>WOXC01008897.1:0-470588 GCA_011680675.1 Gymnobelideus leadbeateri | reverse complement strand
ACATTAAACCACGCCCTCATATGGAAATTAGCACAGTAAAAGCAAAGCCTATCCCCGCCCCCAACAGAAGTTGTCCCCCACACGTTTGGGATGAAAATTCCCCTGTCTGACAACAGAGCCATAGTGTGTCAACAAACCCAAAAGTCAAGTAATTAAGTGGCAACATGCCAAGACAAAGGAAACAAATTAAACAGAAAAATGCAACCCTAGACTCCTACTTTGGGGGCAAGGAGGGTCGAAGCATAGGAGAAGAGGACTGTAAGGTCAGAAGTCCTGCTCCAAAAGCCCCAGGGGAAAACATGGGCAGGTTGCAGGCCATAGAGGACCTTAAGAAGGACTTTAAAAATCAAATAAGAGAAGTGGAGGAAAAATTAGAAAGAGAAATGAGAAGGATGCAGGAAAAGTATGAAATGAGGGTCAACAGCCTGACTGAGGAAAACAACACCTTAAAAAATAGACTAACTCAAATGGCAAAGGAGGCCCAAAAGGGCAATGAGGAGAAGAATGCCTTAAAAAGTCGAATTTGCCAGATGGAAAAAGAATCTCAAAAGTTCACTGAGGAGATTCATTCCTTCAGAGTTAGACTGGAGCAAATGGAAGCTAGTGACTTTATGAGAAATCAAGATGCTGTTAAGCAGATCCAAACAAATGAAAGATTAGAAGGCAATGTGAAATATCTCATGGGAAAAACCACTGACCTGGAAAATAGATCCAGGAGAGACAATTTAAAAATTATTGGACTACCTGAAAGCCATGATCAAGGAAAGAACCTAGAAATCACCCTTCAAGAAATTCTCAAGGAAAATTGCCCTGATGTTTTAGATCCAGAGGGCAAAATAGAGGTTGAAAGAATCCACCGATCACCTCCTGAAAAAGATCCCAAAAAGAAAACTCCCAGGAATATTATAGCCAGGTTCCAGAATCCCCAGATCAAGGAGAAAATACTACAAGCAGCCAGGAAGAAACAATTACAATATTGTGGAAACACAATCAGAATAGCCCAGGACCTGGCAGCTTCTACACTGAGGGATCGAAGGGCATGGAATATGATATTCCAGAGGGCAAAAGAACTGGGAATGAACCCAAGGGTCACCTACCCAGCAAAACTGAGTATTTTGTTTCAGGGGAAAATATGGTCATTCAGTGGAATAGAGGACTTTCAAGCATTCTTGAGGGAAAAACCAGAATTGAATAGAAAATTTCACATCCAGACACAAGAAGCAAGAGATGCCTGAGAAGGTAATCAGGGAAAAGAAATCAAAAGGAACTTATCAAAGTTGAACTATTTACATTCCTATATGGAAAAGCAATAACTGTGACTGATGATATCTTTCTCACTATGAAAATAATGGAAGAAGGGTGTGTGGTCATGTGAATACATATGTGAATGTGTGTGTATATGGTTACAGTTATACATGGATAGAGGGCATAGATTGAATTTGTTGGGAAGGGAAGATACTCAAGGGGTGAAGTTGTGAGGTGAGAGAGGAAAGTAGCAGGAGGAGATGGGGAGAGACAGGGTGGGGTAAACTATCTCATGTAGAGGAAGCAGAGGGAAGTGGTTGTAAGGGAGGGGAAAAATAGGAAGGCAAAAAGGCAAAACCACATTCTCATTGAATTTGGTTCAGGAAGAGAATGACATACATACTAGGTGGGACATCTCAACCTGCAACAGAATGGGGGGAAGGGGGATGAGAGGAGGGATGATGGATGGGAGGGCATCCTTGGGGGGAGGGGAGGTTTGAGGTACTCACTATGGAAGAGGGACAGGATCAAGTGGGGAATGGACCAGGTTAGGGATGGGATGAGTGGGAGGGGATTATAAACAGCCCTGTACAATATATCTACTATGATAATGTTTTGCATAGCTAGACATGTACAACATATACTGAATTACCTATCTCCCCAGAGGGTATGGGTGACAAGGGAGGAAGGAAATGGATCTGAAATTCAAGGTCTTAAGATTAAATGTTTCAAATATATATAAATACTATTGTTAATACTCTTTTGCTTGTAATAGGGAGATAAGATGTGCAGGCATTGGGACACAAAGATTCACCTTCCTCTGATGGAGAGGTCGAAGGGGGCATGGGAGAAGATATGGGAGAGACCAGATTGGAGGAAGTGATATCTTGCAGGATTGCTGCTCTGGGAGGGTGGGTAGGGAAAAAACATGGGGGGGGGGAATGATTGTAACTCAAAATCTGGTGGAAATGAATGATGTAAAACAGAAGTTAATAAAGCATTTGTTTAAATTCAAAAAAAAAGAGTGGGAACGTTCTTCTGTTCCCATTTTCCTGGCCCTCTGTCAGGTGAGTGGGGCACTTTCACTTTGCTGTCCACCAGAAAAGTTTATTACAGCCTCCTATTAGAGTATAGTGAGGAGTAGGCTGTGTTCCACTGGCAACAGGAACAGGAAGGTCATTGATTTGGTAAAAGAATTACAAGGAAATCTGAAGGTCATACACATTTGGAAAGAACACCATTCAGAGCATGCTAGTGCCAAAGGATGATAGAAGATTAAATACACTATAACAGAGGTTCTTTTAAAAAGGTGCAGCCAATTCAGTCACATTGTTCTCAAACAAAAAGGTTTTTTTGTGCCATTAATAAGAATTTTAAAATTAAACTCATCCTTATCTTTTTTATTTCTACTTTTGTATATGTGCATTACAATTAAATATATATTAAAGTGTCAGTACAACAATGTGTATGTATATATATGTTACAAATATATAAATAAATATATTGGGGTTTATGTAGTAATGTAACAAATCATTGGTCATTGGACTGAGAGTTTATATTTAGCATACTAAAAATTAAATTAATGTTTGTAGATGGCCTAAACATTGTATAAGTCTTAGCTGTTTTCTGACCCATTTTATGCTACTATAACTATGACTATGGAAGCATAAAGGGATCACATAGGAAGAAGAGCCATTCATATTTTTTGTGGAATGCTACGATCAAAAATTTGTGCCATTACCTACTGATGATGAGGGCAACTAGGTGATGCAAGGAAGGCTCATCTTCTTGAGTTCAAATCTAAAGTCAAAGTCTTACTAGCTTTGTAATCCTGGGCAAGTCACTCAAATATGTTTGCCTAAGTTCCTCTTCTATAAAATGAGCTGGAGAAGGAAATGTCGAAACTACCCAGCATCTTTGCTAAGAAAACCCCAAACGGAGTCATGAAGAAGTGGACATGACTGAACAGCAACAACTGATAATGATGAGCTCCATCCTTGACTTGGCCTCTCCTTGCTTGAATTCTTTGCAACCCAGTAGAAACCTGTAGACCTCAAAATCACTTGATAACCCAGGGTCACCTTAATACCACAATAAAGTACAAGAACATGACTTTCGTGGGGAAAGACAAAACTTAATAGGGGTAAGTGGCAGGTCCTGCACTTGTTAAAAAAAAATCAGCAGAAAAAATACGGGAAGGAGGAGACTATTCTCCCATCCCAAGAGGAGTTCACACACAAGATAATGTGGGCAGTAACAGTGGCAGGAGATCTCCAGCTGTAGGCAATCTGAGAGGGCAGGGCTGGACATGTCACATACACCTTAAGAGTGCCAAAAGGAGCTGCAACCTTTTCTCAGCTTGCCTGTTTAGTGAGTATTGCCAAGGGAATATGAAACCCTGAAAGTGACACTCTTTTACCAAGAATTCGCAAAGACCTGTGATGTTTAATTGGACACTGGAAGGAAACTCAAGGAAGAAGTAGGATACAGAGAATCCTTCCTGTCCAAGCTACACCAAAGAGTCATGGAACTTTGTGGATCAGAATGATATGAATATCCCTGGGTATCCTGCCCTGACCCTGGGATGCTTGAAGGATGCTATTGCAATGACAGTATTTAGAGTTGAGAGACTGAGCTAAAGAGACTATAGACAGCTGACTGGGACCATGAGACAGGATCAAAGGCATTGAGCTATGCTGAAGTGGGCTGGTGAGCCACATATATGCCAAGTCCGTCATATCTTCTTTTCCCCTTCTTCCATCCCTTGAATACTAGTGGTCCTCCATTAATTGCCCAACTATCACTTTCCAATTCTTCTCCCTCTAAGAGTGGGGAGGAATTAAGGGAGAAAAGTCTATTCTGTCTCCTTCTAGTTGACATCCCAGGCAGTAGGCATTCCAAGCAAAGCATTCCCAATTGTTTACTATTTTCTCATTGTTTATAAATATATTCCCCTTGTTATAAAAGTTGATAGCCACCAAGACTCTGGCTGGTGTGATCTCATGGTGGTGGCTCTGGGCAAAATTAAGAAGACTTTTTTCCCTTTGAAAAGACAGGAAACAATTTTTCCCCTTGGCAGAAGCTGGGGAGGAGGAGGGTCCTAAATACCCATAGGAGAGAAGAAGTACATAACTTATCATCATCTTCATGACCTAGTAAGGGAAACCATCAGAAAAGCACAAGTCATAGATACAACTTCCACAGGACAATGACTGGGAAGGTGTTACTGCTACAGCTGACACTGGGGTCACTGGAAGGATGTCTAGTATCAAACTCAATTCCCTATCAGACCTCACAAGTGAGGCAAGTTGCAAATAGGATCCAGCCTGAACTCTTTTGTGATTGGAAGCCCATTTTCTACATTCAGGTTCTTTCCTTATAAATGGGAGCTTATACTTCTTCTTCACATGAGAATTCATTTCAATATGTTCTACTTATATAGCTATCTAATTTACACAGCAAACTTGAATATTCCTTGTCACAGTACTCTGTTGCTTATCCAATACCAAGCCTTTAACTATAGAACCCTGGACTTTAACGTGAAGTATTCTTGGATTTGTTAATGATCTTGGTTTTGTCCTGGTTTATACTTTAGACACTGTTGCTAATTCTGGCCCTTACAGTTTCAAGAGCCACACTGGTACCTGACAGTACATTTACTGAATCCCAACCGCTGATTCTGTTCCCTCATATAATTATTTTATCCACACTGCCTGCTTAGAAATGATCTTGCTTAATTAAACCTTTCCCCAAATTCTCACCATAGAAATTATTTGTTCAACACTTTGATTTGAGTCAGCTCCATGACAGTCAACCTTATCTTTCTCTTGGTCTTATCTCTGAACAGGGCTAGTCGAACAATAAAAAGACAAAAATTGATAGAAGTGTAAGTAAACAATAAAAACACAAACCTAGGCGTGAAAGAGATGCACAGGTGGTTAAGAGGAAGAAAAAGAAAGTCTAAGGCAGAAATGAAGGCTAACATGGTCCAAGCACATGGCTCCATTCCTAGAGCACCAAACCTAGCAGTGTCACATAACCAGTATATGATACAGGAGGGACCCGAAACTAGATCTTCAAGGTTTTGAGCCCAGCTCACTATACAGTATAGGACAGCTAGGTGGCACCATAGTGCACAGGGTGGCAGGCCTAGAATCAGGAAGACTCATCTTGAGTTCAAATCTTGACCTCAGATATTTACTAACTATGGGACCCTCGGCAAGTCACTTAACCCTGTTTGCCTTAGTTTCCTCATTTGTAAAATGAGTTGGAGAAGGAAATGGCAAACCACTCCAGTATCTTTGTCAAGAAAACCTCAGATGGGGTCACAAAGAGTTGGACATTACTGAAACAAATGAACAATACTACCCACTATGCCAAGCTGCCTTTAATTTCACACAGTGTAAACATTTAAATGCTCGTTAAATTGAAGTGAATGAATTTAATTTAAGCAAAGGTTACCTGACTACTTGATAGAGATATTATAGAAGATTCAGATTTAGGTAGTGGGCTAACCCAGACAGCCTCTAAGGTCCTTTCCAACTCCAAAATTCTATGGTGCTACTGTTCATATCCTATTCTTCATGATCCCATGGGCCATGCTGTCCATGAGGTTTTTGTTGGCAAAGATACTGGAGTGGTTTGCAATTTTCTTCTCTAGTGGATTAAAGGAAATATAAGTTGAGTGATGTGCACAAAGTCACACAGCTCAGATCTTCCTCACTCCAGGCTCAGCACTCTATCCACTGAGCTATCTCCATCTATGCTTCTGTGATATTCAATAATCACTAGATTTTCATTAATAATGTTCACATATGTGGCCACGTAGGTTTTGTTTGTTTTCACAAAACTAGAAGAAAGAAAAAATCAAATATGGTTTCCTTGTAACTGCTTCTAGTTCTTTCTTCTTATCACCTGCCTCAGGAACCATTCCTTTTTTTCTTTCTCCCTTCTATCTCAGTCCATATTCCTTTTTTTACCTCCCTGAATTAAAATGGAAATTCAAAATCCTTCCAAGTGACCAGGAAATACAAGTGGGAGAAACACACAAAACCAACATCTTATACTTCATAGTTTACATTCTAAGAATGCCAAACATTTGAGAAATCTTAGAAAGAGTAACTCAGCTGGTGTGTGGATTGTATAATCAATAAGTAGGAAACCACTGGTGTTTGTATTGTTGATAGTCATGGAAAAGGGGGGCAGAGGTCTTTCTTAAAATTTCTTTACAAAACTTAAATATATCCCCCAAAAATGAAGATTTGGATGAAAATTTCATGTTTGAGATAGTGAGATTTTCTTATCATAGTTAGCAACAGAGCTTCATAGAGAGAATTGTTGATATTAAAGGCCATATTCCATACAGGCCGTGTCCAAAAAGTACATAAGGATTACGTAGAGACCATGCTACAAACATATATCTAATATAAATTGAACACAGAAGAGAACATTTATAGGCGGAGAAGTTTTATTTCATGACATACACTGAAACAGAGGTTTTTTCTTGTTTAGAGATTGATGAAGCTGTAATTGTGGTCAGAAGAGCATGAGAGGCATTTGAGCATATGGAAATAGAGGGGAAAAGGAGCAAAACACTGAAATGTTTTCTGCCACTGTAAAGTCAATTGGCCACAACATATAAGGAGAGAAAGGTAGATAGGAACTGGACAGTGCTGATCTTAGCTTCTTAGTGGAAAGGGGAGGATGTGGTATAACAGTATTGCTTAATGGCCCTGCAAAGAGCAGCAGAGATAAAGACTACTTCAGAACTATTTACTATATGTTATGAGTCTTTCTTTTTTGCTGTTCAGTTGTGTCTGACTCTTCATGACCCCTTTTTGGGATTCTCTTGGCAAAGTTACTGGAGTGGTTTGCTATTTCCCTCCAGGTCATTTTATGAAATGAAACCTGAAACAAACAGGGTTAAGTGACTTAACCAGGATCACACAGCTAGTAGTTATCTGAGGCCGGATTTGAATTCATGAACATGAGTCTTCCTGATTCCAAGCTGTAATAGCAAGCCCACTCTGTCTCCTGGACCATGTAGTTACTCACTTTTGCTACCACCTTTCATTTAAAGACTTCAAAATAAGGATAAACTTTTTATTACTTCTTATGTTTCAAAGGAGTTTTCAAACTATTCATGGGATTCAGATGTGGTCATCTGTTTGGTTTTTTGGGGTTTTTTTTTGCTTTTTGGAGGGCAATTGGGGTTAAGTGACTTGCCCAAAGTCACATGGCTAGTTTTTGTGCTAAGTATCTGAGGCTGGATTTGAACTCAGGTCCTCCTGACTCCAGGGCTGGTGCTCTATTCACTGAGCCACCTAGCGACCCCATAATTTATTCATTTTTTTAAAGAACCATCTAGGTGAATGACTCAACTCAGAATAGGATACAACATGGCTATGCGGATTTGACACTGGATTTGACTTTGGTTTTTAATTTTTAATTAATTTAATTTTTAATTTTTTTTCTGACAAATAGTACATCCACGGGCAAATCTCTACACTCTGAGTATCAGTTTCTTCATCTAAATAGTAGGGATAATAATACCTGTAGCATTATTACTCATCTTACCTGGTGGTTGTACAAGTATGATGAGACAATGTATATTAACTGTTTTATAAACATTGAAACCTTGAAACAGTATATCAATATCAGTTATAATTATATGTGGCTATTACCTTTTTACCGTAGCTTTGTTGTTAGCTGGATGGCAGTTCCCTGAAGGTTAGCCCTATAATGTTCCATATGGCATATATGTGGGAGATGTAATTCTGGACTGATTGGCTGTGAAACTTCCGGAAAAAAAAAGCAGAGAAAGGGAGAATGAAGAATCAGGGAAGAAAAAGAAAAACATAAGCTGTGATTGGCTAACAGAAGTCCCCCAAACCACAGGCATGTGAGGAACCTGGAACCCTAACAAGCCCTGGACTTACCAGCCCCTGTAAGCAGAGAAAGTGGATTTTTCAGGTGAAATTGTTCTATCCTTGACTAAACTGAGATTTTCTCACTTCTGGTTGCAGAGCCATTTTACTTAATATAGTTGATTACCTAAATTAATCTGTATGACTTCCCCCAAATGTCTGTTCTACAACTGGCTTCCTTAAATATCTTTGCTTTGCTAACCATGATTATCTTTTGTGTAATAAGTATCTTGTGGAAGGAGAGCTAAGTGGGCCAATGTTAAGCTGTTACCTTTATGGCCTGGGATGAGACTACTTCCCTCTAGAGCAACAAAAATGGCTTTTATTCTGAACCCCCAAATAGCATTATAATTCTTGTTTGAAAAATTCCTTATATATTGGGTTCTAGCCCAATACCCTCTTGAAGAGGAGACTGATTGCCAATTCTCCCATAGAATGGGTAAGGCATTCCATATGTGTTTACAAATCCCTGCAATATGAGACCCCAAAACCCAGTTTAACCTGCTACATGTAGAAGTCTGTATAGGAGAATTATTTCACACTATTTCCTAATCACTTCAGGTAGAAAGTAATTCCATAAAAATGTCATAAGATGGAAGTTTCAAGACCCTCTAAATGAAAACCTCCTCTATCTTTTAGAATCAGAGGGCAATGAAAAGAGAAAGAATTGACCAATTACCTCCTAAAAGGCAAAGTCTCAGAAATGTCACAACCAAAATCCACAGTTCCCTTGTCAATGAAAAAATACTACAAGCATCCAAAGGAAATTGGTCAAATATTAAGAAGCCACAATCCATATCATATAAAATCTGGAAACCTCAATAAACAATAAGTGATTCATATTCCTAAAAGCAAAAGAGAAAGGCCTATCACCAAGAATAACTTACCCTGCAAATCTATATATAATCATACAGAGATTAAAAATCATAACAGAGATTAAAATCCTTCATTAATGAAATGAAGGAATTTCAAGCATTCCTGATGAAAAGACCAGGGTTGAGTAAGAACTTTGAAATACAAACATAAGACTCCAGAGAATCTAGAAAACTAAATTTGTTTGAGCAATTGAAAGGAATAGTAAGATGATATAATGTTAATATTCTAATAAGGAGAAAAGAGACAAGTGTCTCTCCAGAACTTTCATGTCTTACAAGATATTGAGAGAGTTAAATAAGAAAAACAGCAGACTTATGAGTAGTTGACTTTTGTCCTAAAGGTTTGAAAAGGAGAAAAAGAAGGAAGAGGAAGATAAAAGGAATGAATCAATGTAGAAAGGAGGAAATGAAGGTGAAACAATGTTTCTTACAAATGGAGAACATGAGAAGATTTTATAATCATAGAGGAAGGGGTAGGAGCAATGAGCACTATTATTATCTGAAACAGACAAAGGAAAGTTGAATATAAACAGAGTCTGGTGTAGAAACTAGATGTCTCATAGACATCTTAAACTCAGCATTTCCAAAACTGAACTCATTATCTTTTTCTCAAAACCCTCTACTCTTCTTGACTTTCCTATTGTCGTGGGGGATTCCATTATTTTCCTATTCACCCAGGTTCACAACTTTGATGTCATCCTCAACTCCTCACCCTCTTTCACTTCCCATATCCAGTCTATTGTCAAGTCCTGTTATTTCTACATTCATAACATTTTTCATATTTATCCCCTTCTCTCCCCTAACACTGCCACCATTCTCATGCAGACCTTCATTGCTTCATATATGGATTACTCTTGTAGCACGATGGCTGGTCTCCATACCTTGAGAATCTCCCCACTCCAGTATATTCTTCTTTCAACTATTATATTTATCTCCCTAAAGAATGGTTTGACCATGTAATCCCTCTATTCAGTAAACTCTAATACCTCTCTATCTCCTCCAGGATCAAATGTAAAATCTTCTCTAAGGCTTTTAAAGCCTTCCATAATCTTTCTTCCCCTAATCCCTCCATTCTTTTTTACACTTTATATCCTTGGTCCTCACCCCAGGTACTCTTCAATCCAGTATTCCTCTCCTCTGTTTCTTCCTAAAGACACTCTATCTCCAAACTCTGGGCATTTTCATTAACTGTTCCCCATTCCTGGAACTCACTCCCTCCTCATCTCTACTACTTAGCTTCCTTAGCTTCTTCAAGTATCAGCTAAATTCTACCATCCTACATTTTTGGACTTGGCAACTGTGTAGACTCATTTTGCTTCACTATTTTTTTTTTTTGTATAAGTAATGATGGCCCAAAAGAGTAGGCCATTAAAACATTTTTAAGTTAATATTTGATTTTCCTTCACTTACATGTAAAAATAATTTTTAACATTTGTTTCTTAACACTTTGAGTTCCAAATTCTCTCCCTCCACCCCCTCTACCCTTTATTGAGAAGGCAAACAATTTGACATGTTATTCATGTGCAGTTCTGTATTGGTCATATTGTGAAAGAAAACACAGACCAAAAAAACAAGAAGAATAAAGTTTAAAAAAGTATGTTTTGATCTGCATTCATACTCTGTCAGTCCTTTCTCTAGAGATGGATCAGAATTTTTCATCATAAGTCCTTCAAAAATATCTTGGATCATTGTATTTCTGAGAATAATAACTAAGTCATTCACGCTTGATCATCATACAACATTGCTGTTACTGTGTACAATGTTCTACTGGTTCTGTTCACTTTGCTTTGCATTATTATAATATATCTTTCCAGGTTTTAGAGAAATCATCTTGCTCATCATTTCTTATAGCACAATACTATTCCATCAAAATCATATACCACAACTTGTTCATCCATTCCCCAGTTGATGGACTTCCTCTCTGTTTCTGATTCTTTGCCACCACAAAAAGAGCTGCTATATTTTTTGTATGTATAGGCTCTTTTCCCTTTTTTGTTTTTTATTTCTTTGGGATACAGACCTAGTAGTGGTATTGCTGGATGAAAGGATATGTGTAGTTTTATAGCCCTTTGGGCATAGTTCCAAATTGCTATCCAGAATGACTGAAACAGTCCACCAACAATGCATTAGTGTCTCAATTTTTCACATCCTCTCCAATATTTATCATTTTCCTTTTCCTGTCATATTAACCAATCTGATAGGTGTGAGGTGGTAATCAGAGTTATTTTAATTTGGATTTCTCTAACTGATAGTGATTTAGAGCATTTTTTCAGATGAATATAAATAAGTTTGATTACTTTCTCTGAAAATGATTTAGAGCATTTTTTCAGATGAACATAAATAGGTTTGATTACTTTGTCTGAAAACTGTTCATATCTTTAGAACATTTGAGGAATGGCTTATTTTTTATAAATTTGACTCAGTTCTTTATATATTTGAGAAATGAGGCCTTTATTAGAAATACTTGCTGTAATTTTTTTTGACAGTTATGATTACTAATTGTGTATTTCCCTTCATCCTATTTCCGTTCCCCCCCCCCCCGCCCCATTCATTCTACTCTCTCCTTCCGCTCTCAGAAATGTTTTGCTTCTGACTATTGCCTCCCCCAGTATGCCTTTCCTTCTATCAGTGGCCCCCATTCTCTTATCCCCTTTCCCTCTTACTTTCTTGTAAGGCAAAATAGATTTCTATACCAGACTTAGTGTGTATATTATTCCCTCTTTGAGCCAATTCTGTTGGGAGTATGGCTCAAGTGTTCCTGTCTACCACCTGTATGTCCCCTCCAACTATGAAAGGTCTTTTGTGCCTTTTTTATGTGAGATAGTTTACCCCATTCTACCTTTTCCTTCCCCCTTCTCCCTCTTCCTTCCCCCTTCTCCCAATGCATTCCTCTTTCTCACTCCTTAATTGTATTTTTTAATATGTAAACCCATCATATTCAACCCATACTCATACCTCTGTCTATATCTACTCCTTCATTCTTAGGAGTTACAAGTATCATCTTCCCACTTAAGAATGTAAATGGATTTAACCTTATTAAATTCCTTGTGATTTCTCTTTCTTGTTTACCTTTTCATGCTTTTCTTAAGTCTTGTATTCGAAAATCAAATTTTTATTCAACTCTTGTCTTTTCATCAGCAATACTTGAAAGTCCTCTGTTTCAAGGAATACCCATTTTTCATCTGAAGGAGTATACTCAACTTTGCAGGGTAGATGATTCTTGGTTGTAATCCTAACTTCTCTGACCTCCAGAATATCATATTATAAACCCTCAAATTCTTTCATGTAAAAACTTCTAAATTATTATCCTGACTGTGGTTCAACAATATTTGAATTGTTTCTTTCTGACTGCTTGCAACATTTTCTCCTTGACCTTGGAGCTCTGGAGTATGGCTATAATATACCTGGAAGTTTTCGTTTCAGTATATCTTTCAGGAGGGGATTGGTAGATTTTTTCAGTATCTTTTACCTTTTGGTTCTAGAATATCAGAGCAGTTTTACTGGATAAAAATTTTTTTGATTCATTTCTGCAAGATTTTGAGTTACAATCATTTCCCCCCCCTGTTTTTCCCCTACCCACCCTCCCAGAATAGCAGTCCCGCAAGATATCGCTTCCTCCAATCTGCTCTCTCCCATATCTTCTCCCATGCCCCCTTCGACCTCTCCATTAGAGGAAGGTGAATCTTTGTGTCCCAATGCCTGCACGTCTTATCTCCCAATTACAAGCAAAAGAGTATTAATAATAGTATTTATATATATTTGAAACATTTAATCTTAAGACCTTGAATTGCAGATCCATTTCCTTCCTCCCTTGTCACCCATTCCCTCTGGGGAGATAGGTAATTCAGTATATGTTGTACATGTCTAGCTATGCAAAACATTACCATAGTAGATATATTGTACAAGGCTGCTTATAATTCCCTCCCACTCATCCCACCCACCACCTGGTCCATTCCCTACTTGATCATGTCCCTCTTCTATAGTGGGTACTTCCAACCTCCTCTCCCCCCAAGGATGCCCTCCCATCCATCATCCCTCCTCTCATCCCCCTTCACCCTACTCTCCTGCAGGGTGAGATATCCCATTTAGTATGTATATGATTCTCTCCCTGAACCAAATTCAATGAAAATGTGGTTTTGCCTTTTTGCCTTCCTATTCTTCCCCTCCCTTGGAACCACTCCCCCTTGCTTCTTCTACATGAGATAGTTTACCCTACCCTGTCTCTCCCCATCTCCTCTTGCCACTTTCCTCTCTCGCCTCATAATTTCACCCCTTGAGTATCCTCCCTTCCCAACAAATTCAACCTATGCCCTCTATCCATGTATAACTGTAACCATATACACACACATTCACATATGTATTCACATGACCATACACCCTTCTTCCATTATTTTCATAGTGAGAAAGATCTCATCAGTCACACTTATTGTTTTTCCATATAGGAATGTAAATAGTTCAACTTTGATAAGTTCCTTTTGATTTCTTTTCCCTGATTACCTTCTCAGGCATCTCTTGCTTCTTGTGTCTGGATGTCAAATTTTCTATTCAATTCTGGTTTTTCCCTCAAGAATGCTTGAAAGTCCTCTATTCCACTGAATGACCATATTTTCCCCTGAAACAAAATACTCAGTTTTGCTGGGTAGGTGACCCTTGGGTTCATTCCCAGTTCTTTTGCCCTCTGGAATATCATATTCCATGCCCTTCGATCCCTCAGTGTAGAAGCTGCCAGGTCCTGGGCTATTCTGATTGTGTTTCCACAATATTGAAATTGTTTCTTCCTGGCTGCTTGTAGTATTTTCTCCTTGATCTGGGGATTCTGGAACCTGGCTATAATATTCCTGGGAGTTTTCTTTTTGGGATCTTTTTCAGGAGGTGATCTGTGGATTCTTTCAACCTCTATTTTGCCCTCTGGATTTAAATCATCAGGGCAATTTTCCTTGAGAATTTCTTGAAGGGTGATTTCTAGGTTCTTTCTTTGATCATGGCTTTCAGGTAGTCCAATAATTTTTAAATTGTCTCTCCTGGATCTATTTTCCAGGTCAGTGGTTTTTCCCATGAGATATTTCACATTGCCTTCTAATCTTTCATTTGTTTGGATCTGCTTAACAGCATCTTGATTTCTCATAAAGTCATTAGCTTCCATTTGCTCCAGTCTAACTCTGAAGGAATGAATCTCCTCAGTGAGCTTTTGAGATTCTTTTTCCATCTGGCAAATTCGACTTTTTAAGGCATTCTTCTCCTCATTGCCCTTTTGGGCCTCCTTTGCCATTTGAGTTAGTCTATCTTTTAAGGTGTTGTTTTCCTCAGTCAGGCTGTTGACCCTCATTTCATACTTTTCCTGCATCCTTCTCATTTCTTTTTCCAATTTTTCCTCCACTTCTCTTATTTGATTTTTAAAGTCCTTCTTAAGGTCCTCTATGGCCTGCAACCTGCTCATGTTTTCCCCTGGGGCTTTTGGTGCAGGACTTCTGACCTCACAGTCCTCTTCCCCTATGCTTCAACCCTCTTTGCCACCAAAGTAGGAGTCTAGGGTTGCATTTTTCTGTTTAATTTATTTCCTTTGCCTTGGCATGTTGCCACTTAATTACTTGACTTTTGGGCTTGTTGCCACACTATGGCTTTAAGCCCAGATAGGGGAATTTTCATCCCGAACGTGTGTGTGGGGGGGCAACTTCCGTTTCTGGAAGCTGGAAACCCACTCACGACCTCCACCCCAGATCACAATGCAGATCCAGGGAGGTTAAAGCAAGAGCGATTACCTCCCAAGACTGATTGCTGGATCTCCCTACAGTTCGCAGGCCAGGAGCTGGAGCTGCCTCTGAAAACTACAAAATGGAATGTCTCTTCAGCGGCTTCTAGCCCCCAGGGGAGGAAGCCAATGCATTCCCCAAATACTGGTCCCAAAGTCCATAGGGCACTAACCTCTCACTTTGTCCTAGGAATGTCTATGTTGATAATTCTGGAATCACCACAGCTGCTGGTGTTCTGGGTTCTCTCCAGCCGGCTGCTGGCCCTGCCACCCTGGGGCTAAAATCACGACTCAGGCAGACCTGTGCTCGGCTCCCCTCACTCTGTGCACTGCGCTGCCTGCTCTCAGAGTGCTGCACTGGCTGCTCCCTGCAGGGCTGCTGGGCTGTCCTCAGCAGGAGGTTAGCTTCTCTGTGTTGTTCTGTGGGTGCTGGGGCTCCAGAAGTTGTTCAGAGTTCCCTTTTACATAGTTTGGAGGTAATCTGGGGGCAGAGTGGCTTGGATGCGCTGTTTTTACTCTGCCATCTTGGCTCCACCCCCTGGATAAAATTTTTAAATGATCTCTAGGCTCTTTTGTTTTTAATCATGGTTTTCGAGTAGTCTAATAATTCTTAAATTATCTCTCCTTAATCTGTTTTCCAGGTCAGTTGTTTTTCCAATGAGATATTTCACATTTTCTTCTATTTTTTTATTCTTTTGATTTTGTTTTATTGCTTCTTGATATTTCATGGAGTCATTAGCTTCCATTTACCCAATTCTAAGTTTTAAAGAATCATTTTCCTCATTGAGCTTTTTGCCTCCTTTTCTATTTGGCCAATTCTATTTGGAGTTACTGTTAATTTTGATTGCTCAAAAATTGTGGTGTTCCATAAATTATAACCATGTAGTATCAAGAAGAGAATATTGGTCTTAAAGAGAATATCAGTTTTTAATCCTTTGGTGGGTAGGTGGGGGATAAGCAATATAGGAATAATTTGAAAGCATTGCACCATTTTCTTTTTTCTTTTTTTCCCTATACTTTCTTTTCTTTTCTTTTTTTCACTTGACAAAAGTTATTTATTTCTAACCCACTTATAGAAACTTTATTTTTGACTGGACTCAGATTTCGAGGTGGAGGCTCTCAGGGAAGACAGCCGACGTCTCTTAGCGATCTGTTCTTGGCGTTTTTCTTTAACCTCCTTCATTCTCTTGGCCAAAAGCTTGGCATATTCTGCTGCTTCTTCCTTATTCTTCTGGGCACGTTGCTTCTTCAAAGCAATGCGTCTACGTTTGTGCTGCAAAACACGGGGAGTCACCAGACGCTGAATTTTAGGAGCCTTAGTCCTGGGTTTCTTACCTTCCTTGTTGAGGGGCTTTCTCACAACATACTGTCGAACATCATCTTCTTTGGACAAGTTGAAAAGTTTTCAGATTCTGCTAGCTCTTTTGGGCCCCAGGCGACGAGGTACAGTTGTATCTGTCAGTCCTGGTATATCTTTCTCGCCTTTCTTCACAATAACCAAGTTGAGCACACTCAGGTTGGCATCCACAATACAGCCCCTAACAGATTTACGTTTTCTTTCTCCAGTTCTTCTAGGGCGATAGCAAGAATGGCCCTTACTGAGCAGCAGGCGGACTCGTCCATGAGCCAAAACACCCTGCTTCATGGGGAGGCCTTGTTTGTCATTCCCACCACTGATTCGGACCACATAACCCTTCCATTCGTCACCCAGAGCATCAGCAGAAACTTCAGTGGCCATCCGTTTCTCATAAAAAGTCCGCAGCTTTCTCTCATCATCAACTTCGATGAGTTTCTGACAGCCAGTGGCTGGGAAAGAGATATTGAGCTTCATCTTTGCACAGCCGCCCGCTTCAGACCTGCCATGGGAAAGAGCTTCCCTATACTTTCTACTTTTTTTTTTGTTTTTATTAATTTGTTTGTTTACTTTTAGTTTACAAGATTCAAATTGATTTTCAAATTTTCTCTCCCTCCCTCCCTTCCCAGTCCCCCCACAACAGTATACAATCAAGTATAGGATCAACAGATACTTTCACATTAGAGATTAACCAGGTTATAAAGATGGATTGTATCAGATGGAATGAAAAATGGTAAAGAGGAAACAAAACCAAGCAAGAAAAAGAAAAAGAGCAGGTAGTTTGCTTCAGTCTGGATTCAAACTCAGTTCTTTCTAGTTCTTTCTCTGGATGTAGACATCTCTCTCCATCATGAGTGACCTGCATCATTGCATTGCTGAGGAGAGTCCAGTCCATCAAAGTTGGTCATCACACATACACTGCATTACACAATTTTCTAAAGGCAGTTCACTGTCTGTCATTATTTTGGACAATAAAAAACTGAAAGCAAAATATACACCAATAGGAAATAGATGAGCAAAGTATGGAATAAAAATGTTAGGGAATATTATTTTAATGCTACTCAATCAATCATTGAGCATTAATGAAGTGTTTACTATGTAATAGGAACTCTTATTTTTTAAAATTTTTTATTTTGACAAATGCTTTTTAACTTCTGGTTTACATCATTCATTTCAACCAGATTTTTGAGTTACAATTTTCCCCCCATTTTTCCCCTACCCGCCACTCCAGAATAGCAGTCCCACAAGATATCCCCTCATCCAATCTGCTCTCTCCCATATCTTCTTCCATACCCCCTTTGACTCTGCCATTAGGGCAAGGTGAATCTCTGTGCCCCAATGCCTGCACATCTTATCTCCCAATTACATGCAAAATAGTATTAATAATAGTATTTATATACATTTGAAACATTTAATTTTAAAACTTCGAATATCAGATCCATTCCCTTCCTCCCTTGTCACCCACTCCCTCTGGGAAGATAAGCAATTCAGTATGTGTTATACATGTATAGCTATGCAAAACATTACCATAGTAGATATATTGTAAAAGACTGCTTATATTTCCCTCCCACCCATCCCACCCCCACTTCTGGTCCATTTCCTACTTTGATCCTGTCCCTCTTCTATAGTGGGTACTTCCAACTTCCCCTCCTCCCAAAATGCCCTCCCCTCCATCATCCCCCATCTCATTCCCCCTTCCCCCTACTCTCCTGCAGGGTGAGATATCCCATTTAGTATATATGTCATTCTCTCCCTGAGCCAAATTCAATGAGAATATGGTTTTGCCTTTTTGCCTTCCTGTTCTTCCCCTCCCCTGGAACTACTTCCCTTTGCCTCTGCTACATGAGATAGTTTGCCCTACCCTGTCTCTCCCCATCTCCTCTTGCCACTTTCCTCTCTCACCTCTTAACTTCATCCCTTAAGTATCATCCCTTCCCACCAAATTCAACCTGTGCCCTCTATCCATGTATACCTGTAAACATATATACACACATTTACATATGTATTCATATGTCCATATACCCTTCTTCAATTATTTTCATAACGAGAAAGGTTTCATCAGTTATAGTTATTGTTTTCCTTGTAGGAATGTAAATAGTTCAACTTTGATAAGTTCCTTTTGATTTGTTTTCCCTGATTACTTTCTCAAGCATCTCTTGCTTCTTGTGTCTGAATGTCAAATTTTCTATTCAACTCTGGTTTTTTCCTCAAGAATGCTTGAAAGTCCTCTATTCCACTGAATGACCACATTTTCCCCTGAAACAAGATACTCAGTTTTGCTGGGTAGGTGATTCTTGGTTTTAATCCCAGCTCTTTTGCCCTCTGGAATATTATATTCCATGCCCTTTGATCCCTCAGTGTAGAAGCTGCCAGGTCCTGTGCTATTTTGATTGTGTTTCCACAATATTGAAATTGTTTCTTCCTGGCTGCTTGGAGTATTTTCTCCTTGATCTGGGGATTCTGGAACCTGGCTATAATATTCCTGGGAGTTTTCTTTTTGGGATCTTTTTCAGGAGGTGATCAGTGGATTCTTTCAACCTCTATTTTGCCCTCTGGATCTAAAACATCAGGGCAATTTTCCTTGAGAATTTCTTGAAGGGTGATTTCTAGGTTCTTTCTTTGATCATGGCTTTCAGGTTGTCCAATAATTTTTAAATTATCTCTCCTGGATCTATTTTCCAGGTCAGTGGTTTTTCCCATGAGATATTTCACATTGCCTTCTATTCTTTCATTTGTTTGGATTTGTTTAACAGCATCTTGATTTCTCATAAAGTCACTAGCTTCCATTTGCTCCAGTCCAACTCTGAAGGAATGAATCTCCTCAGTGAGCTTTTGAGATTCTTTTTCCATCTGGCAAACTTGACTTTTTAAGGCATTCTTCTCCTCATTGCCTTTTTGGGCCTCCTTTGCCATTTGAGTTAGTCTATTTTTAAGGTGTTATTTTCCTCAGTCAGCCTTATGACTTTATTTGACTCTGTTGTTTCATATTTTTCCTGCATCCTTCTCATTTCTCTTCCCAATTTTTCCTCCACTTCTCTTATTTGGTTTTTAAAATCCTTCTTAATGTCCTCTATGACCTGTAACCCATTCATATTTTCATTTGGGGCTTTTGGTGCAGGAGTTCTGGCCTCACAGACCTCCTCTTCTTCCATGCTTCGATCCTATTTGCCCCCAAAATAGGAGTCTAATGTTGCATTTTTAAAATTTTGTTTCCTTTGCCTAGCCATGTTGCCACTTAATTACTTGATTTTGGGGCTTGTTGCCACATTAGGACTCTGCCACCAGACAGGGGAGCTTCCATCCCAAATGTGTGGTCTTCACAGCTTCCAGAGGTATTAGTTGGGTGGCTTCTGTAAAGCCTCCACATGCTCTGGCAAGTTGGATACCCACCGCAGACCTCCCCCACCAGACCACAATCCAGATCCAAGCAGGTTAAAGCAAGAGCGATTAACCCCCAGATTGATTGCCGGATCTCCCTACAGTTAGCAGACCAGGAGCTGAAGCTGCCACTGAAGCTGCAAAATCATTTCTCTGCAGAGGCTCCTCAGCTACTTCTTGCCCCCAGGGGAAGAAGTCGATGAATTCCCCAAATACTCGTCCCAAAGTCCATAAAACACCAACATCTCATTTTGTCCTAGGCATATCTGTGTTGATAATTCTGGAATCGCCACAGCTGCTGGTGTTCTGGGGTCCCTCCAGCCGGCTCCTGGCCTGGCCACCCTGGGGCTAAAACCACAGCTCAGGCAGGCCTGGGTTCGGCTCCCAGAGCACTGTGCTCTGCTCCCAGAGCATTGCACTGTGCTGTACTGGCTGCTCCCTGCAGGGCTGCTGGGCTATCCTCAGCAGGAGGTTAGCTTCTCTGTGTCGTTCTGTGGGTGCTGGAGCTCCAGAAGTTGTTCAGAGTCCACTTTTTACATAGTTTGTAAGTGGTGTCGGGGGGAGCACCTTGGAAGTGCTGTTTCTACTCCACCATCTTGGCTCCACCCTCCCCCCATGTGATAGGAACTCTTGATGAATATGAAGAATTCAGAGAAACATGGGGAGACTCTTATGAAATGATGCAGAATGAAGGTAACAGAGCCAAAAGAACAATATGCACAATGACTATAATCATGTAGATAAAGTAAACATGAAAAAGCAACAAAAATTTAGTCAAAAACAGCAATTGATACTATTATCATACAGGAAAGATAAAAATAAATTGAACAAACATACTTTGTTTTTTTAAGAAAAAAAAGTTTGTTGTGAAGAATCTTTTGTGCCCAACAAAATGTATCAACAAAAGCAAAAATAATCTTGTTATAATAGGTCTAAGAATGGACTCATCCAGCTTCCTCCAAGGTCACTTTTTCCTTCTGATTTCCCTATTTCTTTAGGTTACCCAGGCTCAGAACTTTGGTCACTTATGGCCCCTTTCTCTTCTTTGTTTCAAATATCAGTCGAATCCTCCATATAGGTTTCTTTCATTGAGTTCTTGCAGTTCTCCTTTCATTTCAATTCTCATTATTAATTTTTTTGGGCACGTATCAGTTCATACACAGATAATAGCCTTCTAACTGATTTCCATGCCTCCACTCTAACTCCCAATTTATCTACAGTTTGGTTCCAATCTACTTTTCTATTCTTATTTCCCATTTCCCTACACGAATCTTCTTCACTATCCAAATTCATTTACTCACTGTTTCCTGACCCCACCTAATACCTCTTTATTTTTGCTAGCTGCTTTTCCCACTTTGATGTCTCTCCTGATTTCATTTTTGTCAGTGCTAGAGAGTACTGGAGTTGGAATTAGGTAAGGCCTAGATTTTAATCCCACCTCAGACTTGTACTATCTCTGTGGCATGGGTGAGTCATGTAATATCTGTGAGTCTTCATTTATTCATCCTTAAAATGGTGATAATGATACTTATATTATCTACCCCCACAAGTTTATTGTAAAGATCAGACAAGGTAATGTGCTAATCACTTTGCAAACCATTAAGTGCTATATAAATGTCATTTATCATTATAGGTCTATTTCCAATTCCATTTTATCCAAAAAGATTTGCTGGAGGATGTTAGCCAATGGTAAACTCTCCTTCCTCTGAATTCTTATAGCAATCATTATCTGTAGCATTTATTTGGCACTAAATTATTTATCAATTAACCAATTAAAAAGCATCCATTAAGTCTCTACTATGTCCCAGGTACTGAGTTAGGCACTGAAGATAAAAAAAAACAAAAGTGAGACAATCTCTTCTTTAAGAAAGCTTACATTATGTTGCTTTGTATTATTAGCTTTAGCTTCCCTGTAATCAATTCACCACGGAGGTTTCTCTTTCTAATGAGTTCACCTTGGACAGAATAGACCCGAAGGAGAAATGGGTCATCACACTAGGGTGGACTTTAATTTTGACATGAAGAACAAAGAGATAACCAACAACCAGAGAATCAAGATTACTCTCTCTACCATCTGGAACTATGTGGATGATGGAGCCAAGTCAGTTGTTCTGATGAGCCACTTAGGTTAGTCTGATGGTATCCCCACACCTGATAAATATTCCTTATAGCCCATATCTGTGGAACTCAAATCTTTTTTTTTTTCTTTAAAGAGAGAATTCCTTTTTTTTTTTTTTTGGTGAGGCAATGAGGGTTAAGTGACTTGTTCAGGGTCATAAAGCTAGTAAGTACTAAGTATCTGAGGCCAGATTTGAACTCAGGTCCTCCTGGGCCAGTGTTCTATCTACTTTGACACCTAGTTGACCTGAACTTAAATCTTTGATAGGAAATGATGTTCTGTTCCTGAAAGATTGTATGGGGACAAAAGTGGAGAAAGACTATGCTAACCCAGCCACTGGTTCTATCATCCTGCTGGAAATCCTCTGCTTCCATGTACAAAAGGAAGGGAAAGGTAAAGATAATAATAGGTTTATTCCTAGAAACTAAGCCAGCCAACCTAGAAGCCTTCTGACTGCCTTTTCCCCAGCAGGCAATGTCTATGTGAATGATGCTTTTGGTTACTCATGGTACCCAGAGTTCCACAGTGGGTGTGAATCTACTCCCCAGAAAACATGTGGTTCCCTGATAAAAAAAAAAAAGTAGCTGACTTATTTTGCCAAGGACCTGGAGAACCCAGAATGGTTCCTTGCCATCATGTGCAAAGCTAGAGTTGTGGACAGGATTCAGCTAATGAACAACATAATGAACAAAGCTAATGAGATGATCGTTGGTGGTGGGATGGTTTTCACCTTCCTTAAGGTGCACAACATGAAAATTGAATTTTTTTATGTTGAGGGTGCCAAGATTGTCAAATACCTGAAGAATAATATGAAGAACCCTTTACCTCTTTACTTCATCAAAGTGAAAAAAATTAATTAATATCCAAGACTGGTCAAGTCACCTTGATCAAGTACGCCTCTTGGATCAATGAGTTTGAACTGTGGTCCTGCAAACATCAAAAAGTATTCTGAATCTGTTGCATGGGCCAAGCAGATTGTATGGAATAGACCCCTTTGGGTATTCAAATGGGCAGTATTTTTATGGGGAACCAATACCAATGTAGTGGAGACTGATGGGGTCCTTGTGATGTATATATGTCTGTAGTATCAATCTGTAACATCAGTTTGTAAATGGGGTGCTTTGGGATTTATGTCTGTAAAATCAATTTGTAAAAGCAGTCTGTAAAATCACACTCCCCCCGCCCCCAGCCTCAGAGCATTGACTCTTCCCCTTCCCCCTTCCAGCACTCTGCCCAGCAACAACTCATGACCTGTTTATCTCTGCTTGAAACAATAAGTTATGTAAATGTTATCTCCCTTAGTTAGAGTGGCCAGCCCCACCATAAATTCTTCAATACCTTATCTATAGGGTAACTCCTTAGTCAATTATATACCCACACTGTCTCTGATGACCTTGGTGGGTGACAGACTGGGCACTCTTTAGTGACGTGTCAGGCCTAAAACCACACCTCCAGCTAGCCCCACCTTGAGCTATTTCCCAGTGAATCATGGGCAATACACCTGCGCAGTTGATATTAAAAGTGTATGGTCCTTTGAGCACTGACCACTCCTTAACTCTTCCCTGATCCCACCCTTACTCACCTAGTTAGCATAATTGACACCTTAAAACTATGCCTGCGGCCTCTGTGAGTTTGCAGGTTCCATAAGAGTTTAGCCCCTGTTCACTACAGTGTAACAATAAACTTTACAATTTTGGCTTCAAAGTTTGCTTGAGCCTGGTGAATTCCTTCCAGACTGGATGCCAGGGTGGCATCCCTGGCAGAACCACTTACCCTCCCCCCCTCCTTATCACCCTTCCCTCTTCAGAGACCACTAGCAGGATCTATATCACTACCATAAGCAGCGGGGTTACTGATATTTGCTGTGCCAAATGAAATATTAAAGATAGTAAGCCATATGAGCACTAGGGGGTGGTGCCAATCTAGAGCTGCTGAAGGGCAAAGTACTCCTTGGAATTGCTGCCCTGAGCAAAACCAAATGGATGGAACTTTCCTGCTTGTTAGTTCTGGTGCACAACACTCAAAACTTGACATAACAACGTTTCCTTTTCTGTTACTTGACATTAGGAAAAATCTCTCCCTCAGGACTCAGTCTAGAAGATGGGGCAATGTGACACCTGAAGTAGCTGTCCTACACCCTCCTCTGGTTGATCCTCTGTCAGATCTCTTTTGAATTTATTTACTATGTCTAAACCATTGTTGAGATCTGTACAGTATACATTGCCTTCAGAGAGAAAAATAAAGTTGAAGGCACTATTAACCATATTCTCTTTCGAAAGTTTGTTCCATTCAGCTTTGTCAACAACTGTTTTTGTTACTACCCACAGTATGGAAACAAGAAGAAATTTCAATTTGGGAGAAGGGGAAGGTTGACCCATTAAATAATTAATAGAAGTACAAGCTCAAAAAACAATGTTACTGTTAACATTTTTATACATATAGGTTTTTTCTTGATGTCAACACCACCTTAAAATATATTCCTGCAAATGAAGTCTTTAGATTAAAGAATATCAACAATTTAGTGGCTTTTTTGTTGCATAATTCCAAATAGCTTCCTCAGAATGGGTGAACCAATTCACTGCTCCACCAGTAGTAAATTTGTATCTCTATCTTCCTACAATTCCGCCAACAAAAAGTTTTCCCATTTATAGCAACTTTTCCAGCTTGATACATTTGAAGTATTTTAATGTTTAATTCTTCAATATTTAGTGATTTTAACTAATTTTCAGGCATTTATTAATAGATTGTCTTTTTTTCAGTTTTACTGATCTCTGTAGTTTTTTTAATGCCACAGTAATTTTCTGATATATGCCACATACATAAGCACCCCCAAAGAACTTTCCCTTTGTTCAAAAATGTAATGGGGTTATGGAAGGTGCTCAGAGTTGCCTTTCTTGGCAAGTGGTACAGAACTTGTGCAAACAACAACACCACATATACAAAACAATTAAGCAAAACCATCTAACATATCAACTACGTCTATATATGCAATACTCGATACTCTTCATCATAGTCTGATTCCCTTTCCTAATAAGAGGAGGAATATTTCATCATCTAATTTTTAGGGACTCTGATTGATCACTGTCTTTCAGCTGAGTTCAGTTGTCTTTTGGTATTTTTAATTTATATTACTGTAGTCATTTTATATATTATCCTGGTTCCAGTTGTTTACTCTAAATGGTTTCATAAATCTTCCCGTGTTTCTATCAATTCCTCATATTTGTCATTCCTTTTGGAGTTCTTATTATCTCTGAGTATTCTTTCCCAACTCCCACTCTCAATAATCAGTGAGGTCCTCATAGAGCCTAGCTAGATCACCTGCAAATAGTTCCAGGGGTACCACAGATGGGTTGCAGGGTCCTTCTTCTAAAACTATTAGCTAAAGACTCCATTCCTGTATTCTCCCCAATACCAATCAACAGTTATAGGTTATATGCTTCCTTATATCACTGAAACCCTCTAGTGATTAGCATCCCGGTATCCTTTAATCAATCAACTTCAATTAACTTTCTCAAGAGGCAGCTAGGTGATAAAATGGATAGAGTGCTGGGCCTGAAGTCAGGAAGTTCATTTCCTTGAGTTCAAATCTGGCCTCAGACACTTACTAGCAAGTAATACTGGGCAAGTCACTTAACCCTATTTGTCTCAGTTCCTCATCTGTAAAATGAGCTGGAAAGGGAAATAGCAAACCACTCCAGTATCTCTGCCAAGACCCTAAATGAGGTCATGAAGAGTTGGATATGATTGAAAAATGACTAAACAACAAGCTTTTACAAAAGATTCCCTAAGAAGATATAGCAAGAACAGAAGTACAAACCCACAGGGACACAATCTCCCCTATAACATATCAATCCTCAGAGAGAGAGGGGGTTCAAATGAAAGTGAATGCTCCACCAAGTTCACTTCTGAAGGTGGCATAGAATTGGGGGACAGTCACTCTTTTGTTTGTCTCAGTGTCAAATTACTATTGATATAAGTCAAGTAGTTTGATCAGTGCTTTGCTAATCACTGGGCTTAGCTAGTCACAAATCCTTACATGGACCTTATTTCCTAGACTTCTCCATGGTTCTCCTGATTTCTTAAAGCTTTTGGTGTCTTAGGATAGTACTGGTCTAATACTGCACACAAAGCAACAGGGACAGAAGCAACAATTTCCATTCATTAGAATATTATTATTTAGTTTCCACTAGTGGATAAAGAACAAGTCTTAGAGCAAGGAAGATACAGATTTGTCCCATTTCTGACACATTACTGGTTTTGTGACTCTGGGCAAGTCATTTAATCTCTTAGCATTCTAAGTAACTCTAACATTATAAGTAGCAAAGAATGTGTCATTTTGCATTGGTAGAAAGAGTTTCCTCGTCTGGGAGTTCTGTATACTAATGAAATCATAGATTCAGTTCCTATCACTGTCTCAATTCTATAACTTTTATGGTCTATAAAAGATATTTCTGTCTGAAATGTCTATGAAACTTTTCTGCCTTAGCATATATTCAATTAAAATTTTTCTTTTTATTTTTTTTTTGAGGCAATTGGGGTTAAATGATTTGCCCAGAGTCATACAACTAGTATGATGTGTATGATATATGTGTATGATGACAGATTTGAACTACAAGCTCAGTGTTCTATCTACTTCAATATCTAACTGCCCCACATATTCAATTTTTATAAATGTATAACATCGGGGGGCGGACCCAAGATGGTAGAGTAGAAACAGCATTTCCAATGTGCTCTGCCCCACACAAATTTCAAACAATGTGAAAGGGAGCTCCGAACAACTTCTGGAGCCACAGCACCCACAGAATGGCACAGAGAAGCTAACCTCCTGCTGAGGACAGCCCAGCAGCCCTGCAGGGAGCAGCCAGTGCAGCACTCTGAGAGCAGGCAGCACAGCTCGCTGGGAACCAACAGTGCAGCACGCAGAGCCGGGCCCAGGTCCGCGGTTTTAGCCCCAGGGCGGCTGGGCCTTCAGCCAGCTGGAGGAACGCCAGAACACCAGCAATTGTGGCTATTCCAGAATTATCAGCACAGATATGCCTAGGACAAAGTGAGAGGTTAGTGCCCTATGGACTTTGGGACCAGTATTTGGGGAATGCATCGACTTCTTCCCCTGGGGGCGAAAAGCTGCTGAAGAAACGGCTGCACAGAAGCCATTTTGCAGCGTCAGCAATGGCTCTAGCTCCTGGTCTGCGAACTGTAGGGAGATCTAGCAATCAGTCTCGGAGGTTAATTGCTCTTGCTTTAAACTGCCTGGATCTGGATTGTGGTCTGGGGGGGACGTTCGGGGTGGGTATCCAACTTTCCAGAGTGGGTGGAGGCTTTACAGAGGCCACCCAACTGGCAGAAGTTGTGAAGACCCCACGTTTGGGCAGAAGCTCCCCTGTCTGGTGGCAGTCCTACTGTGGCAACAAGCCCCCAAATCTAGTAATTAAGTGGCAACATGCCTAGCCAAAAGAAACAAAATAAACAGAAAAGTTCAACATTGGACTCCTATTTTAGGGGCAAAGAGGCTCAAAGCATGGAGGAGGACTGTGAGGTCAGAACTCCTGCACCAAAAGCCCCAAATGAAAATACAAGCTGGCTACAGGCCATAGAGGACCTTAAGAAGCAGATAAGAGAAGTGGGGGAAAATTTGGGAAGAGAAATGAAAAAGATGCAAGAAAAGTATGAAATGACAGTCAACAACCTGACTGAGGAAAATAACACCTTAAAAAATAGACTAACTCAAATGGCAAAAGAGGCTCAGAAAGGCAATGAGGAGAAGAATGCCTTAAAAAGTCGAATTTGCCAGATGGAAAAAGAATCTCAAAAGCTCACTGAGGAGATTCATTCCTTCAGAGTTAGACTGGAGCAAATGGAAGCTAGTGACTTTATGAGAAATCAAGATGCTGTTAAACAGATCCAAACAAATGAAAGAATAGAAGGCAATGTGAAATATCTCATGGGAAAAACCACTGACCTGGAAAATAGATCCAGGAGAGATAATTTAAAAATTATTGGACTACCTGAAAGCCATGATCAAAGAAAAAACCTAGAAATCATCCTTAAAGAAATTCTCAAGGAAAATTGCCCTGATGTTTTAGACCCAGAGGGCAAAATAGAGGTTGAAAGAATCCACAGATCACCTCCTGAAAAAGATCCCAAAAAGAAAACACCTAGGAATATTATAGCCAGGCTCCAGAACTCCCAGATCAAGGAGAAAATACTCCAAGCAGCCAGGAAGAAACAATTTCAATATTGTGGAAACACAATCAGAATAGCCCAGGACCTGGCAGCTTCTACACTGAGGGATTGAAGAGCATGGAATATGATATTCCAGAGGGCAAAAGAACTGGGATTGAAGCAAAGGGTCACCTACCCAGCAAAACTGAGTATCTTGTTTCAGGGGAAAATATGGTCATTCAGTGGAATAGAGGACTTTCAAGCATTCTTGAGGAAAAAACCAGAGTTGAATAGAAAATTTGACATTCAGACACAAGAAGCAAGAGATGCTTGAGAAGGTAATCAAGGAAAAGAAATCAAAAGGAATTTATCAAAGTTGGACTATTTACATTCCTACATGGAAAAACAATAACTGTGTTTGATGAAACCTTTCTCATTATGAAAATAATTGACGAAGGGTACATGGCATATGTTCACAGGTATACATGGATAGAGGGCACAGGTTGAATTTGATGGGAAGGGATGATTCTTTTTTTTTTGGAGGGCAATTGGAGTTGGGTGACTTACCCAGGGTCACGCGGCTGGGTTTTTGTTTGTGTGTTGGGTGTCTGGGGCCGGATCCGAGCTCGGGTCCTTCTGGCTCCGGGGCCCGCACTCTGCTCTCTCTGCCACCTAGCCGCCCCAAGGAAGGGATGATTCTTAAGGGGTGAAGTCAAGAGGTGAGAGAGGAAAGTGGCAAGAGGAGATGGAGAGATACAGGGTAGGGTAAACTATCTCATGTAGAAGAGGCAAGGGGAAGTAGTTGCAGGGGAGGGGAAGAACAGGAAGGCAAAAAGGCAAAAGCATATTCTCATTGAAGTTGGCTCAAGGAGAGAATCACATACATACTAAATGGAATATCTTACCCTCACTCACTCTCCTGAGTAGGGGAAAGGGGGATGAGAGGGGATGATGGAGGGGAGGGCATTCTGGGGAGAGGGGAGGTTAGAAGTACCCACTATCAAAGAGGGACAGGATCAAAGTAGGGAATGGACCAGGTGGGAGGTGAGACGGGTGGGAGGGAAATATAAGCAGTCTTTTATAATATATCTACTATGGTAATTTTTTGCATAGTTATACATGTACAACACATACTGAATTGCTTATCTTCTCAGAGGGAGTGGGTGACAAGGGAGGAAGGGAATGGATCTGAAAGTCGAAAATTTAAAATTAAATGTTTCATAAGATGTCCAGCCATTGGGGCTCAGAGATTCACCTTGCCCTAATGGCAAAGTTGAAGGGGGTATGGGAGAAGATATGGGAGAGAGCAGATTGGATGAGGGGATATCTAGTGGGACTGCTATTCTGGGGTGGTGGATAGGGAAAAATGGGGGAAAAATATAACTCATAATATGGTGGAAATGAATAATATAAACCAGAAGTTAATAAAGCATTTGTTTAATTTAAAAAAATAAAATAAATGTATAACATCATATTGGAAAAAATAGTATGCTCCTTATGATTACCATCAATTATTTGTGAGATCCCTGCTTCCGTGTCTGAATGATCTTCTCAAGTGTCAAACTGATTGCAAGAAATACAAATTTACTTCCACCTCTCATTTCCTTCCCTATGATTTTTTGTTTTGTTGAGAGTTGGTTTGGGTTTTTTAGGCAGAGGAGAATTTTTTTCTCACCAAGCACAAAGTTTATCTCCCTTGTTCTCAATGATCTTTAGAAAAGATGAGACTCCAAAAAGAAAAACTATCTTTTCTCCCCCCTTTCAGAGAATACGTTCTGGTTCATTATTTATTTCTTCCAAGTATTTCAAAATTTTTACCTTACTTGAGTTTTTTTTTTTTGTCCACTTATTTTGTAATTTGCAAATTCTTCCCAGTTCTAGTTTTCCCAACAGGAATGCTGGGAAGTCACCAATTCACTCAAACTTTTATTACATTTTCCTATATGATTATATTTTACTTTTTAAGCTATTATTCCTGGATACAAATAATTTTCCTTTTCTCCTCAGTATATGCTGATGTGTAATCTTGTATTATTATTATTATTGCAAATCCTTCGCATAGGAACTGGCTTTTTTTTATCCAATTTCAGTATTTTCTCTTTGATCTATAAGCCCTGAAAGTTGGTAGTATCCTATAGATTTTGGTACATGATGGTATCCTATAGATTTTGCAAGCTACATTTTGCCCTCTATTCCAATGCTTATACGATTTCTTAAAAATAATGTCCAGGATTTTCATTTCATCATGTTCTTTCAGGAAGCATCTTTCATGTATCCTATTTTCTAGTAGTTGTTTGATAATTGATATGTATAGTCACACATTCCTTGAATTTTTCTGGCTTTTGACTTTGTACTAATATTCTCCATTTTCTTCATTTCTTTTTTCCAATGTATCCATCACTTTGATAAGGTTTTCCACCTTTATTCTAAGTCATCAATTATCCTTTTAAGTTTTTCATTAAAAGGTGTAATTAAAATTTTAATTTTCTCCTCCAATCTTTTAATTAGGCCTTTTAATAATTATAGGAGTTCTCGTCATTCCATTCTCTTTTCTGGGGTTTTAGTTATTGCAAATTTGTTACCTTCTGGAGTTTTCTTCTGGGGTTCTTTAACCCCATTGTATTTCTTCATTGTATTAGGAATTTTTCTTGGCTTTCTCATTTTACATTCCTTTTGCTATCTCCAGCCCCTTCCGCTCACAATTCTACCCCTAGAGTCTTAATCTCTTAATCTCTATTTCAGGTTCTCCATAAAGCATGATGTGATCTTGTATCTCTTGCAGTTTGCCAACATATATGTTCCCTAACGCAACTGGTTCTTATCTCTATGTCTAATTTCTTCATAAAGTTACTTATATCCTCCAAATAGTGATCTATAACTTTACACAAAACTTACTAAACAAGATCTCTTTAATTTTAAGGCAAGTTATTTTATAGATTCCTAGGATTTAAAGGAGCCCTGAGAGGTTATCTAGCTCATGGTTTCTTATCCTGTTTCAATCTGTGACACTTCTGGGACTTATTTGGATCCACAAAATGGGTGGGATCCATCAACTTCAATCTGGGAATTTGTCAGTCTTTGTTTTCAAACTCTACCTTTATACTGGTCAACTATTCTGTCTCCTCTTTACACAATGTCTTAACCTCTTCCACTCTTCACTTCCCATTCCAGCCAAGACATTGTCAGAGTGATGTGAAGAAAACTAGGACAACATGAAATAGTAAGAAAAGAAAGGGGAAGGGAATGGAAATTACAACAATATAAAATAGGAAGAAGGGAAGGGAATAAGAATTTGTATATCATCTACAATGTGTCGGGACTGTGCTAAGTGTTTTACAAATATTATCTCAATTGATCCTCACAACAACCCTGAAAAGGTAAGTGCTATTATTATTCCCATTTTACAATTAAGGAAAATGAGGTTGAAAGAGTTTAAGTGACTTGCCCAGGGTCATACTGCTAGTAATTATCTAAGGTAAGATTTGAACCCAGGTCTTCCCAACTTCCTGTCCAGTGCTCTATCCACTGTACCACCTAGTCTTTGGGTTATTCTCTGCCCTTTCCAAAAACAATGTAATAAAATATGTCATATTCTGATTGGGATGAGTTCTGTGGCTCTCATATACTGCTGCTCCAAGGCAGTATCATTTCATGCCAAGATAATGAAACACTTTCCTGTTCTATGAGATTCTATGCTCCTCCAGGGCAATAACTGCTCTTTTTTATATTTGGCATCCTAATGCCTGGCACAGCATGATGAAGAAGAAAATGTTCTGGATTTGGGATCAGAGAAGCTAAGTCTGGAGCTTGACTCTTCAATTGACCATTTTTCTGACTTTGGACAAGTCACTTAACCTCTCTAAGCCTCAGTTTCTCAATCTTTAAAATGGTAGCAATGAACTAAATCACCTGTAAGGTCCTTTGTGGATCTAAGAGCCTATGAACTGAAAGAGAGAGAGAGAGAGAGAGAGAGAGAGAGAGAGAGAGAGAGAGAGAGAGAGAGAGAGAGAGAGAGAGAGAGAAAGTCTGATTGAGTGGGGCCTCAGCAAGGCAACAGTCAGTGCTGGGGTAACTACTGGAGGCCTATTTAAAGGAATTCCTCCAATATGTGAATAGCCCCAGAAGCCTTTTTTTCCCTGTAGCTGCTTTTTTTTCCTGAAGCTGAAAGTGACTAGAAGGTCATATGAGGCATAGAGCAGGCTAGAGTAACTAGTAAAGATAGTCAGTAGAATTCCCTACCACCAGGAGGCCTAGGTGGCACAGTGAATAGAGCACCAGCCCTGCAGTCAGAAGGACCTGAGTTCAAATTCAACCTCAGACACTTAACACAAAAGCTAGCTATGTGACCTTGGGCAAGTCACTCAACCCCAATTGCCCTACCATCCCCCCTCAAAAAAAAGAATTCTCTATCACCACCGATAGTGACAGTATCCACTATGCCTGTAGCTTTTAAGATATGGAACCTAGAGTAGGGAGTGGGGAATAGGAAGTGGGAAACCCAGAGCTCAGAGGAGATCAGATCCTCAATTGTTGTATTTTTACCCCTGTGGTATGGGAATGTCTTTTCTGTGTACCCTTTTTATTGTTGTACTTTTATTTCCTCTGTTACATTTCTTACACTTTTGAGGTACTAAATCTAAAATGAGTTTAAGTATAATATTTGATGCAGCTATCTTGCTAGAAGTCTTCTTGATCTAACAAATCAATGGTTAAGAATTGGAAATTAAGAATTGGAAAAGTGCATCAGGTAGTCAGACATAGAACTAGAGGGTTGGAAATTTGTATAATGGTGATAGTCAAAATAATGCAAGTGGATGATATTTCAAAAAATAAGTGTTGAGAGAAATGATTAGTGAACTGAGACCTGAGTTTTGGGCAACATTTTATGGTCAGGAAGAGAAAGTAGTCACTGAATGAGATAAAGTAGTGGTACAGTAGTAGAGGTCTTTTCTGGACTTCTCTGAAGTGTCTGACAATATTGACCACCACCTTCTCCCAGATTCAGATCATCTTTAACTGTAATATACTGTGAACCCAGTTCTAGTCAGTCAACAAATCAATAAGCATGTGCTGGGGATACAAAAATAAAGTAAAAATAGGATTTCTCTCCTCAAGGAGCTCACATTCTGTTGAGTGAGAGAACATACCAAACAAACAAAAAGAAGCAAAAAACCGCATATACAAAATATATATCGTGTAAATAAAAGGCAGTCTTAGAAGGGAGGCATGGATTGGGGTGGGAAGGAAAAAGGGGATTGGGAAAGAAGCCTGGGAAGTTAGATGAGAATAGAGAGCTTTACAGGCAAAGGGAACATTTAGTAATAAGAAAAAAAAGAGGCACAGTCAGGAAATGGGGTTTCACATGGGATTAATAGTAAGGCCAGTGTAGCTATATTGTAGATATGTAGAAAGAAATAAAGTGTAATAAAACCAGATATGTAAAAAAGGACCAGGTTATGAAATGCCAAATAGAATTTAGTGCACCGGTGTGGTGTAGTTTTAGGACAGGCCAGACCTTGAACACAACTCTCTTTGCATTAAGCACTTATCTGTCCTTCTTCTCTGGTCTTCAACTCCCTTGTGTTTCCTTGTGCTTAAATTCTTTGGTGGCCAAAAATTAGATCACTTCCCTCTTTGAATCTTTTAATCCACAACTGAACTTGGCACTTCCTTTCTTCTCTACTCCCCCAAAGTCATAACATGAGGAAGGAATGGAGTAAGACCATTATTCTTTTATAGGATTTTAAAGAAATAATCAACAGATAAAATATCCAATGATGCTTTTTCTTCTTTTCATCTTATTTTCTTGCTCTTCAAAATGTCCTTATGATATATGAATTTTTACATATTTGTAATTATTACTTTAAATGATCCTTCCTTATAATTCTAAAAGTAGTCACATAATTTATATAAAAAGTAGTAGTTTTTAAGACTTTTGTTACAACAATTTATTTTAGAATAATGTAAAATTATTAACAAAAAAATTAAATGTTTATCATATTTTTTTGGCTTTTTGTTTTGTTTTGTTTTGTTTTTGGAGGGGGTAAGATAGGGCAATTGGGGTTAAGTGACTTGCCCAAGGTCACACGGCTAGTTTTTGTGTTAAGCGTCTGAGGCCAGATTTGAACTCAGATCCTGACTCCAGGGCTGGTGCTCTATTTATTGCAACACCTAGCTGCCCTGTTTATCATATTTTTAAATTTTCTATATGCTAGAATTTAACCTACATACAGGAAAACTAATTTCCATATAGTATTTTATTAAGATTTTGAGATAAGTATAATTGTTCTATGGTTTTTAAGAAAATTCATTAATATCAGCATATAAAAGTAGGAAATAGGATATAATTATTCACGTTTCACATTTCAAATAAGTTTTTCTCTTTACACAAGAATTATTTTAAGTGGTGAGCTCCTATAGTACATTAATATTTTTGTTTACAGATCAAAATGGGATGTAGTAGCATAGGATATTAAAGAAGGGAGTAGAAAAATTTTAATTGTATTTCTCTGCCTACAAAAATACTACAATTTTTAATGTATTTTCCTAGCTGACAAAATTAACATGTTTTTGTATGTTTATTATTTCTCCCTACCTCATCCCCTTACCCCTGTCTATTAAGTTTTTAAATAAAAGAGTTGCATGGCCCTTAGGGAAACAAAAGATGTCACCATTTAATAAAATGAGCTCCCTCTCAGATCTGATCTTGGGATTATAGAGTTTTAGAGTTAAGGGGTCTGTCTGAAATTATTTAGGCCAACCTTCTCAGGTTAAGTAGGGGAAAATAAGTTCCAGAGAGGTTTAAGTAAGATGCTAAAGTCAGAGTTATTTCACTAAAGAGCAGAAACTCACTGCCCAGGTCTTCAGATTTGCAGGCTCATCCTATTTCCACAACACTACTTCAGTCTACCAGTAATTAAACTGGTTTTTCTACCAGTTTACCCCTCCCCAAAGTAGTTTACAAGCTCCTTAAAGAAAACAACCTCTTAAATGTCTCAAATCTTTCACACTAGATTATTTGAACTCCATCTCTACACTTAATATGTTGTATAAGTTGCTACAAAAACTGTTTAAGTGCCATCTTTTAAAAAATTAGTATACTTTTAGTGATGCCATATGTCCATGGATCATGGATGCCTTCTCAGAAAAATAAAATTGCACATCCCAAGAGGTGATGGAAAGATTCACAGTAGGCAAGAGTAAACTGCACTGTATTACCAATAATAACATGCACTCAAGAAAAGATATAAGATTCATCATCAAGGAACCATATAACCAGAAAAAGAAGTCAAATGGTCATAGATCAAGGGATCAAGATCAACCTAAATCTGGCATTTTGAATTGATGAAATATTAAAAGACTCAGAGGCCAATTGCCCATATGCTAGATAAATTCTCTACACAGGATTTATGATATGGGCAGAAATTTCATAGGATGAGAAGGCATAGATGGATTTGGGGTTGCATTAGTGGTTAGAAGGAGCAGCTTGCAATTCCTAATGCCCACATTCACAAATAGGATCACATGCTAGGATAAAGGAAGGGAAGAAAGGTAAGAAGAGATTAGATTGGCTAAGAAACCTTCAAAAGGGCATTGTTTTTAAAAAGTAAATACTGTAACAGCATTGGACTAGTTATTTTATATTTAAGAACCCATGGACACGTCATTTCCTGCCATCAAGTGCTAAAAGAACTCTCCTTTTCTGTTGTCCTTTTCTGGAAACATTCAAATAGACACCCAAGTTTCATCATCCTTGCAGCATTTTCACTAATTCTCTCAGGGAGTGATGTGTCCTCTCACCAGGCTTACTCTGCTCCAAGCAACTGCTTTTCTCTAGATACTTTTTCATATTTACAACTGCTTTTCCCTCCCAAAGGAAATAACCCTTATTCAGCCAGGGTCCCAGGATCTTCTTCCCATCCCACATAAGTAAAGTCAGACATTAGGATTATAGATTTAGAGCTGAAAGGAACCTCAGAGGTTATCTAACCCAATACTTCTTTTACTGAGGCCCAGAGAGGTCAAGTAACCTACCCAAGGTATCACAGTAGGAGCCAGGATTCAAGCCTAGGTTAGAGGATTTAAGTTTGGGATTAGACTAGATCCTCTAAGATCCCTTCTAGATCAAAATCTATGATGCTGTAACTCTAAATCTAGCTCTTTTCAGCAGATTGAAAATCCTCAACCTATCAAGTGCTGAATATTGTACTCAGCACTAAGGGGTTATGAAAAAGAGAGAGAAGAAGTATCTCTTTAAGGACTGCATAATCTTACTTAGGACTGTAGAATCATAGATCTAGAATTTTCATACAAGAGCAGGAAAAGAGAAGATATGTTCTCCATTTTGATCTCTTTTATAGGATTATTTAATAGAGGGGTTTCAAATGGGAGTTTTTTAATTTGTTGATTTTCTAATCTTTTTAGTTACATTCCTAATTTGCTAATCTGTTCCTTCTCTTTTTTATTAACAAAATTGTTTAGAGATGACATTTTCTGCTGAGCAATGTTTTGGCTGCATCCTTAAAATTTTGGTATATTGTCTTATTGTTGCACTGTATCTCATGAAATTATCTCTAACTTCTATGATTTGTTTTTTGACTCACTAATTCTTTAAGATTAAATATTTATTATCCAGTTGATTTTTAGTAATTTTTAGAGATCCTTTATTTGATATAAGTTATTGCATTGTGGTCAGTAAAGTATTTATATAGTATTTCTGCACTTATTTGTAGATTTTTATGTTCTAAGACAATTAATTTTTGTAAAGCTGCTATACATTTCCAAGGAATATTTCTATTTCCTTTCTACTTCCTTTCATTAAATGCCAGAAATCTGTAATATTTAATTTTTCTAAAATCCTTACACATAGTAACTTTCTTTTGTCATTGTTCTTAGATTTACCTAGGTCTAGTAGGCTTCCTTTAAGTTCCAACTAAAATCCCTCCTTTACTGGAATACTTTTCCAACTTCTCTTAATTCCAGTGCCTTCCCTCCTATTTATCCTGCATATATATCTTGCTTTGTATATATTTGCTTGCATGTTGTCTTTTCCATTAGACTGTAAGTTCTTTGAGGGCAGGGACTGTCTTTTGCCTCTTTATGTATCCCTAGTTCTTAGCACAGTGCCTGACACATAGTAGGAACCTAATAAATGTTAATTGATTGATTGATTGATTGATTGATATATATTATGGACACCTACATGACCCAGTGTATACAGCATTGGACATGGATTCAGGAAGATTTGAGTTCAAATCCAGCCCCAGTTACTTGTTGGTATGACCCTGGGCAAGTCATTTAACTTTTCTCTGCTTCAATCACCTCATCAGTAAAATAGGGAAAAGAATAGCACTTACCTACCAGGTGTATTGTGAATGTAAAATGAGATCATATTTGAAAAGTAATTTGCAAACCTTAAAAGACTACATAAGCACAATATTATATTACTATGACAATAGTAATATGTTAGTAGCATATAATTTAATCTCAAGGAAAGATTGAGATTTTAAGAGTTGGAGGTTGGGAGGGAAAGCATTCTATGCATGGGGAACAGTCAGTGCAAAGGCACACAGATGGAAGATGTAATGTCATATGCAAGGAATTCCAATATGATTGAATTGTAGCATATGTAGAGTAGAATGCAAGATTGGAAAGGTAGGAAAGGACTGGGCTGTGAAGAGATTTCCATGCCACATAAAAGGCTTTATAGTTGATTCTGGATGTAACTGGGAGCCACTGAACCTCCTGAAGGTTGATGCTGGTGGTTTGGGGTAACAAAGTAGCATACCTATCAAATTTTCAAATAAGACCAGTGTGTAAAGGATAGTTAACATATTGGATGACAGAAAAGGCATCCAAAAAGGTTTTAATAGTCTGTAAGGATAATATGACTATAATAAGGTCAAACTGAACTAAAATAAATATAAATTTGTGTACCTGCACTAAAAAAAAAATATCAGTGGCACAACTAAAGAATTCTGCAAATGTGGCCAGAAGATGGGAAAAGAAACTAAGAGTATAAGTGTACTGCATTGTGAGTCAGCAGTGTGATGTGACAGCCAAAATAGCTAATGTGATCCTAGGCTTCATTAATAGAAGCTTAGACATCAGGGTGAAGGAGATGGTAAGTCTTATAGTACAATACTCTGGTCAGCATATATCTGGAGTATTATGTTAAGTTCTGGCCTCTGCATTTTCAGAAGGACACTGGAAACTAAAGTCTGCCCAAAGGAAGGTGACCAGGATGGTAAGGAGAACAGAGATCTTGCCATAGAATGATTGCTGGAAGAAACTGCAGATGGTTAGCCTGAAAACAAGAGTTAGGCCAAGGACATGATAGCTTTTTAAAAAGCATTTGATTGTAATGAAAAGAGAGATTTTACTTTGTCTGCTTTGGCCCTAGAAATCAAAAACTAGGGCCAATGAGAGGCTACCTGCTAGCACGGATCATAGGGATTAAAGATTTAGAGCGGAAGCAGTAAAATTATTGGATTTATAGACAGATAAACTGTCCCAATCCTGTCTTTATCCCCATTACCTTTGTGACTATGGGCAAATCACAGTCCCCTTCTGGGCCTCAGTTTCTACATCTGTAAAATGAGGGGATTGAACTAAATGGCCTTTAAAGTCCATCCCTTCAAGTTCCAAATTTGGGATCATATAATACATTATAGACTTAAAAAAAATTATTTAGCAAAAATCCATTTTCTCTCCCTTCTAGGCCTCCTTTCTCTCCCATTTGGGAAAAAAATAAAGAAAAATAAATCTTTGCTACAAATATACAAAGTTAAGCAAAACAAATTCCTGCATTGGCAATATACCTCCTAAGTTAATCACTTCACTTTTAGAGGTGAATAGCATGCTTTATTACCCATCTTCTGGAATCATGGTTGACCTTTGTGTTGATCAGAGTCCTTAAGACTTTCAAAGTTGTTTTTCTTTTATAATATTGTTGTTTTCTTGTCTCTCTTCACTTTACTCTGAATCAGTTCATGCAAGTCTCTTCATTTTTCTCTGAAACTATCCTTTCATCATTTCTTACAGTCAAATAGTATTCTTTCTATCTTACATTCATATGCTATAGTTTGTTCAGCTATTCCACAACCAATGAGTACCCTCTTTTTTTTTTTAAGTAGTCTATATTCATTATCTCACATTCTTTTACATCTCAACCATTTCTTAATCTGGCTTCTAAATCTACCATTCAACTGAACTTTGTCTAAATATACTAACAATTTTTAAATAGCTAACCCCAATGGCCATTTAAAAATTTTTTGCTTTTATTCTTCTTGTTCCCTCTGTAGTTATTTTTTTTTAAAGCAATTGGGGTTAAGTAACTTGCTCAAGGTTACATGGCTAGTCATTATTTATGTGTGGGTGCTCATTTTCTGAGGCTGGTTTCAATCCTGGGTCATCCCAACTCCGAGGCCGGCGCTCTTACTCACTGCGGCCACCTAGCCGCCCCACCCTCTGTAGTTATTGATATTGCTTATCACTTCCTTCTCTTAATTACTCTGTCTTCTATGTTGTTTGTTGTGCTTTTTGTTTTGAAAATTCTCTTTCCTGGTTTTTCTCTACCTTTTTGATTGCTACTTCTCAGTCTCTGATAAAGAATCTATATCCATCCATATGGAGATAGATAGATAGATAGATAGATAGACAGATAGATAGATAGACAGATATCCTTTGTATGAGTATACTCACTTATCTTTTCTCTCATTGTAATCTTTCCTTAGGTGAATCATCATCTTTCATGAATTCAACTATCATCTCTCTATAACCTAGTCCTCATATTTCTTCCGAGTTCTAGTCCCAATCACTTATTGCCTGTTGGACTTCTCTACTTAGATTCCCCTGGGTCTGACAAACTCAACATGAACAAAAGGGAACTCATTATCTTTCCTCCTAAAGGCACCCTTCCTAATTTCTCTATTTCTGTTGAGGGCATTACACTTTTTCCAGTCATTCAACTTTTCAACTTTGGAATCGTTCTCCACTTTTCATTTTTCCTCACTTCCCCAATTCTTCAATTCATGTTGATTCTTTAAACATTTTTTAAAAAAGGATTTATTGATGCCTTTCATTATCTCCAGAAATGAAAGCTCTACTTCAACAAAGCAAAATACTTTAAGCAAAAATTATTTAAAATAATGACATTCTGCTGAATGTAGTCCCCTATTTCTCCTCTGAGAGTAAAGAGATTTGTTAAATTATCTGTCCTCTAGAATCAAGATTTTTTACTATAGTTCCTCATAATTCAACTTCTTCTAGTTATCTTTCCATTTATATTATCACAATCATCATCTATGTTATTCTTTTTTTTTCTTTTCAGAGAGCAGTTGGGGTTAAATGACTTGCCCAAAGTCACATAGCTAGTAAGTGTGTTAAGTGTTTGAGGCCAGATTTGAATTCAGGTCCTCCTGACTCCAGGGCTGTTTCTCTATTCACTGAGCCACCTAGCTGCCCCTATGTTATTCTTCTGATACTGCTTACTTCATCCCACATGAATTCATATAGATTTTCATACATTTCTCTGAAGTCCTCTTATTTATCATTTTTACTGAATATCATGTCATTATATTCATATACTAGTTTGGTCAGCCATACCTCAAACGATGAGTACCTGTTTGTTTCCAATGTTTTGCTTCCTCAAAAAGTATCACTATAAATATTTTCTTATATATTGGACCTGACCATCTACCTATCTTTTATTTCTTTTTTTTTTTAAACAAATACTTTATTAACTTCTGTTTTACATCATTCATTTCCCCAGATTTTGAGTTACAATCATTTTCCCCCCATTATTCCCCTACCCAACCTCCCAGAATAGCAGTCCCACAAGATATCGCTTCCTCCAATCTGCTCTCTCCCATACCTTCTCCCATACCCCCATCGACTTTTCCATTAGAGGAAGATGAATCTTTGTGTCCCAATGCCTGCATATCTTATCTCCCAATTATAGGCAAAGAGTATTAATAATAGTATTTATATATATATTTGAAACATTTAATGTTACGATCTTGAATTTCAGATCCATTTCCTTCCTCCCTTGTCACCCATTCCTTCTTGGTATATAAGTAATTCAGTATATGTTGTACATGTCTAGCTATGCAAAACATTATCATAGTAGATATATTGTACAAGGCTGCTTATAATTCCCTCCCACTCATCCCACCCCCCACCTGGTCCATTCCCTACATGATCCTGTCCCTCTTCTATAGTGGGTGCTTCCAACCTCCCCTCACCCCAAGGATGCCCTCCCATCCATCATCTCTCCTCTCATCCCCCTTCCCCCTATCTGCTGCAGGTTGAGATATCCCATTTAGTATGTATGTCATTTTCTCCCTGAACCAAATTCAATGTGAATGTGGTTTTGCCTTTAGCCTTCCTTATTCTCCCCTCCTTTGCACCCACTTCCCTACATGAGATAGTTTACCCTACCATGTCTCTCCCCATCTCCTCTTGCCACTTTCCTCTCTCACCTCATAATTTCATCCCTTGAGTACTCTCCCTTCCCAACAAAATCAACCTATGCCCTCTATCCATATATAACTGTAACCATATACACACACATTCACATATGTATTCATATGACCACACCCCCTTCTTCCATTATTTTCATAGTGGGAAAGATATCATCAGTCACAGATATTGCTTTTCCATATAGGAATGTAAATAGTTCAACTTTGATAAGTTCCTTTTGATTTCTTTTCCCTGATTACCTTCTCAGGCATCTCTTACTTCTTGCGTCTGGATGTCAAATTTTCTATTCAACTCTGGTTTTTTCCTCAAGAATGCTTGAAAGTCCTCTATTCCACTGAATGACCATATTTTCCCCTGAAACAAAATACTCAGTTTTGCTGGGTAGGTGACCATTGGGTTCATTCCCAGCTCTTTTGCCCTCTGGAATATCATATTCCATGCCCTTTGATGCCTCAGTGTAGAGCTGCCAGGTCCTGGGCTATATTGAAATTGTTTCTTCCTGGCTGCTTGTAGTATTTTCTCCTTGATCTGGGGATTCTGGAACCTGGCTATAATATTCCTGGGAGTTTTCTTTTGGGGATCTTTTTCAGGAGGTGATCGGTGGATTCTTTCAACCTCTATTTTGCCCTCTGGATCTAAAACATCAGGGCAGTTTTCCTTGAGAATTTCTTGAAGGGTGATTTCTAGGTTCTTTCTTTGATCATGGCTTTCAGGTAGTCCAATAATTTTTAAATTGTCTCTCCTGGATCTATTTTCCAGGTCAGTGGTTTCCCATGAGATATTTCACATTGCCTTCTAATCTTTCATTTGTTTGGATCTGCTTAACAGCATCTTGATTTCTCATAAAGTCATTAGCTTCCATTTGCTCCAGTCTAACTCTGAAGGAATGAATCTCCTCAGTGAACTTTTGAGATTCTTTCCATCTGGCAAATTCGGTTTTTAAGGCATTCTTCTCCTCACTGCCCTTTTGGGCCTCCTTTGCCATTTGAGTTAGTCTATTTTTTAAGGTGTTGTTTTCCTCAGTCAGGCTGTTGACCCTCATTTCATACTTTTCCTGCATCCTTCTCATTTCTCTTCCCAATTTTTCCTCCACTTCTCTTATTTGATTTTTAAAGTCCTTCTTAAGGTCCTCTATGGCCTGCAACCCGCTCATGTTTTCCCCTGGGGCTTTTGGAGCAGGACTTCTGACCTCACAGTCCTTTTCCGCTCTATGCCCCCAAAATAGGAGTCTAGGGTTGCATTTTTCTGTTTCCTTTGCCTTGGCATGTTGCCACTTAATTGCTTGACTTTTGGGCTTGTTGCCACACTATGGCTTTAAGGCCAGATAGAGGAATTTTCGTCCCGAACGTGTGGGGGGCAACTTCCGTTTCTGGCAAGCTGTAAACCCACCCACAACTTCCACCCTAGATCACAATCCAGATCCAGGGAGGTTAAAGCAAGAGCGATTACCCCCAAGACTGATCGCTGGATCTCCCACATTTGTAGGCTGGGAGCGGATGCCTCTGAAACTCAATGGCGTGTCTCCTAGCGCTTCTAGCCCCCAGGGGAGGGAGCTGACGCATTCCCCAATACGGTCCCAAAGTCCATAGGACACTAACCTCTTACTTTGTCCTAGGCAGTCTATGTTGATAATTCTGGAGTCGCCACAGTCCTGGTGTTCTGGGGTTCCTCCAGCGGCTGCTGGCCCTGCCGCCTGGGGCTAAAACTCGGCTCAGTGGACCTGGGCTCGGCTCTGCGTCTGCGCTGCGGCTCCCAGACCACTGCGCTGGTCCTTCCTGAGGGTGCTGGGCTGTCTCAGCGGGAGGTTAGCTTCTCTGTGTCGTCTGTGGGTGCTGGGGCTCCAGAAGTTTTCAGAGTCCTTTTTTACATAGTTTGTGGAGAATCTGGGGGCAGAGAGGCTTGGACGAGCTGTTTCTACTCCGCCATCTTGGCTCCGAGGGAAAATATCCAGTACTGAGAATATTGGGTCAAAAGATATAAACTCTTCAGTCACTTTTGTCACATAACTCTAGATAATTTTTTGGGAAAATTAATTTCAGTTCACAGCTTTACCAACAATAAGTGTGCCTATTTGCCTACAGTACCTTGTTTCTGTTTTTTGTCATCTTAACCAATTTTCTGGGTGAGAGGTAAAATCTGAGTTGTTTTATTTGCCTTTTTGTTATTATTAGCAATTCTGAGCATGATTTAATACATTAATTGATATTTTTCCATTCTTTAGAAAATTATTTTGTACCATCTGACTATCAATTGGGAACTAACTAATATAAAGTTGTATCTATTTCCTATATATTTTAGATATCAGATTTTTATCAGTGATAGCTAATTCAAAGGATTTTTTTCCTTCATTTAATGGCTTCTCTTGCATTGATTTTTTCTTGCAAAAGCTTTTAAGTTTTATTGTAATTGGATCATGTATTTTGTCTTTTATGATCACCTCTATCCCTTGCTTAATTGGCAGTTCTCCCTCTACCTTTAATTGTGAAAGGTACCACCTTCCTTCCATTCCCCATTTTTAAAAATCATGTGACCTTTTATATTCAGGTTGAGAATCTATATGGAACTTCTTTTGATATATGGTATATAATGCTGGTCTAAATTGTAATTTCTGCCAAACTTTCTTTTCTTTACTTTTCCTAGTAAGGCAAGGTAATGTAACAAGCATTTATCAAGTGCTTATTTACAATGTTCCAAACACTTTGCTAAGTGCTAGGGATACAAAGAAATACTAGCAAAAAGAAAGACAGGCCTTGCCCTCAAGGAGCTTACATTTTATTAAGACACCCTAAGGGGAGCTGAAAAGTAGAGGGAGAGTAGAAGGGGAGGAAAGAGTGTTCCAGGGTAATTCTTATCAAATTAGGAATTCTTCTAGTAATTTGTGTTCATGGGTTTATTAAACATTGTATATTGTATTTGTTCACTTCTTGTTCTTTCTTATCTAGTTTGTTTTACTCAACCACTTTTCTGTTTTTTAACTGGTACCATATGGTTTTGATTATGACTAAGTTACAATATAGTCTGAGATGTAATAACGTTATGCCTCCTTCATTATTACTTTGTCCATTATTTCCCTTGAGACACTTGTTTTTTTGTTGTCTTAAATGAATTTTGGTATTTTTTTCTAGCTTTATAAAGTATGTCCTGAAAGTCTTAGTAGTTTTTGAAGTAGTATGCATCCAATGATCACCCTCCTGAGACACCCTCGACCATATAACCCGGTGAAGGTGGATGGTCACAACCTGCTCAACCGCCTGAACAATGGTTGGCCACCCCTACCGGTGACCTGCCAGGAGTCCTGGGTGATTACTTTCAAAAAGGACTCTGACCGGTTCCTAATGCCTCCAGAGAGACTCTGGTTCGCTTGCACCCTTGGCCTCACAACTTGTCTTGGGGAAGTGCATTTAACTGACCTGAATGAGCTATGTGTAGTGGCTCATGTACGTCCCCAGGTTTACATTTACTCTGAGGAGGGGGCATCTGAACATTTTGACCTTTTGAGGCAGCCACGGGCAGCCCCCATCCTTGTTCCCCTCCTGGTGGGCCTAGGCATTGCAGGCTCCACGGCCGTGGGGGTGGCAGCCCTGGTCAAAGACAACACTAATTTCCAGTCCCTCAGCAAACAGATGGACCAAGACCTTAGGTCCCTACAGGGCTTGGTCACCCATTTGGAATCTTCCTTGGACTCCTTGGCAGAGGTTGTCCTGCAAAATCGACGAGGGTTGGGCCTCCTGTTCCTAAAACAGGGGGGTCTGTGCATGGCCCTGGGCGAAACCTGTTGTTTTTATGCTAACAGATCTGGAGTTATAAGGGAATCCCTTGCAACTCTCCATAAGCGCTTGGACGCGCAGGATCAAGCCTGCAGATCCACCTCCTCTTGATGCCAGTCCCTGGATGACTGGTCCCCCTGGTTAATGACCCTTCTCTCCGCCCTTGCTGGCCCTCTACTTCTTGTCGTGCTAACCCTGACCATCGGCCCGTGTCTGATTAACCGCCTACTCTCTTTTATCCAATCCAGACTTGAGGCCACCAAACTTTTTGCAATCCACATGTCCTACAAAACCCTAGAATCGGAAGAATCCTTAGTCTGACCTAAAACAGGGGGGAGTGAAGTAGTATGCCTTGACATTTCATTGGCTTACGAGGGGCCCATCTTTGTATCCTGAATTCTTGCAAACCCAAGAATCCTCCATTCCTCTAGGTTATCGAACATCTTTAACTCAGTGTGCCCCAGCCCACTCTTATCTCATCCGACCAAACCCAAGAATCCTCCCTTCGGTCATTGAACAACCTTCGTTATCTAAGAGTGCCCCCGCCCCATATCCTGCCCGACCAACCTGCCCCTGATAGGATGGTAGCTTTTGGACTATTTAAACTGTGTGTCTACTGGGGTTCGGGGAAGCTCCTGGGACTTTTCCTAGGACTGCCGCTGGCCAGCTAATAAACGCTTCCTGAATTCAATTACTGATGGTCTTGGCCTGGTGATTCTGTCCGAGAGTGTCCATTTCACTTTTAAGCTTTAGTAGTTATTAAAGTTAAATCTGTATATTAATTTAGGTAGCGCCATCATTTTTTTTTTTTTACATTGGCAAAGCAGCATCACAACCACTGATAATGTCTTCAATTATTTGTTTTCCTTTATTTCTGTAAATAGTGCTTTGTGGTTTATATAAATGGTTCATCCTACTTCTACAATATCTTTAGCATCTGTCCCTTTCTCTCTATTCTCCATGGCTTTCCCCACTTTAATTCAAGCCCTCATCAATTCTCAATTGGATTATTGCAATAGCTTTTTAATTTATCATCTGCTTTCAGTTCTTTCCTCTACAATTCATGCTTTATACAGCTCCCAAGTTGGTATTCCTAAATCAAAGGTCTAATCATGTTATTTCCTTGATCAAGAAATTTCAGTGACTCCCTATTGACCCTAAGATAAAAGTGAGGATTCTTCTGTTTTAGCCCTTTCACAATATTGTTCCAGTCTATCTTTCTATATATTTCACATTAACCTCCTCATGCCAGTCAAACTGGCTCACTTGCTATTCTTTATATACAACATTCCATCTTCTACCCCTAGGCTTTTGCATAGACTCTCCCCACCTCTTGTAGGCCCTCATTCACTTCATTGGTTCCTTTCAAGTTCCAGCTCGGGTGCTATTTCCCTTACAAGGCTTTTCCTGATCTCCCATTTGTTAGTGCTCTATCCAACACCCCTCCCCCCTAAATTACTTTATTATTTCCCTGTTATACATTTCTTATTCATTTATTTGTATATATGCTTTTTTTCCAGTAGAACATAACCCTTTTGAGAACAAGGTCTATTTTATTTTAGTCTTTTTAGTCATAGTACTTGACACAGAACCTTGCATTTATATTATATCTGGAAGTCTTCCTTTGAATAAGAGTTTGTAAAATTGAAATTTTATTTTAATTCTATTTAGCTAAGATGTAATCAAGCTGGTTTTAATATTCTCTTTCACTGTTCCTTCCTCCTCCCCCCCCTTAACTTTGCACAAACCATAACCCAGAGAAACTTGATTAAGCTTTTGTCTTGTAATTACCCCTACCTTTGTAACCCCACCCATCACCTACTTTTCAAAGAAACTTGAATAACCTAAAAGGTCAAGTCTCATCCATTTAAACTATTGTGGCAACTGTTTCAGAAGAACCTTTGTCTTGTGATTCAAATCACTTATTCTGGCTGTGGTTAAGGGGGCAGCCAGGTGGGCAAGAGCAAGAAGACTCATCTTTCAATTCAATTCAAAAAAAATCTTTCAATCAAGAGTTCAATTCTGGCCTCAGATACTTACTACCTGAGTGACTCTGGGCAAGTTACTTAATCCCACTTGCCTCAGTTTCCTTTATTTGTAAAATGAGCTGGAGAAGAAAATGGCAAACCACTCCAGCACCTTTGTCAAGAAAACTCCAAATGTGATCCTAAAGAGTCAAACAAAACTGAATAACAACCACAAGGGGATTTCAGAAGGGGAGGAAGAAATGATATAATTTCAATTGTATGTCATCAACAGCCAATCAGAAGACATACCTATGTTGGTTAAGTTTTTGCTCTGTCTTCTTTCTAATTGTTGTAAAAACCCTGTCAGTCCTCACTCTAGGTCTCTGGTTACTGAGAGGCCATAGACCCAATTTATTGTTTAATGTTAGCTTAACTAATAAGCTGATGATGCCTGGAACTCTTTTAGTTTACCTTAATTTTTAAATGTAACAAGTTGAACCAAATGACTTCTGAAGTCTGTTGCAACTCCGGGATTTTATAATTCTATTGATTAAAGTTGATCTTGAAACTGGAAAAGTTTCAAGAATAGATCTTGTGATGGGCTCTATAGCTGTTGTCAGAGAACCAGTTTAGCTAATTTTAGAGGTCTATTATCTAGCTGGCCAAAGAGTGATGAATTTTTGGCCATGGTAACTCTGAAATACCATTTATGAAATTATAGAGGTGAGGTGCTCTACAGCAGAGAAGGATATACACACAACTGATGAAATTACAGATCTCTGAGGTGTTGACTTAAATAGAATCTCTCTTGATTCATATCATTTTGGATATGTAAGCATTCAATAGCATACTGGAGTGGCAGTAGGAAAGCTTGGATGCAAATCCTGATTCTGACATTTACTAACTATGTGACTGGCAGTCACTATCTCTTTCAGCCTCATTTTGTAAAAGTGATAGTGATACCTATATGACTACACTTACAATTAAATATTTACAAAGCAACACATCAATTAAGATACAAATATAGTTGTGACAAAGACCAAAAGAGATAGTGTATGTAAAATACTTTACAAACTTTGAAGTGCCATGTAAAGGCAAGTTATAATAATTATAGCACCTACCTCACAGGGTTGTTGTGAGGATCAACATAGGTGAAGCACTTTGTGAATCTTAAATACTATGTAACAGCTAATATTGTCATTATAACTGTAGCAGCTGTGCCTAAATAGGCTTCTGTGGTCCCCTAAACTAGGACAGTGCCCTGAAAATGTGTATATGCAAGGAGATATGACCCCAAAATGGCTGAAAGATTTCTGGGAGAAGGAAACTCATGAAAGTCCAGTTAAAAAGGCTCAGACTTTGAATGGTAAACAGGAAGCTCTCAGAGGCACGTGCAAAGGAACTAATATATACTTTGATTCCTAGCACCTTACAGGGGAACTGAGATTTTATCTCTGTCTAGAATCACAGAGACTGCCCCCCTTACTCTTAATTTTTTTTTTATCATATACACTATTTTTTGTGCGTGTAATAGGGTTGGAAGGAGAACTAGATTGGCTGATATTAAGCTTATTCTTATCTTTTAAGTTGGGGTGGTAATACTTCTCCAGCACCTTATCTTCCTCTCTCCCTTAACAATCCTGAACTACAACAAAAGTCATACCACTAGACTGCAAATACAATGAAGGATACCAACAGTCTTCTATTCTATTCTATTCTAAAAAAATGGAACTCCATTCTCCCTGAGATGCATTCCTGATCTATCTAGAAATCCCTGTTACACGACTGTAGCCTCAGCCCATGTTCCACTGTGTAGAACATGGTGTAGTAGCCACCATAAAATTGTTTGATTTAGTTGTAGGACCCCAGCAAGTCTCTCGACTTTCTTGGGTCTCATTTCCCTTATTTCTAAAATGAGGGGGGTGGGCTAGGTCCCTTAAACTCCCTTCCATCTCCAAAAGTCTTTGAATCTAACTAAAGAAGCGCCTATTGTTAAAGCAGCTCAAATCAATGATGTTATCACACAAAACTTTTATAATAGCAGGCGAGATGGGAGAAATGCTTTCTTTTCATCAAGTAAAGATTGGGGGAGGACGGCTTTAACTTCCTCAAGTATCTGCAAAGGGAACGTTTTTGTTTTTTTGTTTTTTCCAACTTGCAAAGAAAAACGAGTGCCTCTTGCGGTGCTACCCCTTCAAAGTTAATGTTGCAGGTTGCTGACTGAGGCCAGGTGCTACTGACTTGGGCCGGTTCGGTTCCCAGGGTGCGCTGCCTCCTGAGGGGATATGGGTGGAAGGTATGATTAGAGGTTTCAGACACAGTCCTTCTCCCAGGGCCTTGTGTCACGTCTCACTCGTTTTCGTCCAAGAACATTTTTCTTTTCTGCAGCTAAGCTGTGCCCCGGATTTCTCCAACTCAAGCCAGCATTTTGGCTGACGGACTTAAAAGTCTGAGCCACGACTTTCTCCAGCGCCCTTTCCCAAGTCTCCGGAGTAACTCCGCCCCTTTTCAGGTTCAGAGCCCTTCTCACCTCTCCCTACCATTCCTACCCCCACTTCCTCCTACCCTCCCGACTCCTGGGAAGACCCGGACAAGTTAAAGCTTTAAATCGCAGCCGTGCCCTGATGGACGCTTTTGCGCATGCTCAGAGAACCGGCTTCTGGGTCAGGCGGATTTCTCCGCGGTGGCCGTGGCGGCGCTGCGAGCGCTCCCGCAATGACGCGCGCGCCTGTGTGTGGGGGAAGCCTTTGAGCGCATTCCCGAGTATAATGGAGGGGGGGCAGTGGATGTGGCGGTGCTGCGCGTGCTCCCAGGCATAGTGACGGGGAGGGGGGGGGCGGGGGCGCGGCGCCGCGGACGAGGGGACGGCCGGCGCTCGTTCCCGTGGAAGGAGGTGTGGGGTTGGACCCAGGCGGTGTGCGGTTCGGGGTTGAGGGCTGGGGTGGGGGGGAAGGGGACCCCGGAGTCTGTGGTCTCCCCTGCTCGTGGGTCCGTGCGGCTGCAGGCGGCCTGCACCGCTTGGGGGCCGACGCCGGGGCGGCTGCCGCTGGGAGATGGCAATACTCAGCTCCGAGGGGTGAGGAAACCCGCCGCCCGCTACTGAAGGGAGAGGAGGCGCCGCCGCCGCCACCACCACTTCCACCACCTTCTAGGCAGGCGAGCAGGCAGGCGAGGGAGGCGGACTGGCCGCGAGCCTCGGTAAGAACGCGGCGCATCGCGGGGCTCGGGCGGCGGGGCCGGCGTCCCTTCCCGGGCCAGGCTGGGATTCGGGGCTCGAGCCCTCCCCCTTCCCTGGCCGCCCTCGGCTGCCCCCTCCCCCCCGGCCAGGCTGGGAGGGGGCGGGAAGGCCGGCTCAGGGCTAAGGGGAGGGCGGTGCTCGTCCTCTTTCGCGGGTGGCTTCGTGGGTCTGGTCCTGAGTGAGACCCGCCGGAGGCCCGTGTTCGTCTCCCGGAATGGGGAGAGTGTTTTCGTGACCCCCGCAGTCCCGGGCTGCCTGCCGGCTTCTCTTGCCTCGTCTTCTCAGCTCCAGTTTTAGCCTCTCCTCCAGCCTCCCGTGGAATAATCTCTCCTTACGATTCTGTCGCCCTGGAGCATCCAGCCTGAGCCCAGCCTTTTCCGTGGCGTGTTCGTGTTGCTCCGTAGACTTTGCCCGGCAGCTGCCCTAGTGCACCCCCCTTTCTGTGACCCTGCAGTTCCCCATGACCTTGTAGTTTTTTCCAGTTACTATTCTTCATCTCTTCCACAATTTAATCTTCCCTCTTCCCTTCCTCCTCCAAATATTTTGTCATTGTCGTCTCTCCATCACTTTTTTTTTAACCTTCATGCTATCATTCTTTCCATCAACCTTTTGATATTGGAGCACTCTTTGGGGGTGTATTTGCTTTGGATTATCTTCATTTTCGAAGAAACATTGTCCGTTGCTTTGGCGTTTCTACTTCTCTCTACTTCTAGTAATATGGTTTTGATTTCTCCTTTTAAAATGTTTTATGTTGTGCAGGCAAACATGAATAAAGCATGAAGTGATTTCTATTTCCACATAAGATACATCAGAAGTAGGTGTGAAGAAGAGCAGCGTTACAAAGAAATTATTTGGCCTGCTATAACTTGAAGCATCTAGTGAATACTGCACATATAGGTTTATATTAGTCTGTAGCTTCTTGAAAAAATGGCATACATTGGGAACTATTAATTTAGTTTCATATTGTCTCACTAAGTCTCTATTTAAATAGGGAAATCAGAAGCACAGTATATCAAACATTCTAAAGAAAGTGACTTTCAAAAAGGCCTTCTTTGATTTTTTTTTTTTTTTTTTTTGCTTTTTGGAGTGGGGAAGGTAGGGCAGTTGGGGTTAAGTGACTTGCCCAAGGTCACATGGCTAGTTTTTGTGTTAACTGTCTGCGGCCCGCCGGATTTGGACTTAGGTCCTCCTGACTCCAGGGCCGGTGCTCTATTCACTGCGCCACCTAGCCGCCCCTGATTTTGGTGATTTTAAGTAGCAAATTAATTTTGGTAGAAATGACCTTTATAATAATTCCTAGCTAGTTAATTTTTAAAAAATTAAACTTAATAGTGAACTGATAGGACTGCTCATTGGACTCCGTTGGTAGTCTAATAAAGCCTATGGACTCCTCAGAATAATGTTTTTAAATGCACAAAATAAATATATATATGATAAGAAAGAGAAACAAGAGTTTTGGGTACTGGGGAGAACAATCATTTATTAAGATCCAACTATGTTCTGGGTACTAAGTGCTAAGTGCTTTGCAAATGTTTATCACATTTAATCTTCAAAACAACCCTCTGAGTTAGGTACTTTTATTATTCTCATTTTACAGTTGAGGAAACTGAGCCAGAAAGAAGTGATTTGGACTTCCTGACTCCAAGTACAGTGCCCTATGCCCTGCTGCACCTTTTGTCTTAAGTCAGAAAACCAATTATATTGAAATACAGTTATTTAAAATTTTTTTCTAAGTTCATGGCTCTTGGAAGAAATGTGAAATAGTGCATAAAGTTTTTTGCCTTATTTTTAACATTAATAGTATGATTATGATCTATTTATGTGACTCAATATTAAAAAGATTTTACCTGTCCCCCAAAACCATGATTTTGAGTTACAGTAAGTCAGTCAATCAGCAAGTATTTATTAAGGATCAACCATGTTCCAGCCATTGTGCTAGGTATGAGGAAGAAAGAAGAAAATGAAAGTCCATGCCCTTAGTCTTTTAACTATTATTTATTATGCACCTGCTATGTGCCAGGCACTTTGCTAAATTCGGAGGATCAAAAGAAAGGCAAGAGACAATTCCTTTTCTTAAGGTGCTTACAGTCTTAATTTGGGAGACCATATGCAAACCACTGTGTACAAACAAGATAGATACAGGTAAATTGGAGATTATTAATATAGGGAAGGCACTGGCATTAAAGGGAATCATTAAAGTCTTCTTGTAGAAAATGGTACTTTAGCTCACAATTTGAAGGAAGCATTAAGGTTGCGGGAGTCAGCCACTGAAAAAAACTTGGAATTCAAAAATGGAGTGTCAAGTTCAGAAGGGGAAAAAAAGACCAAGGAGGTTAGTGTCACTGGATCTGAGTATGTGGGGGGGCAGGGGGGAGAAGGGGGGATGGTAAGGTATAAAAAGAATGGAAGGTAGGAAGGGGCTAGGTTATAGAGGGCTTTCTAAGCCAAAGAGGATTTTGTATTTGATTCTAGGGGTGATAGGGAACCACTGAAGTTAATTAAAGGGGGGGGGGTGATGACATAAGGAAGGACAGCTGAGTGGAGGGTAGATTGAAGTGGGGAAAGCCTTGAAACAAGGAGAGCAATCAGCAGTGTTGTTGGGTTTGTCCCTTTTGAAGAGGACCCTGGCATCAGGGAAATGATGACATGACTTGCAGTTACCCTGAGTTACCCTACTCACAGGTTGTGTTTGTCTTTTGTTTTTGAAGAGGACCATGGCATCAAGGAAACGATGACATGACTTGCAGGTGACTTTGATTTGAGTGAGGGAGTGCAAGGTCACCAGCCTCACTTTCTCATCTAGAGCCATCAGGATTCAGTGGCCAGATATCTCCACAGTGACTGGAGATGACCCAGGATACAGTGGGAGACCCTGGCCCTTTTAGAATAAGGCCTTTTCACATACTCAACTTAAGAGTGAGGTAACACCTATTCAGTGAATTGGCCTCTTTAAGAAGTGAGTCAAGGATGGCCCCTTTAAAAAAAATGAAAAAAATACAGCTGGAAGGGGAAGACCCTTAGGGTTGCTGTTCCAAAGAGAAACAATTACTGTTGACTTTCACTCTAAGCCTATAGGGCCCAAAATACAGCCATTAAGTGGAGCTTGGACAGGGACCTATTGTGGTCCTATAGAGTGAATTGGGTTTAAAGTTTTGTGAAAGAAGAAGGGAAGGAAGGTAGAAAGAAAGGAAGAAATCTAGCCATAAACCCCAAGTTAAGTGGGCAACTTTTGGCCATGAAAATTTGCCTTCATTGGAGAGAATTGGAAGGAGAGGGAGGGGGAGAGGGAGAGAATGAGCTGAGTTACCCAGCTTGCTGGGTCCCCATTCAGGCAGCTCAGTCAACTCATAGGTTGTGTTTGTCCTTTGTTTTGGGAGAGGACAATGGCATCAGGGAAATGATGACATGACTTGCAGTTGACTTTGACTTCAGACCTATTCACTGAATGGGTGTTACCTCACTCTTAAGTGCTTATGTGAAAAGGCCTTAGCCTAAAAGGGCCAAGGTCTCCCATTGCATCCTGGGTCTTCTCCAGTCATCCTGGTGAATATCTGGCCACTGGATCCAAATGACTCTGTAGGAGAAAGTGAGGCTGGTGACCTTGCACAGCCCTCCCTCACTCAAATCAAAGTCAATTGCAAGTCATGTCATCATTTCCTTGATGCCTTGGTCCTCTTCAAAAACAAAAGACAAACACAACCTGTGAGTAGGGTAACTCAGCTTGCCTTCACCCTCTCTCCTCCCTTCTCTCACTGAATTTTCATTCGACAGGGTATTGTAATAGTAGGTGTATGAAGTTATGAGAGCATGAACCAGGATGGTGATAGAGTAGGAGGAGAACAGGGGGGCCTATATGAGAGATGTTGTGAAGGTAGAAACAATACTTTGCAATCAGTTAGATATGGGTGAGTGTGAAGAATTCAGGGTGACATTAGGAAGCCTGGTGACCTGATGATGGTACCTTGGAAAATAATAGGAAGAAGGAAAGGTTTAGGAATAAAGCTAAGTTCAGTTTCGCATTTGTTGAGCTTAAGATGTTTACAAGACATGAATTTGAGATGCTCAGTAAACATGTGTATGTAAGCATGCTAATAAGTATAGATGTGAGAGCTGGATAAATAAGTTTGAGAATCATTTACATAGAGCTTATAATTGAATTCATGGGAGCTTAGATCACTAAGTGAAATATAAGGGAGAAGAGAAGAGGGCTTAGGGCCTTGGGGGACACTCAAGAGTGGGATGTGGATGAAGATCTATCAAGGGAAACTGAAGAACAGGCAGTTAGCCAGATAGAAGAATCAAGAGAGAGCTATGTCATGAACTCTTAAGAAAAGAGAGTATCTACGAAATGAGTAATTGACAGTGTCAGGACACAGAAAGGTTCAGAAGGATGAGGACTGAAACAGGGCTACTAGATTTGGTACTTAAGAGATCACTCTGGAGAAGCATTTTCTGTTAAATGCTGAGGTTGGAAGCCAGACTTTAGAGAGTTAAGAAGAGAGGGAAAGTAAAGGAAATGGAGGTAACTGTTGGGAAAGGAAAGGAAATGGAGGTAACTGTTGTAGACAGTCTTTTCCATGAGTCTAACCAGACACAAAAGGGAGAAGAGATAGCTAAAGGATGAGAGTTATCAAGTGTAGAAAGATTAAGAAAAGGGTTTTTTGGTTTTGAGGATGGGGGAACTTGGGTGTGTTTATAGTTAGTAGGAAAGCATCCAGTTGGTAGAGGGAGAGGCTAAAGATAAATGAGAGCTTGGGAGTGATAGAGGAGGCAGTCTGCTGGAGAAGACAAGAAGGAATGAGGTCATTTGTGAATGTAGAGATTTGCCTTGGCAAAGAGAAAGACCAGCTTTTTGTGTGAGACTGGAGTGAAGAGAAAGTGGTAGAAGGCATCTTAATGATGTGAAATGAGGAGAGGGGAAGGGGGAACTTTCCATAAATGGCCTCAGTTTTTTCAGTGAAATATGAGGCAGCATTTTCAGCTGAGAGGGTGGAGGGTTGGTGAGCTATGGGAAGTTTGAGGAGAGATGAAAAGTTTGGAAAAGCTGCTGTATTGAGTGGAATATTGAGTCAATTAGGGAGGTGTAAAAGGATTGCCTTTAATAAAGTAAGGTCTTTTGAGATTAGGTAACAGATTTGAAGTGGACTCAGCATAGTTTTTAAAGAGCTTCCATTTCTTTATATTAGACAATGTGTAAATATATAAGAATATTGAGAATAAATACAAGATAAAAAAGGGGCAAGCATTAGTGGGAAGGGGAGGGTCTAGGTCACAATGAAAATGGCAATTGAGCTGAACTTTGTTAGAAACCTAGGACTGCAAGACGTAGAGATGAAGGACTGCATTTCAAGCATAGAGAGTGCAGTGCAGAGGCAGAGATGGAAGATGAAGTATCATGTGTAGAGTGAATGAAGGGGAATAATATGTAATAATGCTGGATTAGACTAGAACAACATTGTGAACAGCTTTAACTGCCAAACAGGAGTTTGTACTTGATTATAGAAGCAGTAGTAACCACTAGAATTGTTTGGTTTATTTTTGTAAACTGGGGGAGTAATGTGTTGAGGCCTGTGCTGTTGGTTCACTTGGCACTGTGTGGAGGATAGATTGGAAAGGGGAGAAGTTCTTTTGTTTTATTCTGAACTTAACAAACACCGAATGAAATGGACATTTCTATGCACATAGAACAGAAGATAATTGAATGTGAAACTATGAATCACTTTTAATATATTATCAATTCAACATGTAATTTTCAAAGCTGCACTGCTTGTCTGTGATTCTTTCTGCCCTTCCCTTTTTTCTTTTTGTGCATTAAAAAGTCTCCATTGACCCTCTTTTTCATTTTCTTTCTATCTTTTTTTTAGGGGGTGCTATAAGCCCTGTAGCCTACCTTCTCTTTCCTTACTCTTCATTAAAAAAAAGTCCTTGTAAGAAACATGCATGGTCTAGCAAAACAATTCCTATATTGGTCATTACTTCTCTGGGAGATGAGTAACATGTTTATATGTCCTCAGGAATCATAGTTCATTATCACAGTGATTAGAGTCCTAAAGTTTTTCAAAGTTTCATTTCTTTGAAATGCTGTTATTGTATAAATTGTTCTCCTGGTTCATATCACTTCACTTTGCATTTAGATCTTCAAGACAGGAGAGACTGAGGCAGTTGTCTGAGCCAGAGTTGAATGCTGTTCATGTAAGAGAGAAGGTGTGAGATGCAGGAAATGTAGAAGACATAAGACTTGGCAATTAAATTATCTTGATTTGTCAGTTTCTAGATGTTCCTTGGGTGATCAAGTTTTCAGTGATTTTTTAATATGCCAGTATTTGCAAATCCTGTGCTATTGGTTTTATTTAAAATTTTTGCATACCTATATGCATGCATGGATTCATTCAATAAACATTTATTGAGTGTCTCTTATAATAACAGGTCACATAATTATAATATAGAGCTTTAATGATCCTTATAACCACCTTGTGAGATAGGTACTGTTATCCCCATTTTACAAACCAGGAAACTAAGATTCAGAGAGATTAACTGATTTCCCCAGGGTCACATAACTAGTAACTGTCTAAGGAAAAATTTGAAACTAGGTCTTCTGTCAACATCCTTCACTTTTAGCTGATGTAACTGGTACTAATAGATCCATGAGGTAGGTGATACAGCTATCCCTATCTTAAAATGGGGTTGAATATATAGATAGAGGAGCCATCTGTTTGACTACATAGAGAAACTGATGAGATTTTGGAGTTGAAAGTGAAGAAGGAAAGGGAGAGTCTAGGACAGAATTCTATACATGTGATGGGAAAAGAATGATAATGGTCTTGGAAAGAAGACTTGAGAATCGGAAAGGTAAAAGGAGAATTTCAAGAGCGGTGTCTTAGGAGAGAGTATCCAGGAGGAAGAGGAGGCTAATAGGGTCAAAACTCATAGAGAGGTCAAGTAGGATGAGGACTGAGGAAAGACCAGTCCAGTGTACTTAACAGTTATGAGATTGTTGGCAAACTTGGAATACACAGTTTAATTTGAATTAGGGGTTAGGAATAAGAAGTGAGAGAAAGGTGAGGGAATGGAGATAGTAAGTACAATTCCCTTTTAGGAGGGTAGGCAAACATTACTAAGAATCTCATGGAGAATATTACTTGTTGCCAGATTATCAAAATTATTTGACACTGAAGGAATCTTCAGATATGTGTGTTGTACAACTTCCAGTTTAGGGACTTGATACTTCACAACTGTACTTTTACAACTCTAGTATTACCCCCTTAGAGAACATAACATCTTCATTCAATTTACCAGTGGTGCCATTTGTGTAACTTGAGACTAACTCAGTATGTTAATCATTTGAATTTATAAGTTGACTGTATTTAAATATTTTGAAGGGAAATCAAAAAAAGATGTTTTCATCCTTCATTCTTCTTATTTGATCACATTTTACCTCTGTCCCAGTAAACTTAAAAGCATCATTATAGAAACTACAGAATTGATTGGGGGTAGTTTGGGGAGAGTGCAAGAAAACTCTTCTCCATCTAAGAGATGTTAAAAAGGAAATGTTAATCATTGTTGGGAATGCAGGGATATGACAAAGTTTCTGCTTTCAGCTATTTACCCCTCAAATATATTTGTTGTTAAATAGCTACTATGTAAAATGTCCTTATAATGTAGAGTGGAGAGGACAATAGCTAACATGCTTGTATATTGATTTACTAAGGATACATTATTTAATATGATTCTCACATCAGTGAAGCAGATGAGTAGGTGATACAGACTGGAACACAGGTTTTCTGATTCCAAGTTCAATTCTATCTCAACTGTACCATTAAGGTAAGTATACAAATAGCTGTTGTAAAAGGTAGAATGTGTACGAGGCTATGAGATAGCCTCAAGAAAGTGCTTTGGGGTTCTACAAAAAAAAAAATCTCACAAATGTGTTGTGATTAAAGAAAGGCTACTTGGAAAAAATAGCATTTGAACTGGGCCTTGAGTGATGGGATTATATGCTAGGGTTCAACTCAAACATTTGTTAAAGGTTTAGTATGTAGAGCACTGTTAAGGAAAATACAAAGTTTAAATAAGATAGTCTTCATGGAACTTACATACTCTAATAGGGGAATATAGCACAAACATAACTATAATACAGAGTGATAAATCTGTGTGTCAGAGGTAATCTCTGTCACTTGTTCCATGGTCCTAACCCCTCAAAAGAAAAAAAAAAAGAAATTTTGAGGGAAAGATCTTTGACATACTGAACCAGGAGCATACTGAACTTGGAGTTAGAAGACCTAAGTTTGAATCTCCAGTCTTCCATTTCATAGTTATGGGACCTTGGGGATCACCTATGTAAAATGAGGGGAATAATTACCCTGCTTACCTCACAGAGTTGTTATAAGAATCAAATAAGATGATGAATATAGAGTGCTATGTATTTGTGAGTTATAATTATGGTCAGAATTTAAGAAGGTTGAGATAGTGGGAAGGAAATTCCAGGCTATAGGTACAGCTTGAGTAACAAGTGTGGAGGCTGACAAAGGGAGATATGCAAGCGGAAAAACTGGAGACCTATTTGGTTGGTTAATGTTCGGGAAAGGGCATTTTAGGTGGAGATAACAAAGCATTGAAAGTGGAAAGTGGATGGTGTTTTGAGGCCACTAGGTATAGGCCAAAAAAAGGAAATGAGATTGGAAAGGTGGTTTTAGATGAGTATGGAGAACCCTGAATGCTAGGGAAGGGGTTTTAGGCTATAATAGGCAGTGAGGAGCCACTGAATGTTTTGTTTTTTAAACAGTAAACTCCAGTAGCTCTATTACTTTCAGAATTAAATATAAAATCTTCAGTTGGCTTTTAAAGCCTTTTATAACTTCGTCTCTTAGCTACGTTTCAGTCTTCTGATTTTACTCTACTCCATGTACTTTGCAACCAGGTAATAATCATCTCCTTGCTGTTCCTCACATATGACCCTCCATTTCCTGAGTCTGAACCTTTTCATTGTCTAACCCCCTCATGCCAGGAACTCTCTTCTTCCTCATCTCCACCTTCTGGCTTTTCTTCAGTTCTTCCTTCATATCTCAGCTGAAGGCCCACCATCTGCAGTAAACATTTCCCAGTCCTCTTTAATCTTAGTGCCTTCTAACTGAGATTTATCTCCAATTTATATGTTTGTATATTATCTTCTTCCATTAGACTATGAGCTCCTTGAGATTGGGGGCTAATTGTTTTTTTCCTTCTTTGTATCCCCAACCCTTAGTTCAGTACTTAGGACATAATAGGCATTCAATAAATGCTTGTTGCTTGTTTGCTTACTAGGGAAATAACATCATCTGATAGTGTGCTTTAAAAAGATTGCCTTTGGAGTGGTGGGCTGTATGGTTTGGGATAGAGATTGGAATCTGGGAGAGCAGTTAAAATGAGGGGGGCATGAGATGTCCTCTATGTTCCCCTATGTTCCTAAATCTATGACCTTATTGTAATGATCCTGGTGAATAGTAAGGATGGACTTAACATAACAATAAAAATGGCATTTACTCTCATTTACATAACTTTATGAAAAAGGAAATGGCAAACTACTTCGGTATCTTTGCCAAGAAAACCCCAAGGATAGAAGTCCACGCGGTCACAAAGAGTCAAACACAAACTGAACAACAACCATGTAGTTTAAAGGTTTACAAATACAGTGCTGGTACTGGTATTGAACCATGTCCTACTTAAGTTCGTTATCAGATTGGTACAAGATGAATTTTTTAGCCTAGGAAACTTTTAAGACCATTTACAAAGTTATCTCATGGTAGATCCTTGAAATAGTCAAGTAAAGTTTGAAAAGCCCAGTCTTTCACAATCCCCACAGAGCAGGCAGGCAGTGCATCTTCCTTTTACAATTGAAGTAACTGAGTCTTGGAAGGTGTAAAATGACTTGCCAGTGATTACATCTGATAAATGTCAGTCTGGTTTGGAACTATAAGTCCAGTTTTTGATTTACTGCTCTCACTTCCTGTGGGTTTCCTGGTGGTGGCAGTGGAAATGGAAGGAAGGATATGGATGTCAAAGAGGCTGGCTATCCATAGGTCAAATGACTCTGAAGTTTGAAGCCAGGGTACTTAGAAAAATAATGCTGTCATAACAAATAATAAAGTCAGCAAAAGAGCAGGGAGAGAAAACATGAGTTTGGTTTTGTATATGTTGGGTTTGAGGTTCTAGTTGGTATATCCAAATGAAGCTAACTATTGGAATTTGGAAATGTGGTCCTGGATATCAAGCAGTAGGCTGTTGTTTAGAATACCAGCCCTGGAGTCAGAAGGACCAGAGTTCAAATCTGGCCTCAGATACTTAACACTTACCAGCCATGTGACCTTGGGCAAGTCACTTAACTCCCAATTGTCCTGCCATCCAAAAAGAAAAAAAAAAGTGATAGTTGAAGCCATGGTAATAGAAGAGATTTCAATTTTAATTGAGATTGATCTGGTATAGCATCAAAGTTTAAAAGTAATGGGAGGAAAGATCTGGTTTCTGTTGCGTTCAGTAGCTTATACTATTGCAACAGCCTCTTATTGGGTCTCCCTGCTTCAAGTCTCCTCATTCCAATCTATTTTCCATTCAGTTGATAGTGATTTTCATAAAATAAACATTGGTCTCAAACTGCTCAGCAAACTTTGTTGATTCCTTCTTGATTCTAGGATTAAATGTGAAATCCTCTGCTTTGTACTCAAATCCCTTTATAACTTAGCCTTCTTCTACCTCTAAAAATTTTTTTTTATGTTTCTTATATCACCATGGTATCCCAAGTATCCTTCCTTTTTCCCTCTCCTTGAGAGTCATCCTGTATGACAAATTGTATTTTTTCTAGAGAGGAAAAAAATGTCAGCACAACTAATCAGTACATTGACAGAGTTTGAAAAAATGTGCAGTGTGTGACAGCTGTGGACCCCCTACCTCCACAGAGCAGAAGATTATGAGTGTCTTCTTGTGAGTCCCAAATGATCTTTATAATTTTGTTACATTTTTAATTTCTCAGTGTTGTGGTGTTCTTTCCATTCCAATTATTGTAGTTACTATGTATATTTTTTCCTTGGCTCTTGACTATGCATCAGTTAATACAGATCTTTCCATGCTTCTCTGTATTCAACACAAATTATTTTACATCATTTTAGTAGTATTCATAAACCACAATGTTTGACCATTCCCTAATTGATGGACATCTTACTTTTGTTTCCAATTCTTAGCTAGTACAGAAAGTACTGATATAAATATTTTGGAGCATATGGGAACTTTTTTTTTCTTATTGATGGCTTCCTTGGGGTTTAAGCCGAGTAATGGACTCTTTGGTTCGATGAATATGAACAGTTTAGTCACTTTGTTTACATAATTCCAAATTACTTTCTAAAATGGGTGCAACATTTTACAGCTCTACCAACAATGTATTAATGTGCTTATTTTCCCACACCCCTGCCAACATTAACTGTTAGGTTTTTTTTTTTTTTCATTTTGGTCAATTTGGGGGATGTACCCCTCCTACTTTTCAAGTCTTTTTACACTTTATTCCCCACTAGTCACTCTTCAGTCTAGTGACACTGGCCTTCTTGCAGTTCAGTGAACAAAGCTCCATTTCTCTGCTCTGGTGATTTTCTCTGGCTTTCTACCATGCCTAAAGTACTCTTCCTTCTCAATTCTACAGACTGCCTTCCCTTAAGTCTCAACAAAAATCTCATCTTTTACAAGAATCTTTTCCCAACTCCTTTTAATTCAAGTGCCTTCTCTTAATTATTTTTTGTTTTTTCTGTATATGGCTTTTTTATGGATATGTTTATCTCCCTCATTAAATTGTAAACTCCTTGAAAACAGGGGCCATCTTTTGCTTTTTTTGCATCCCCAACACAGCACAGTGTCTGGGAAATAGGTATTTAATAGATGTTTTTTGACTGGTATTTGTTGTCTTAGTCTGCTAGGCAAGTGTGTAAAATCTTATACTAGTGGACAGTCATGTGTTTAACTTTTAGAAAAAGTTTTTTTTTTTTTCTTTTTGGATGGCAGTTGGGATTAAGTGACTTGCCCAGGGTCGCACGGCTAGTTTTTAGGTGTGTTAAGTATCTGAGGCTGGACTTGAACCCAGCTCCTCTTGATTCCAGGGCTGGTGCTCTATTCACTTCGACACCTAGCCTCCTCAAGAGATCCTGGAATTAGGAAAGATTTTAAGTATTAAATACAGATAACTCTCTGTATTTTTTGAAACTTCAGAATTTAGCAACATAGACTGTGATGTACTTTTATACATGCATTATCTCATTTAATCAGGAAATTACCATGATGTAGGCCAGCATATATTCTCTCCAAGATCATTCAAATAGAATATGTGCACCTTGTAGCTCTTTGGCTTCTGGTTCAGTGCCTTTTTCTCTGCACTAGTCTACTTTTCATGTTTAATGGAGGCAATTTAACAAATTTGGGGAGGCCGTCAGTATAATCTGTAACTGAACAGTAATATTTGCTTACTTATTTCTGTAGAGCTAACTTGAAGCTCTTCCTTGATATAACTTTACCTTATTAAAATAACCTATAGAACAAGATCTTGGAATTTCTGTTGTATTGATATGGAAATTTCCTGCCTGCCTGTTCAGGAACATAATTTTATTTTGCAATAAACAATCATAAATGTTTTATCTTTTACGGAAGAAGAAACTTCCTCCATGACAACCTTTTCCAGTACTGGCTTCACTTTCACTGATTTCCCCTTGACTCAGTGGTCAAGGTGGGGGAGTTGGGATACTCCTTGTTCCCCATTACCACTTTGAGGTTTTTCTTGTACCACCATCACTCCTCTTTTTAAGTTCATGGAATTCACATCTACCACCCAGTCAAAATCCTGGTCACTATTGTCTATAGACCTTTAGAACACTTCTCTTACTTGCCCACTGAGTTCAGTATCTGGTTCATGGTCTTTCCTCCTAAACTCCTTCCCTCATACTAAAACACCCTAACCTCCCAGCTTCTCAAACTGTTCACTTCCCCTGACCTTACTTTTCCATCCCACGTTATCTCCACACAAAGATCATCATACCCTTGATCTTGCTATCACCCCACAAATGCACCATCTCCATGTTCATGAACTCTGAAATTCTCTTATTTGATTAAAAATTATTGGATTCCCACCCCTTTCTCTGCCTTTCAATACCAAAATATTCTTTGTCCATACTGTGGACAATTCCTCAACCTCTCAAGTTTTCTTTCAGGTTATCACCCCTAAGCTAGCCACACTCTCCTTTGTCCATCTTGATTTTGTGAACCAGGTCAACTCTACCTTATCCCCTTCTCGAGTCCCTGGCTCCCTTATCCTCTTGTCAGCTGTACCCTTCTAAGTCTCAGCTTTGTGTCACTGTCACTGTTTACTGCCTTCATTCTATATACATACTCCTGAATGAATGTAGAGAAAATCATATAACTGTTCTGACTGGGTCCAATAAAGATTTATGTTACATAGCTAGCCTCAACTGGGCCCTCATGGCTGCTAAACAGTTGCTTTACACCTCCTTAATTAAATCATTATCATTCAACAAACTGACTCTTCCAAAATTTTTCATTCCTCCTCAAACCTTTCAAGATTCCCTTTCCACCCACCTTCTTTGCTGAGAACCTTGCCTCGTTTTTTTATAGAAAAAATTGAGCGCATTCCCTGAAACTTACCTTTTTTCCTCTCCTCCTCATCTCAAATAACTGGTACCTTCTGCTACTGTCTTCCCCTTTACATCTGTTTCACATGAAGAAGTGGCCCTTTTCCTTACCAAGGCAGCCCTCTCCATGCACAAGTCACCTCATTCCATCATGTCCTCTCCAGCAGGTTACATATCCTCCCCCCCCATCCCACTATCTCCAATCTCTCTGTGTAATGGCTGCTTCCTGATTGTTATACCTGCCACAAGTAGCTCCCCACTCCAGTCCATCTTCTGTTAAGCCTCCAAAGTAATTTTCTTAAAGCACATGTCTAACCATTCATTCCCCTACTCAGTAAATTCCAGTAGCTCCCTATCACCTCCAGGATTAAATATAAAATCCTCCATTTAGCATTTTAAAACCATCAATAACCTAGTTCCCCTCACCTCCTTCACTCCTCTCCACATTCATTTGTTTTTCTTACACGTTATACATACCCCATGAACTCTTTATTTTAGTGATACTAGCCTTTTTGTCTCCTCCTTGAACAAGACACTCAGTCTCAGCTTCAGCTATTTTCACTGACTGTCCCCCATTCTTGGAATGCCCTCCCTTCTCATTTCTACCTCCTGGTCTCCTTCAAGTCTCCAATCTTCTACAAGAAGTCTTTTCCCTATCCCTCTCCCTCTCTTGATTATTTCCTGTTTATCCTGTATGCTTTTTATAGGTTCTTCATTAGATTGTGAGCTTCTTGAGAGCTTGGACTGTCCTTTCTTTGAGACACATTGAAACAGGCACATAGTATACTATTCCTTAGTAAATGCTTATTGATAGACTAAAATGATAGTGTTAAACTAGATCATCTTTAAAGTCCTTCATAGTAATGAATCAATTGACAAGCTTTAGTTAACAACTTGATATGTACCTGGCATTGTGTTAGGTGCTGAGGATACAAATATAAAAATGAAGCAATCTTTGCACTGAATGAGCGTATATTCTAATAGGAGATATAACGTGAAATGAGGAATAGTGAGCAGACAAGGAAGTTTTTGGTTTAGGTACAGAGCTTACCAGTAGAGGTATAGGGCAATAGGTAGCCATGTCCTTTCCAATAGTATTGTGTGTGTGTGTGGGGGGGGTGTGTGGGGGGAAGTGGGTAGGATTAATTGGAAGTCAGCAGGTTTAATGGCAATATATCTCTGCTGGGTGGGCCTTCATGACCTGCTAGATGACTTGAAGGGACTACAAAGCATAGTCTAGGGATTTTTAACCTTTTTATCAGTCCTTTTGGCATTCTCTTGAAGCTTTGAGCCCCTTCTCACAATGTTTTTTTTTTTTTTGAGGGCAATTGGGGTTAAGTAACTTGCCCAAGGTCACACGGCTAGGTTTTTTTTTTCTTTTTGTTGTTTGTGTGTGCGTTAAGTGTCTGAGGCCGGATCCGAACTCAGGTCCTTCTGACTCCAGGGCCAATGCTCTACTTACTGTGCCACCTAGCCGCCCCTCTCACAATGTTTTTAATGCTTAAAATATAATACATAGGATTACAAAGGAAAGCAGTTATATGGAAAGTTATATTAAAAAAAATTTAGGTCATAATCTCCAGGTATAGAGGCTCTGGCGTATATATGTGTGTGTGTATGTGTAGGGAATTAAATGAGTTTTTGCCCACCCACCAACCCAGACAGGGGAGGGACCCAAAATTGAGATGCTTAACAGTCCTGGATAGGCAGTCTATAGGTTAGGTCCTAAAGGAAGTATCTGTCCGTGGTGGGGAGGAAGTAGGGATTATTGTAAGATACCTAGGAGTCCTGTTGGTTTGCTAGATGGGATGTCAAACATGGTTTGAGACTGGCTAATTTAATTAACTGCTTAATTAATTAATTTCTTTATTAACAAATGCTTTATTAATTTCTGGTTTACATCATTCATTTCTGCCAGATTTTGAGTTACAATTTTTTCCCCCATTTTTCCCCTACCCACCACCCCAGAATAGCAGTCCCACAAGGTATCCCCTCATCCAATCTGCTCTCTCCCATATCTTCTCCCATACTCCCTTTGACTTTACCATTAGGGAGAGGTGAGTCTCTGTGCCCCAATGCCTGAACATCTTATTTCCCAATTACATGCAAAATAGTATTAATAATAGTATTTATATATATTTGAAACATTTAATTTTAAAACCTCGAATTTCAGATCCATTCCCTTCCTCCCTTGTCACCCATTCCCTCTGGGAAGATAAGCAATTTAGTATGCGTTGTGTATGTATAGCTATGCAAAACATTACCATAGTAGATATAATGTAAAAGACTGCTTATAATTCCCTCCCACCTATCCCACCCCCCACCTGGTCCATTCCCTACTTTGATCCTGTCCTTCTTCGAAAGTGGGTACTTCCAACCTGTTCTCCCCTCCATCATCCCCCCTCTCATCCCCCTTCTCCCTACTCTCCAGCAGGATGAGATATCCCATTTAGTATGTATGTCATTCTCTCCCTGAGTCAGATTCAATGAGAATATGGTTTTGTGTTTTTGCCTTCCTGTTCTTCCCCTCCCCTGGGACTACTTCCCCTTACCTCTTCTACATGAGATAGTTTACCCTACCCTGTCTCTCCCCATTTCCTCTTGTCACTTTCCTCTCTCACCTCTTAACTTCACCCCTTAAGTATCATCCCTTCCCACCAAATTCAACCTGTGCCCTCTATCCATGTATACCTGTAAACATATATACACACATTCACATATGTATTCATATGTCCATATACCCTTCTTCAATTATTTTCATAACGAGAAAGGTTTCATCAGACACAGTTATTGTTTTTCCATGTAGGAATATAAATAGGTCAACTTTGATAAATTCCTTTTGATTTCTTTTCCTTGATTACCTTCTCAAGCATCTCTTGCTTCTTGTGTCTGAATGTCAGATTTTCTATTCAACTCTGGTTTTTTCATCAGGAATGCTTGAAAGTCCTCTTCCACTGAATGACCATATTTTCCCCTGAAACAATATACTCAGTTTTGCTGGGTAGGTGACCCTTGGCTTCAAGCCCAGCTCTTTTGCCCTCTGGAATATCATATTCCATGCCCTTTGATCTCTCAGTGTAGAAGCTGCCAAGTCCTGTGCTATTCTGATTGTGTTTCCACAATATTGGAATTGTTTGTTGATCTGGGAGTTCTGGAACCTGGCTATAATATTCCTAGGAGTTTTCTTTTTGGGATCTTTTTTAGGAGGTGATCAGTGGATTCTTTCAACCTCTATTTCCCCCTCTGGGTCTAAAACATCAGGGCAATTTTCCTTGAGAATTTCTTGATGGATGATTTCTAGGTTCTTTCTTTGATCATGGCTTTCAGGTAGTCCAATAATTTTTAAATTATCTCTCCTGGATCTATTTTCCAGGTCAGTGGTTTTTCCCATGAGATATTTCACATTGCCTTCTATTCTTTCATTTGTTTGGATCTGTTTAACAGCATCTTGATTTCTCATAAAGTCACTAGCTTCCATTTGCTCCAGTCTAACTCTGAAGGAATGAATCTCCTCAGTGAACTTTTGAGATTCTTTTTCCATCTGGCAAATTCGACTTTTTAAGGCATTCTTCTCCTCATTGCCCTTTTGGGCCTCCTTTGCCATTTGAGTTAGTCTATTTTTTAGGGTGTTGTTTTCCTCAGTCAGGCTGTTGACCCTCATTTCATACTTTTCCTGCATCCTTCTCATTTCTCTTCCCAGTTTTTCCTCCACTTCTCTTATCTGCTTCTTAAGGTCCTCTGTGGCCTGTAACCCGCTTATATTTTCCTTTGGGGCTTTTGGAGCAGGATTTCTGACCTCACAGTCCTCCTCCTGTTCCCTGCTTCAATCCTCTTTGCTTCCCCCCCCCCCATAGGAGTCTAATGTTGCATTTTTCTGTTTATTTTGTTTCCTTTGCCTAGGCATGTTGCCACTTAATTACTTGACTTTAGGGCTTGTTACCAAGTAGGACTCTGCCACCAGACAGGGGAGCTTCTGTCCCGAAAGTTGGGGTCTTCACAACTTCTGGTTCTGGCAAGTTGGATACCCACCGCAGACCTCCCCCCAGATCACAATCCAGATCCAAGCAGGTTAAAGCAAGAGCGATTAACCTCCAAGACTTATCCTGGATCTCACTACAGTTTGCAGGCCAGGAGCTGATGCTGCCACTGGATCTGCAAAATGGCAAGTGTGCAGTGTCTCCTCAGAGGCTTCTAGCCCCCAGGGGAGGAAGCCGATGTGTTCCCTAAATACTGGTCCCAAAGTCCATAGGGCACTAACCTCTTACTTTGTCCTAGGCATGTCTGTGTTGATAATTCTGGAATCGCCACAGCGCTGGTGTTCTGGGGTCCCTCCAGCCAGCTGCTGGCCTGGCCGCCCTGGGGCTAAAACCTTGGCTCACTTTGACCTTGGCTCGGCTCTCCATGCCCCAAGTGCTGTGCTGGCCCTCCCTGCAGGGCTGCTGGGCTGTCCTCAGCGGGAGGTTAGCTTCTCTGTGTTGTTTTGTGGGTGCTGGGTTTCCAGAAGTTGTTCAGAGTCCCCTTTTACATAGTTTGGAAGTGGTGTGGGGCAGAGGAGCCTGGCTAATTTTAAAGGGTTTTGGTGAGATTTTCCTGTTTCAACTGAATGTGTATGTTCCCTTGGGAAAAAAAATATCATGGAGGTACATAGGCTTTGGATAAGGCTCTCTACAGAAATAGTTTATTTGTCCCTTGATATTTTTGAATTTGGGCAGACATATTTGTAATGCATTTCCAAAAGAGGTGTATTATACATAAAAAAAAACTATATAAATATTTTCATTATGAAGTGTCTAAATTAGGGGGATAATTATTTACCTTTTTACTGAGCTTCTTTAATTTGCATAAAAATTCATCCTAGAATTGCTTTAGTTAGCTTTTCCTGTACATTTACAAAATAATTCCACTTAGTACATTTACAAATTACAAAGTGATTCCATTTAGGATAGTAAACAATAGACTATAGAAATTTGAGAGTGAGAAAAAGACTGTCATTTAAATCAACCTTTTTTTTTTTTTTTTGGAAGTCTAGGCTTGAACATCTTTGCCTCATAGGATCCCTTTGAGATACAGCTTAAGGACCACCTTTTTCATGAGGCCTTTCTTGATTCACCCCAGTATTGTGACCTCCCTCCCAAAGTGCCTTGTATTTAACTTGTTCAGTTTTTTACTTTTGTCTGAGCATACTCTCCATGAGGTTTGCTTGGCAAAGGTTTGTGGTTTGACATTTCCTTCTCCATTGGGATTAAAGCATACACAGTGTTAAGTGAGTTGCCCGGAGTCACATAGCTAGTTAGTTAAGTGTCTTAAGTTGGGATTTTGAACTTAGTTCTTCCTGACTCCAAGTCTAATGCTTTTATTTCTTATAGTTTCATTGTGATTTCACCTTTGTTTTCTATTTTGACAATTTGATTTTCTGCCCTCTTTTTAATTAGGTTGGCTGATGCGTCATCGGTTTTATTAGTATTTTCAAAGAACTAGCTTTTTGTTGCACTTTTCATTTCTATAGTTTTTGGTTTCCAATTTATTCTCTATAGTAGTTTTTACTGTATCTTCTTTAGTGCTTTTATTAGGTTTATTTTTAGGCTTTCAATTTTTTTTAAAGCATATTTCATTCATTCCTTTCTTCTTGTTATTGTATATTTTTGGAGATTATATTTTTCCCTGTTATTTTAGATTACTTTAGCTGAAGTTTTGCTGTTTTATTTCATCATCATTTACTTTTACATAATTATTGTTTCTATTGTTTGTTTTTTGATCCACTTGTTTAAGATTTATTTCAAGTCTTTGATTTTTTGTTTCTGCTTCCTTACTTGATTACTGTTTTTACTGTAAAGCATATGTTTACTGTTTTTGTATTTACAATAATAACCCCTGTGATTTAATACATGGTCAGTTTTTATAAAAGTTCTGTGCTTAGCAAAGAAATGTGTATGTTCTTTAGCAGACCCATTTAAAAGACACTATGAAACTTTTTAGCTCTAGTTTTTCTATCAGTTTGTTCCATTCTCTTTTTTTGCTTTTGTTTGTCTTTATGTTAGATTTGTCTAAAACTGAGATTGGGACATTAAAATCTTGTCTGGCACTATGATAATTACTATTTGTGACTTCTTGTAATACAGTAAGTTTTTCTGAATTCTTATACTAGTAGCATATAAATGTAATTTTGATATGAGTTTGTTGTTTCTGGTTCCTTTCAGCATAATAGAATTTCCTCATGATTTTTTTTTTTAATTTATCTGATAGGATGATGTGACAGCTCTTGCTTGGGGATTCAGCTGATAGCATAGTAAATTTTTTTCTGTCCTTATTTTTAGTCTATGTATATCTTTGTTTTAAATGTATTTCTTGTAAGCAACACTTGGGATTTTGCTTTCTTATCTGATTTGTCACTTTTTAATTTTATTAGACTATTTAATCCATTCACTTTAAAAGTCATGAAAGTTAGGTTTATATTTTCCTCCATTTGTCTTTGATATTATTTTTCCTCCCAAATTAGAATTTACCACTTCATAAAGACAGTACATTGTATCTTCAGTTAATTTTGCTTTATCTGCTTTATGCTAGCTCTATTCCCACCAACTTTCTCCACTTCACTCTTAGTCACCTTTTTGTATGTCACCTTTTCCCCCAGCTTTAGAATTTTTCTTAACTTATTCTTTATTCTTTGTTTTCTCTGGTTATCTGATTCTCCCCCTCTTTTTCTTCTCACTTTAGTAGTCAAATAATGTCCCTCTCCTCTTTATTTTTTATTTCAGTTTCTACACTTTTTTCTAAATATTTCTTTCTCTCATCTTTTCATTTTTTATCTTTCCTTTCTCTTTACTCTGGACTTTCATTCTTCATTCATTAGTCTTTTTAAGTTTCATCATGAATTTAGGTGACCTGTTTTCTGTTCTAAACAGTTTCTGTATTATTTCTTTGTAGGTCTTGCTCCCTAGCCCCCTTTTTCTGTTGTCTTAATTGAGGAATATCAGTCCTTGCAGGTGATAGACTAGAAATAATTCCTCATGGTAAGCATTTTCTTACTTAGTGCAATTTGTTATTACCTTTTTCCTTCTCCCATGACCATTTCCCCCCATTTGCCATGAAACCTCTGAATCCATTTCCTCCTGCTTTTGGGGGGTATTACTTGCCTGCAGGAAGGAAGAAAACGTACTTGTACGTATTTCATTTCAGTCACTGTGCTAAGCAGGATGATGTAGTTCTTACTGTATGCCAGGCACTGTGCTGAATGCTGTACAATTACTATCTTGTTTGATCCTCACAACAACTATAGAAGGTAGGTACTATTAGTATCCCTGTTTTATAGATGAGGAAATGGAAATAAACAGGTGAAGTGACTTGCCCAGAGTCACACAACTAGTTAAGTTTCTGAAAAAAGATTTGAACTCAGATCTTCTTGTCTCTAAACCTAGTTCTAAACATTGTGCTTACCCAGGAGCTTTGATTCCCCAAAGGCAAGGGTGGAGAATGTGTGACCCTTTGACTGAATCCAGACTTCACAGAATAATTACCCTTAATAGAAGGATTTGTTCTGTAAAACTTGGACTCAGTCAAAAGGCTGCACTCAAGGATCTAGAAGGCCACATGTGGCCTCAAGACCATAGGTTCCCTACCCCTACCCTAAGGCCACATAGGTGACCCTTCTAAGTGCCTTATCCTGTCAGATTATATCCACTGTAAGGTCCTCATCCCATGGTGTCCCAAATGTCTTAGTGCAGTCTGTTGCTATAGTGCCTTGGAAATGTTCTTCAGTGGTATATCTTCCTAACACTGAAATGAGATTTGTCATTTTTTTGCCCCTTTTTTCAGTCCTTCATTTTGTCTCCTCACCCATTCTCTCCTGAAGACTTTCTTTCTAAAGTTATTTTCCCTTAATTGTTGACCCCTTTGATTTACTTTGGTTACTCTCATCTGTCCTGTTCCCTCTTCCTTTTATGTACTTGCCCATTCTGCAACATAATCACACACAAAAAACACTTACTTTTATGTGGGGTATTCTGATGTTAGTCCTTGTGGTTTAGTTTCAGGTTTATTTCACAACAATAAGTCTATTTGACTTTCATTTTTACCCTTATCTCCTTGTGTACTCTTAGAAAGAAACCTCTGGACTCTATTTTGTTGTAGTGTTGTTGTTATTAATAATTACATAGGTATCTATCTTTTTAGCTCCCTACTCCCTTTTTACCTGTGCCTTCCTTGGTGTCTATTTGTCTTGTATTTTTGTTGTCTGAAGTGTTCTAAAGCAAATAATCTGCTCAGGTCCAGTTTTATTTACTGGAATGCTTTAAATACCTTTTTGAAAAATTGATGGTTAAATACAGGTTTGCAGGATATGTCACCTTGGGCTTCATCTTGCTCTTTGGAACACATATTCCATTTTATTTTGTGGTTTCTGTTGAGTACCAAATCAGCTTGTGTTATTCACACTTCTTTTACTTTATCTTTGAAGGTCTTTCTTCTGGTCAGTTGTAGAATTTGTCATTTGTCATTGAAACTGTTAAATTTAACTACTATGTGTCTTAGAGTATGCAGCATAAGAGTTTTTCCTGTGTCTTAGAGTATTCAAGATACAAGTTTTTTCATGAAGACTTTATAGATCTATCAGTTGGTAAGTTCAGAAGTTCTAGGTACTTTCCTTGTATTATTTCTTGCATTATGATATTTGGGTTTTTCATCTTCTGTTCTTCTGGGAGAGCTATAATCCTGAACTTTTCATATTGTCTTTGACATCAGTTTAGTTTGCTTGTTAAGAGATCATATTTTCTTTTAACATTGTGTTTTGTGTCTCTTTTAGATTGTCATTCATATCTATGTTTTTGTATTCCCAATCATTTGTTTTCTTTTGTTTCTTTGGTGAGATTTGCTGTTATGGGTTCGTATTTTTCTATTCTGCTGATTATTTCTGTTTTGATGGCTACAAATTCTGCTGTCATAATTCTTCTCTATTAAGCCATTCAGGATCATCCTGCTATGCATCTTTTCCCTTGGGGGAATCTTCGAGTCCCTCTGACTCATCAGGTGTTGATTCATTTTCCTTTGTATTGAAATATTTATTCATACATGTTTGTGTTCATTAGATGATTAGAAGCCATATTCCCTTCTGTTATTACTATCTTTTCTGTTGGTTTATCTTCTTGTGCTCAAGGTTTTTAACTGGGTTTTCTTCCTCCTGATATCTGGTCATTTCAGTATTTTTTTTTAGCTCACTTCTGATTCCTTGTCCTTTGATGGAAGTTTCCCCAGGGACTGGACCTCATAATTCCTCAAGCCTCCTCCCACCCAGGGGAGTTCACTTTTTACTAACTCAAGTCTCTGCCCAGGTAACTTCTCTGGGGACAGAGTTTTTTCAGGCCTCATTTACTCAATCATATACACATGCTAGCATATTCCTCAATTCTCTGACGGAGCATTGTTACAACACCTAGCATTGCCACACTGATCTCCCAGGAAGAGTAAACTTCTTGCTTTTGACCATCTCTGAAAGATCTGGGTTCTAGGCTGAGTTGAGTTCTGCTGCAAGGCCTTATGTCTGTTTATGCAGCCCTGTTAGAACATGGTTTCTGGGGTGGGGAGGAGGAGATGTTGAGTTAGGAAGTTAGGGATTAACTTTCTCTAGTCTTCTTTAGTAGGGACAGCTACGTGGTACAATAGATAGAGTACTGGGTCTGAAGTCAGGAAGACTCATCTTCCTGAGTTTAAACCTGAACTCAGACACTTATTAGTTGTGTAACCCTGGATAAGTCATTTAGCCTTGTTTAGCTTAGTTCCTCATCGTAAAATGAGCTAGAGAAGGAAATGGCAAACTACTCCAGTATCTTTGCCAAGAAAATCCTAAAAGGGGTCACGAAGAGCTGGACATGACTGAAATGACTGAATAACAATAACAACCGTTAATTCGTTGAGTTTCTACCTCCTTGGATTTCTTGGGGTTTTAGATCTAAGAGACAGAATTGTGTTATCTCTTGCATATGATTCCTGATTTGGGGCATGAAGATCAGAGAAAGTATTTTCACTTTGTTGCTCTGGTTATCTGGAAATCTCGTCCTTGGTTTTTTTTTGCTTTTTGGAGGGCAATTGGGGTTAAGTAACTTGCCCAAGGTCACACGGCTAGGTTTCTGTTTGTGTGTGCGTCAAGTGTCTGAGGCCGTATCTGAACTCAGGTCCTTCTGACTCCAGGGCCGGCGCTCTACTCACTGCGCCACCTAGCTGCCCCTCATCCTTGTTTTTAAAAAATACATGGAAATATACTTCACATGAGAGGCCCCTTTATACATCAGTGTTCATATTTTAAAGGTTTTATGTAGTTCTTTCAGAATTGCTGGCTTTCTTTTCCATTTATATTTACCATCTTTTTTTTTCACATAAAGGAGAAGCATTTTAAAGCTTCCTTGGTTAAAAACGTGCCCATAAAAACATTTAGTTAAATGGTAGCTTTATCTTTTGCCTTTTGGTATATTGCATTCTAAGATCTCTTCTTGGTTATGGTAGAAGCTACCAACTTTTATTAGGTTCTGACCATAATTTCTTGGTACTCAAACTCTTGAGTGTTTGTAGCACTTTTTCTTTGATGTGGGAATTGAGGATTTTGACTGAAATTTCTGAAATTTCAGGAAGTGATTGATGGTTTCCTACCATTGGCACTTTGCCCTCAGGTTCTAATAGACTCAGTTTTCATTTCTGATTTCTTGAAATATGCATTACAGGCTCTTTATTACCATGATTTTCAGGTAGTCCAACAAACTATCCCTTTTTTCTTGTTCTTTTTTTTTTTGGTTGCTTTTTGGAGGGCAGTTGGGGTTAAGTGACTTGCCCAAGGTCACTTTAGTAAATGTTAAATGTCTGAGGCAGAATTTGAACTCAGGTCCTCATGACTTCAGGGCCAGTGCTTTATTCACTGCGCCACCTAGCCACCCCCAACTATACCTTTTTGACTTGTTTTCCAAGTCACTTGTTTTTTTCTATTCAATACCTTACATTTTCTCCTTTTTCCCCCTATTGTTTCTTGCTTTCTTATGGAGTCATTAATTTCTGTTTGGTCCATTATGATTATTGGGGAAGCTGTTACTTAAGTTTACTACTTTATGTTCTGAGCTTCTTAGTTTCTTGTCATTTCCTCAACTTTTATTCTGTTTTTTTTTTATTTTTTTTATTTTTTTTGCTTTTTGGAGGGCAATTGGGGTTAAGTAACTTGCCCAAGGTCACACGGCGGCTAGGTTTTTGTTTGTGTGTGCGTTAAGTGTCTGAGGCCAGATCCGAACTCAGGTCCTTCTGACTTCAGGGCCAACGCTCTACTCACTGCGCCACCTAGCCACCCCTATTCTGTTTTTTTAAACTTCCTATTTCATTTCTTTGAGATATTCATGTAGTCCTTTGTGGAAAAGCTGTTTTTTCCTCTGAGTCTCTCTGCTTATAGAGTTATTCCTTCTGGTTGAATTTTGGGATATCTCTACATCTGTTATAATTATTTGGTTTTCTCCTCTTTCCAGCCTTAGTTGGGGGAATTGGGGCTTTATGCCAGAGCCAGGCCTCACCTCCTGATAATGTTTTTGCATAGCATGGTTGGACCCTACTTGATCTCAGTCTGGATCCCCCTGTGCTAACCTCCACTTCCTAGGGTTGGGTCCTCCTAGATCTTTCAGGTTCAAAGTACTGGATCTTTAGTTCTTTCTATGACATCTCAGAACAGAATGCTAGGGCATTTGGAGCCCATAGTCCTGGACTGTCTTGGACTGGTTGTTCTTGTTCTTACTAGCTTCCAATTTCCATACTCTGTGGTTTTCTGATGACTTTAGATGAGCTATCTTCATAAGAAGTCCACTCTGTGGTAGCTTTTCAATTAGAAAATAGCTATCAATTTAAAGGATACATTCTACTACATATAATTAAGTATTTTCTATTTAAATGTATGTTTTTTTCCTCACAACTTGGATTCTGTTGTATATTTTTGGTAACATCTCAGTTAACTTGTTGCTGAAAAAGTAAATAGAGCTTTTTTGGGGGGCTTATAGACTTCCCATGCTAACTGATTTTTCCAAGGCAGATGTTTTAATGTATTTAGCTTTATCAGCATTTAGTTTAATTTCTGAAATGAAATTATGTAAAGTAGGAATGGGACACCATTTTTCTGTTGAGGATCACTAACAAAAAATATCAATCAGGGATCACATAGGTAATATAACTTCATTCAGTTATGTTGTTTCTAATATAGGAAATGCTCTTTAAGTCAAAATCTAAGCTTCTCTCATGTTTTACAAGTGAACTTGTATTCCAAACCAGTGTTTTACTTGGCAAAAAGGTGAAGGGCCAGCTGACTAAGGAAGTTTTGGAGGCTCTTTCATCTTGCTGATTGTTCTGTTTTGAACTGGTTAGATTTCTTTAAGAAATAATAAGAGTTAACGAATACACTCTTGTACATTTCTTATTCTTAGAAGGTGCCTCCTTGCCAGTGTTCTCACTTGGTAGTAATGTTGTTCTTTAATTCTCCTTTGCTTGTGACCTTGCCTCTTGCCTTACTAACAAAATTATAGTCATCTGTTATAAAGCTTCCTTACCTCCTCTCCTCTCCACACTTTAAATCCTCTCTACATCTCTTCTTTAGAGAGGCATCGTGGTATAGTGGAAAGAGCACTGGATTTGGAGTCAGGAGAGACCTGGGTTTGAATTCTACCTCCAGTACTTACTGTGTGACCATGGGTAAGTCACTTAACCTTTCTGAGTATAAATTTCTTCATCTATAAAATAGAAGTAATAGTTTTTATTTCATAATATTATTGTGAAGATCAGATATGATAATGTATATAAGTTCTTGCAAACCTTAACACTAGAAGGTCCAGGCATGTCAACTGACATAAAAATTTTTATTTTGAAATAAAAATATTCATCCTACTATCTCTATTTTCTTTATGGTTAAAAATATATCAATTGATATAGCTTGGTCCTTCAACATATTCTTAAATTCCTTTTCTTCTAGTGTTAAAATGCTATATAAATGTTTGGTAATGTTGATGATAATGGTAAATATTAGTAAGAGTTGCAGTAATTGTTCTCAGAGGATCAGGTGGCCCTCATCTCATTCTACTCTTCATTCCATCTTTAAAATCAACAACAATATGCAATCCTCTGTCACCAGAGTGGTAGAAGCCATTATTTTTGAGCAGAGAAGGGGTACTTCTCTTACCAACACTCTGACCCTAGTTCTGTTTGCTGACAGTGATTGGGGTTAGAGGCTTCCTTTATGACTGACCTTCAAGAAGGCTGTCATTGCCTTCAGCTCTTTGGGTCCTTGTACTAACCCCTTTAGAATTATGATAAAGAGTGAAATGATTGCCCCTATCCTATACTACTCAGAAGTAGAGGACAGAATTTTATGTTTTTTTAATTTAAATTATTTTATAGTATTGTTTTTTCCTCCCCCTATTGCCACTTTAAAATCAGAATTTTGTCCATGTGGTTGGGTTTCTTAACATGAATCCCATCCTAGTCTCTCAGAAATTCTGTTCACCGCTATTGCCACCCCTCTGTCCTATCTCCTTGTCCTATCCCATACTCCTTGAAATTACTTTTATTTATATTCTTTCTCTTTATTTTGGGGCTTTAAAAAAAATTCTCCATTTTCCAGCCCAAATAAAAGTATGCCAAATCCTCTATTCTTTCATTCTTTTAGTTTAAATATATTCATTTGGAACATCTTGTTTCTAGCAGTCCTTTAAAAAATTTCCTTATCTTTTTTCTTACCTTAAAGAATATTCTAGAATTTAGTTTTTCATTTGTGGGTTTTGTGCTTACACATTTCTCCTGCCACTGTTGTACCTAGTATGGCCTCTAACACACTTGAGTTTTTCTTCCCACCCTAGCCTATCTTCTTTTTATTATAGGATTTAACTTGAGGATCATAAACTTGTTTTTTAAAAATATTTTTGGTAATTGTATTTCAGAATAATTGGTTTCCTTTGTAATCCTTTGTGTTTCATTTTTACATTTAAAAACATTTTTTCTAAGAAATGTGGCTTTACCAAACTGCCATAGCAGTAAAGGAACAAAGGTAAAACGATTAAGAGTCCCTTTTATAGTGCAATTTCAGATAACCGTCATACTGCTCTTCTCCCCATCTGTCATTAGTGTTATGTTGTTCTTGTCCTTTTTTGTTAAGTTCAGGCAAGCTGTCCGAGTAAAAGTTGCTATCCTGATATTCTAATCTGATATATCCTGATATATCTAATGGTTGATAGACATTGTGCAGGTGGATGAAACAAATACTTTTTGTAATTGAATGAGTATTGGGATATAAACTTACTTTTTGTAGATTGTGAATATTATCAAGAATAATTCAGTAACACACAGGATAACAAGGATGACGTTTGCCTCATCTTGTTCTTACATTAGTTTAATTTCTTCTAAAGTCTCTATGTTAAAAAGCTTTTCATTTTTTGAAGATCATGAATGTTTAGTATCATTCTAATGATACAAAAATATTTTTGTTACTAGTATTTTAGTGTGAGCAGTGTGATTGAATATACTCTTTATTTTTTAAAATATTGCTTTATCACTTTTGATACACTGATTTGAAAGTGGTTCAAAGTTCAGTATATTTCCTACTTAGTATTAATGAGTATCATAGATGAAAAAGATTCTTAACAAAGATTCTCAGATCAAATAGGAGAATGGATAGGCATATTGGATATACTTACTAAATCATGACACTAATTTTTACATCTAGTCTACCTGTTATAAATTTGTATATCTACAAAGATTATTGTTGAACTTTGACGAGCTAGTAAATTTCCATTTTACTTTAGTCTGTTCTTGCAAAATAATAGGAAACAGTTGGATTTTTAAACAAATTACTTCCAAACCCACTGAAACTTCATTTAGAAGATTTTTAAACAGGTTAGAAAAAATTCTATTACAGAGATGAGGTGTGCAGATTTCAGAGTTTTTAAGTAATACTTCTTTTTCTTTTCAGAAATAAGCTGCTTAGTGTCTTTATAGATCAATTAAAAATATATGTAAAAGCACTTTGCAAACTTTAAAGCATAATGTGAAATGTATTTATTATTTGATGTCTCTAGGCACAATATATGCTAGGTCAGTGGGTTATCTAAATCTCTCAAGGCACAATGTGTACTGGGTGAGTGGATGCAAATCTGTATTTCAAATATTATCATTTCAGTTTTTCTCTAATCTTACTGGATCTGATTGGGTCATCACTATTTACACCTTCTAATGTGACCGATGAATTAGTCATAGTAGGAGTAGAAGTGTTTTAGGAGGTTTCTTTTGCTGTTCATTTGTTCTTCCTAAGAATTTTATCTTTGTAGAAATCTTTTTAGACCACTTGTCCATTTTGTTAGGATTAGTTTAGTTAAAACTAGGTAATACTTGCAAATCCACTTAGGTGGGTGGGTACACATCTCTGTAAGCTAAAGACAAATAAAAGAATGAGGACTCTTGTTTCTCAGTGATGTGGAAATCACTCTTTATCTCACATAATTGATTTTAGGTGCTAGTGTTAATCTTATATATTAAATATTAGTACTTTTTCTCTTTTTTAGATTAAAAACAGAAGGTGTAATATTTTCTTCTAGGACCTTAGTGCATTGGGGTCATTTACTTTGCTTTAGAGAATGTATGAGGATTAGTTGAAGAAACTGGTGATACTTTTTTTGTTGTTCCTCCCAAGATGTATATATAATTATGTATTTGTACTAAAAGGAAGAATCTCAGAAGGACATTCTATAAGAAAAATTCAGTAACTTTGAGGACTCTTAATTGTAAAAATATTTAGTCAGGAGTTTAAAAATACAGGTACCTTCTCATAGCAGTTCCACTTGTTTCCTAAATTAATTACAAACAAAACAGTGGCTAAATTGTTAGCAGCTACAGCCACTAGGTATAGAACAGAGACATGTATACAAAGACATGTATAACACACATATCAATATTTACAATGTATATGCCTTTATATGTGTATGTGTCACTTAGCAAAAAAAGTCCATCTAATTTTTTTTTTTTCTTTTTGGAGGGCAATTGGGGTTAAGTGACTTGCCCAGGATCAAACAGCTAGTTTTTGTGTTAAGTGTCTGAGGCCAGATTTGAACTCAGGTCCTCCTCACTCTAGTGCCAGTGCTCTACTCACTGTGCCATCTAGCCGCCCCCATCTAAATTTTTTAAATGAAATCCAACCCTTCTGTACTTATCCTTCACATTTCTAACAGCTTAGGTAGAGCTGTATGAACTCAGGAGCCTTAAAAGTCAAAAATGAATCAAAATAGTACTTTGATCTTATTTAATTAAATCTTTATAACAATGCTTAGTAATGTAAATTTTAAAAAATCAGGCCTCATGTATTATATTCAAATTTTAAGACAAAAGTGAACAGTTCAGAATTATGGTTACTGTGTTAAAATGATTTTTATATATGAAAAACCATTGTAGTTATCTTGAATGTACAAATAGGAAAACTGTTTCAGTACATAACCAGGTTTATTTAGTAAATATACTTTTTTTTAAACCATGTAAGTTTTAATGTTTCTCCACAAATGATGAAAAATACTAAAGAACAGACACCATTATAAATAAAGAATACATTTTCTGTGGGTTTTTTTTTTTTACCAGTTTCTGTGCTCCCAACAGTGTTTGCCTTTATCCTTTTTTTCAAGTCCTCCATGGCCTCCTATTCTTCCTATTTGTTCCATGAGAAGTCCAACAGGACCTCCAAGTCCTCCTCTTCCTCCACCAAAGCCTCCTTACTCCCTCCCACCTCTGCACATTCATCCAAGATCCCCCTTGCCCTGGTTATCAGGGCCAATCATGCTTTGATTTTTTTCCTGGTCTAGACTCCTACCCATCTATACCCTTGCCACTTGGATAGTCCTGCCAGAATGCACTCTGTTGCCCATAATGCTGCTCTTTTGGCTATATTGATCTGGAAGTCTGTCTGTAGGATCCATTTGGGGGTGGATAACTAGTGAAGGGCTTCTTCCCATAGATGCTTTATTGACCATAGCAACTCTGCTGTCCATAGGCGTTCAGTTGGGAGTAACTGCTCTGATCAGAACTACTCAGCTGGGTAGAAGAATAATTGGTTGGAGGGTTGTTATTGTTATTGAGCCTTTGTTTTTTAAGAGGACAGCAGGGGGTGATGTCTCAGCTTGCTTGTGAATTAGATTTAAGTGAGGCAGTTTCCTTAAGTCACCAGCCTCACTCTCCTAGTGTCATTGAAGTCCAGTGGCAGGGCAAAAGTCAAGGTGACTGGTGATGATGGCTCAGGATGCAATAGACCTTGGTGTCTTCAATATCTGACCAAGTTACAAGTGTTCCACAGCACCTGCTTTAACTGCCTTTGTGGCCATTGGAACAAATTGTTCTCATCCACGTATTTTGCTGGATGATAGGATGGAGGTGTATTATCTGCCTTTATTGGGTTAACTGTTGGGTTCTGTGGGTAGTTGTAGTTGCTCTGTCTATCCTAGGCTGGCCTGCTCTACTAGATTGAGGCTTAGTCTTATTAGCAGGCTTGCTACAATCCTGGGGTTTTATAGGTGTAGCAGCTGCTGCCTGTGAAGTTGTATAAGCTTGGCTGGCTTCCTTATGTAGACTGTTACATATGGTGCCTGTATGGTTGTAATTGTAGCAGTGGTGGGATCCATATCCTTGAACAGACTGACTGGAAGCCTGAGGTGCAATATAACCAATATTGGAGTCTGTCCAGAAGAGGTTACAATGCAGTCTGCCCATATGTTGCCCATATGTTGTCTGGACCTGTGTATTGCTGACATAAATAGTCTGCCCATAAGTTCCATGACTTTGTTGCCCACATATCTGTGTGGTCTGTGCATATCCTTGAGTTGGCTGGGCTGCTCTAAACACTGTAGCCTTGTTGGGCTGCAGCTTGACTATAAGTACTATAATTCTAACCTCCTCATTTTAGAAATAAGGAAAAGCTATTTCAGGTTTACCTGGGTCTACCCAGGCTCCAAGTGCAGCATCTCAGCCATAGCTTCCTTCCTTTGAAGCTCAGGCCTCCTTTGATTACCTTTACTACTAAAGCAGCCGATCGTCTTAGGGAGACCTATCGTGGTTCCCTCTATGTAATTCTTTGAGGGCAAAGACTGAGCTTCATTTATCACCCAGAGGTTCGAAGGCAGCCAAGCTTGGAGTCTGGAAGACCTGGGCTGAAATCCATGGCAGGCCGTTGCAGTGGCCTGCCTCAGTTTCTTCTGTTGTAAAAGGGAGGATCCAAGATGACAGTAATATAACCAAATGGGGAGGGACTGAGTGGGGAAGCACCATGGCTCTGGGCTTCGGGGTTGAGGGGACTGTCCTGTGTGACATCTCTGGCCCATGACTGCTAAATAAGAATAACGGGTTCTTGACTAGGTACTTTGTTGCCCATATCCTTGAGTTCAGCTAATGAACCAAACCCAGTGCTGCCCTTGAGGAATTACAGTCCATGAGGGTAGGGAGGCACATACTTGCCTAGGTTAACCAGGGTCAGGGCCCTCCAAGGAGGGTCAGGAGAAGGTTTTTGTAGGGATGCAGAAAGAGGGGTTTTGGGTATTGCTATTGATTCCTTCACTTGCATGAATTAGGCACATAATAGGCTCACAGGCTCAGGAAGAGCTTGCATTTTAGGGTCACAGCTGTGGGCCAGGTGTGGGGGACAGTAAATAAACTTTTGACCTAATGGTTGCCTCAGAATTAACAGTGTAAAAAAAAGGAGGCAGGGCAGCTAGGTGGTGCAGTGAATAGAGCAGTGGCCCTGAGTTCAAATTCAGCTTCAGACACTTTTCATACTGTGTGACCTTGGGCAAGTCACTTAACCCCAATTGCCTTGCCTTACCCTCCTCCCCCCCCAAAATTAACAGTGCAGAAACTGTATTTCTCAAAAATTACCTACTTTTGACAAAGAAATTTTGAAAGATAATTTGCTATTCTATGTACATGGATCCAAAAAGAATCAGAAACAAATTAAACATATTTCCATTTTACAAAATTGCAGTGTTCTTTGGAATTTCACAAAACTGAAGCATATTATTAAGATCTCTGTGCAGTTAAAAATTTGCTCAGAGTTAAGTATATTAAAGATATTTTCTAGTACTGATCATTTTTGCACCTAATTTAATTCCAACTTTTCAGATCCTGATCCCCCTCCCCCAGATTGAACACAGTACTTTAATTCTGTGTTTTATCTTAAAATGTTTGAAGGGATTGTTTATTTTCTAGGATAGTAGTTGTGGGATTTTCATCTTAGGTTTTATTTTTAAAACCATCCAATTACACTTTAAAATATTTTTTTCTTCAATTATAAGTAAAAACAATTAAAAAATTTTTTTTTACTTTTAAGTTCCAAATTCTGTCCCTCCCTTTCCCTTCTCCTCTTCCTGAGTTGGTAAACAATCTGATCTTTGGATTACATTTTAAAGTACTTCTTACAAAATTATAGACTAATTTAATATTGACAAGGTTAAAAATGAACTGGATAAATTGCAAAGTGAAAACATTAAGTATGATAGTCTTTTTGTTAGTAACTGACAAGCAAGCATTTTATATTATTTGAGACCTACAAAAATGTAAAAAGAAATTATCTGAATCAGGTTTTCTTAAACTGGGGTGAACTTTTTTAAACACTGTATTTCAGTAGAATTGGCTTTCTTTGCAATTCTATGTATTTTATCTTAATAATTTTAAAACATCACTCTGAGAAGGGGTCCATAGATTCCACCAGAGTGAATGCCATGATAAAAAAAAGCCAAAGGCTCCTGTTCTATAATATATATATATTTTTTTTTTTAATTTTTTTTTGCTTTTTGGAGGGCAATTGGTTTTAAGTGACTTGCCCTAGGTCACACAGCTAGTTTTTGTGTTAAGTGTCTGAGGCTGGATTTGAGCTCAGGTCCTCCTGACTCCAGGGCTGGTGCTCTACTCACTTCACCACCTAGCCACCCCTCCTGTTCTATAATTTTTTATAAGGAAAGATATTTACACATATATGGACGTGATTTAGTTTCTAAGTTGCTGGCCACTGCTATCAAAAATATTTCCTCCTCATGTTCTTTCATAGGCACTGATTTTCCATTTTTATTTAAAATAACTTGGGGTTTTTTCTTTTGTTGATAACAGTTGAAAGTGGGAGAATATCTGAACTTACTTCCCATGACTGTATATATGGCAAAGGCGATCTTGCAGTTTTGCAAAGGCGAAATAAAGCCATTTCAAATAAAAGATTTCTGTGTCTATGGTACCTTAATCCTTAGCTTAGATTTACTTACATATTTTATGTAATTAACCTTATCCCAAAATATTTTGTTACAGAATTATATAGTATTTTAATTTATTTTAATTATTTACACATTTTGGTATGAAAGTATCAACATTATTTATGCTCTGTTAAGTTTTCTTTTTAAAAAAGCTCTGCTGGGTAGCTAGATGGCACAATGAATAGAGCCCTAGAGTCAGGAGGACCTGAGTTCAAATGTGGCCTCAGACACTTAACACAAAGCTAGCTGTGTGACCTTGGGCGAGTCACTTAACCCCAGTTGCCCTACCTTCCCCCCTCCAAAAAGCAAATAAAAATAAAATAAAATAAAAAATTAAAAAGCTCTGCTAAATTACCTCTGAATTATATACAAAGGATAATCTAGATATATTCAAGCATAAGAAGTTGGAAAGGTATTTGATATATTTGCAATAGTATATGTTTGCTGAAGAGTGGAACTACTTTCTATAGAATACAATGAAGTGCATAGATGGGAAGATTTCTGTCTAGAATGAAATTTTTGGAGACTGCTATTACACATTTTCTACAACTCCAATATTACCACAACTCCTTTTCAATTCTAAAATACTTCTATGCCCTTAGTCACTATCACCATCTTCTTCATCATTACAAGTATTATTCAGAAGTATTTATGTGACTAGTTGTATTCCGAAAGTTAAGTTGTCACATAGCCAAGTTTCCTTCAAGAAAGTAGAAATCACAAATCTACTCAGGCTTGGAGGATTGGCTAGGAAGACCAAATCTTTTAAGCATCGAGCCTGCGTACAACAAAGTCACGCTTGTAGCAGTACTGATGATTAACAAATATAAATTTTGTTTTCTGACAGCCATACATACAGATGCCTTAGAGTCAGGTATTCAGAAAGCAGTATGTTTATCACTGGGAGTCTTCCCACTCTCAAGAGTAAATCAGTAACACTTACTTACATGATGCATCTGTTCTCATTTCTCAATAGCAGTGGCAGCGTAAACAATAAATGATTTATTTGGTATCTTAATAGGCCATCCTCCATTCCATAGGCCCCCCTATTCTTGAATCAATAGTGACATTTTCCTGGGGAATTTTCTTAATAACCAATAGAATGGAAGCATAGTAGAAAAAATAACATTTAAAAATTATATTTACTCTTTTAATTAAAAAAAGGCAATCCGTATAAGTTTAGTATTAATTTAAGGTGTGCTGAAAAACTTAAATAACATTGTGGACTAGAGTTACTAACTTCCAATTACATGACATCTCAGACTGTATATTAATAATTTCAGCAAATTTTTATAAATATGTTACGGTTGTCTTTGGACTAGATTGTAAGGGTAATTTTATGGGGTTGCCTGAAATTTCTTTTTCAATTATTTAGGAACATTAATGAAAGGATGCTACTACCAACTGGAAAAGAATGATTTTAAAACTTGGTAGAAGCAAGCAACTCTTTCAATTACAGAACAACAACAAGCATTTCTGTAGCACAGATAACTCATTTGAACCTCACACCAATCATGGGAGGTAGTGCTATTATTATCATTCCTATTTTACAGTAGAAGAAAATGAGGCAAACAGGTTAAATGACTTGCCCAGGGGTCACACAGCTAGTAAGTGACTAACATCATTTTTGAACTCAGATCTTCCTGACTCCAGGCCCAACAGTGTCCACAGCACTACCTTTTATACTCCAATAGGCTTTATAATTTTATGGTAGTCATATGATTGTATATTTTGAATTGAAAAGGACTCTGGAGGCTAGATTTCCCATTATACAGATGAGGAGAAAGGTTCAGAAAGGTTATATGATTTGTTTACATAGCTAATAGCTATCACAGTTTAAACCTTGGTCCTTTGACTCCAGAACCTACATACACTCTTTGTACTATAACATGCTGCCTCACATTTTATACCATTACTTTACAAACTATCTAAATTGTAGTACTAGATGAAGTTTAGCAAACCTCAAATCACTAGCTAGTTATTCTGGCAGGCAGGTCCTAACTAATATATGAGCTTTGTAGATTTCAGTATTTGACATAGGAATTTATATGTTAATAGCAGTTGCAAGTTAATTAGTGCTTTAGAAGCAAGTCAATATTGTATAAATATATTTTGCTAAATAGTGTCTCAACTACTGAAATAGCTAAGATTTGCCAGGCAAGTAAGTTACTCCCAGTTATTCATTTACCAAAGATTCAGAGATATAAATTTTAAAATATTTTAGAAACTTGTGTTTAATTATCTTATGCATTTTTCATATGCCAAATGGTACTTGACCTGCCTTCTTTCCCTCTTTTCAGTTTTAATGAATGAAAATTTTCATAGGTGAATGACTTTCCCATAGATGAATGCATTTCCCAGGCACAGTGCTAAGCACTAAATTACAAATAAAAATGTGGATTACCATCTAACTGAAATGATAGTGAGAAGGTCTGGTCTTAGAGGATCCTTAACTGGGTAGAAAAGACAGGGTGAGGCAGATTGCAAGATGCTTTCGGGTGGGTAGATGCATGTGATTGATATTTGCATGGAACTGAGGCAAGCAAAGGTTAAATGATATGCCCTGGTTAACAGCTAGTAATATTCTGAGGCTGGATTTGAATTCAGGTCTCCATTATTCAAGACCCAGTATTCTATCCATCATGCCACCTAGCAGCATGAGGAACAGCAAAAGAAAACTCTAGAATGGAGTGTCATGTACAAAAACAAAACAGTAAAGAAGTCAGAATCACTGGATTGCAGAGGACATAGAGGAAATTAAGGTTTAATATAATTTAAAAATTTGGGAAAGGACAAGTTAAGAAACTTACTTGGCTTTGAAAGCCATCTAGGATCTTTTGATTTGATTTTTTTTTTTATTTGCTTGTTTGATAGAACATTTGATTCTGGAGGTAATAGGGAGCCACTGGAGTTTAAAGTAAGGGTAATGGGGTCACATTGGTGTTTTAGGAAGATCAGTTTCACAGCTGAGAGGGGGATGAATTGGAACAGAGATAGACTTGCAGTAGGGACGCCAAGTAGCAAGTTATAGGCCAAGTCTAGATGATGAGGACTTGCTTCACAATATCAGAGGAAAGAAGGGAGCATATAAAAGAGATGTTCTAAAGGCAGAATAGGCATGACTTAATGAAAAGATTCCATATTGGGGGTGAGAGAGTGAGGAGTTGAGGAGGGCTCATGGTTTTCAAGCCTGGGTTTCTAAGTTAGAGCATGGTGGTGTGCTTGGCAGGAATAGGGAAGTTTAGAAAAAGGGGAGGTTTTGTGGAGGAAAAATAATCAGTTTAGTTTTGGATTTGTTAAGTTTAAAATATCTGCGGTTTGAGATGTCTAAAAGGCAGTTGGAGAAGTGAGACTAGAGGTCGAGAGAGAGCTTAACAAAAGACCTGAGATTCTACAATTTTTATATCTTAAAAAAAAAAAACTTTTAATATATAATATGTTCTTTTGCCACAGTCACTTGTTTTACATAATTTGGCATTATGTAACAAAATTTTGATACATGTTAATATTTTTCATCAACAACTGCATGTCATATTGGATGTTTAACACACTTTTAATGGACAGTCTATTTTCTAAGTTTAGCTTTGGTTATAGCCCCAAATCCATTTTCAGTTGGGTTTAAATCATGGAAGTTAGCACATGTTTGTCTCTACCTCTTGGATAAATTTCCTAACCTTATGTGAGATGTGGCATGGTATAAGGTTGTTTTGTAGTATTCCATTTCACTTTGGGAATTTCCTTAATTCAGAAACAATTATGCTTCTAAGTATATCATTATATTTGTCAGAGTTTATCATTACCTCATTGGACATGAGATATCCAGGTTCACTGAAAATAAAAAATCTCTCAAACATTTTTAAGTTGGTTATTTTACAGTCTAATGATACTCAGATCTTACAAACATACCTGAACTTCTCTCATCTGTTTTGACATAACCTTGAAAAAAAGTTTCATCAATAAAAATAACCTTTTGCTAATCTTTATTACTCTGTTATCTTGCCCATGACACATATGTTTTTCTTAATAGCAGCAAATTGTATATATGATCTTGCTTTTGTTTTAACTTCAAGAAGCCTGTTCTTGCTATAAAACTTGCTTATTTTTTAATCAATAACAATATGTTCAGCTTGTCAGGCCCTTCTGAAGGGCTTTGCTTGTTTGTTTTAATCAGTTAACTAGGCTATTTTGCAGCAATAGTTTGACAATTCTTGGTATTGTTTTTTTTTTACTTTTGACTACATTTTCCTTTGGACTTTGGTGTGGCTCATCCTGTTTATCATGTGTTTGAATGATCATTGAAATGTTTGCCTTCTTTACACTAATAGTTGCTATGATATCTCTTAACAGGCATTCAAGTGTACTTCAAAAGCTTGCACATTTCCTTAGGTCAGTATCCATTCTTTTTTTTTCGGAGGGCAATTGGGGTTAAGTGACTTGCCCAAAGTTATGCAGCTAGTGTGTCAAGCGTCTCAGGTCACATTTGAACTCAGGTCCTCCTGACTCCAGGGCTGGTACTCTATCCACTGTGCTACCTAGCTGCCCCAAGTATCCATTCTTTAAAACAGAACAAAAGAAATGTATATATGACGTGGAATCTGGGTGTCATCTGATAGAGAACTAACTAAAGTTTGGGAAAACACCTCAGTTCACTTTATTTGGATATGATCACATATTGAGTCAGCCTAATATTAGTAGCATCACATGAACATAACCACTTTATTTCACAAATGAAACTATATAAAAATTATTGCTTGTCTCAGCGATTTTACATAGCACTGTCTATATAGACAGTTAGTATCTTTCTTCCTAAATCTTTTTTTCCTGACACCTATAATTCTGTCAGTGGCACCACCATTTTTCCATTTACCTTTACTCTTTTTTTTTTTTTTTGGCCTTTTGGAGGGCAATTGGGGTTAAGTAACTTGCCCAAGGTCACACGGCTAGGTTTTTGTTTGGGTGTCTGATGTCGAATCCGAACTCAGGTCCTTCTGACTACAGGGCTGGTGCTCTACTCACTGTGCCACCTAGCCGCCCCTTTACCTTTACTCTTTTAAGAGTCATATGTTACTTTTCTCTGCTCCCATATGAGAGCCAATTAATTTAGTTAATTGACTAGATTAAGTGGGATCAAGCAAAGCTTTCTGTAGAAGGTGGGATTTTAGTTGGGACTTAAAGGAAACTAGGGAGGTCAGCTGTTGGAGCAGAAAAGGGAGAGCATTCCAAGCATGGGATCTAGTCATATCACCAAGTGTTTTCATTTCTGTTTCCACCATGTCTTCCACTGATCTGATCTCTATGATTTTCACACCTACCCTCACACCTCACTTTTCTTTTAGCTGGACTACTGAAGTAGTTTTCTAACAGGCTTTCTGCTTTGAGTGTCTTCTGTCTTTAATAACATGCTACTGTCAGATTAATTTTCTGACTACACTGGTCTGTTTTATATCAGACTAGAGGATCACTATAGTCCTTTCCAGTTGTAAAGCCTAGCCCACCTCATGGCAAGCAGGCCCTAACTAATATATGGGCTTTGTAGATTTCAGTATTTGGTATAAGAATTTATATGTTAATAGCAGTTGTAAGTTAATTAGTGCTTTAGAAGCAAGTCAATATTGTATAAATATATTTTGTTAAAATATCATAGTAGTTCTCTACACAAAACACTTCAAATAGATCCCTTTTGCTTATTGAATAAGGACCACATTTGTTAGTCTAGGATTGAAGACCCTCTATAATTTGGTTATATTGCCTTTTTAGGTACATTTCAATCTATTCCACCTTCTTGAGTCTACTTTTATAGCATATGAAAGAAACTGATCATTGTCAAATGAAGAGTAAAATAAATCTTGTGAAAGAGTTACTTAAGTTAAATAATAAACTAGGATTTATTAGATGTGTACTATGTGACAGGCACTGAGCTAGGCATTGGTGATAATAAATACAAAGAATGAAATGCATAATGTGTGTGTACATATAACAAATGTAAAATTAATAAATGCAGATGTGTGCAGAGTAGTTAAATACAGAGTAATTTGGGAAGTCTGACCATATTACTTCCTTATTTAATGAACTCCAGTGGTTCCCTGTTTCTTCCAGGATCAAATAAAAAATCCTCTTTTGCATTCAAAGTCCATCATAACCTAGTCCCCTTCCTACCTTTCCAGTCTTCTTATACCTTACTCCTCAACATTTATTCTTAAGTCTAGTGACACTGACCTCCAGGCTGTTCCATAAACAAAACTCTTTATCTCTCTGACTGTCCCCTATGCTTGGAATGCTCTCCCTTCTCTGTTCCAACAACTGACCTCCCTAGTTTCCTTTAAGTCCCAATTAAAATCTCACCTTCTACAGGAAGCTTTTCTTGATCCCTCTTAATTCCAGTGCCTTCCCCCATTATTATTTCTTATTTAGCTTGTTTGTTATATTTTCTTGTTATATTTCTTCTTATTAGATTTGTAAGTTCTTTGAGGACAGGGACAGGGACTCAGCACAGTGCCTGGCACATAGTGGGTGCTTATTACATGTTATTGACTGATTCTCTAGACTAGAGGGAAGCGGTTGAGTAGCAGGTGGGAGGGTAAGAAAGGCTTCATGCAGAAGATGGTCTCTGAACTGTATCTTAAAGGAGCAAAGGGATTCAGGGATGTGGAAGTAAAGAGAAAATGCATTCCAGACATGTGGACAACCAGTGCAAAATGGATCATCATGCATGACGAACAAGGAGAGGGCCTATTTAGCTAGATTACAGGATAGGTATATAATGTCCACCGAGGCTAGAAAGATAGGTTGGGGCCAAGTTATGAATGGATTTAAAAGTTAAACAGGAATTTTGTCTTAGAGGCAGTAGGAAGCCATTAGAGTTTTTTGAGTCAGGGAGGCACATAATCAGATCTGTCTTTAAGGGAAATTACTTTTTTTTTCTTTTTCGAGGGCAATTGGAGTTAAGTAACTTGCCCAAGGTCACACAGCTAGTTTTTAAACAATTTGTATGAGGAATTGGTTAGAGAGGGGACATGGGGCAGTGAGACCATTTGGGACACCGGTAACAATCCAGGTAGGAGGTAATGACATTTAAAATGAAGTGTCTTAGAATAAATTAAACATATAATAGTGGTAGCACAGAAAAAGAGGTTTAAATTAGATTCAATGTAACAAAATTTATATCCATTTACTCTTGGATTATTTTCCTTTTATCGATTTTCCTTACTCCCGAGCTTCTCTGAGAATGATCCTTCTGTACCTTCTTGATACTATATGTGATTCAGGAAATATAGTTAACTTTTATTTTATTATGTTATTAGTTTCTTGGATTGTCAAATTTTTGTCTACATCTCTTAGTTAAAAACTTGGAGATAGTAGATTTCTTTTCCTTTAGTATTATTGCTATTATAGATAAAGTTTAGCAGTTGTAGCTCTGATTATAACATATTTTTAAAAATTTAAAAGTGAATTTTTGTCACAGTCACAAATATGGTAGTTCAGTTTTGGAAAAGCATGTAAATTGAATGTGACTTTTCTATAGCAAACAATACAACTGATAGGAGGTTGCATTTCTTACCAAGGGCTCGATGCCCAGGATTTTATAAAATGATCACAGGGGTGGCTGGGTGGCGCAGTGAGTAGAGTACTGGCCATGGAGTCAGGAGGGCCTGGGTTCAAATCCGGCCTCAGACACTTGACACACTTACTAGCCATGTGACTTTGGGCAAGTCACTTAATCCCAATTGTCCTCCCCCCCCAAAAAAAAAAATTTGATCACAGACACCATAAGAAATCAACAGTGATACACCTGTACAATATAAATTTTTCTAAAGTAAAACTATATTGATTAAATAGGGCAATACATCCAATCAGTTAGTCAACTAGCATTTATTAAAGGCTTGCTATAGGTGAGGCACCATGTTAAATGCTAAGAACTCTAGTATTTTATTTTAGTAATGCCAATATTATTCTGGACTCAGTCCTCAGCCTTACTTCACCTCAAATATCCATGCAATTATCAGATCTTTCTGTACCTACCTTGACAAGATTTCTCAAATTTGACCTCTCTGTTTACTGACCTAATTCCTGCCTTGTTCAGGCCTTCTTCACCTCTTGCCTGGATCACTGCTGGCAAGACTGTGATTGGTTTACCAACTTTAATGTCCTTCCCAATTTTAGTACATCCTATACACAGCTGCCTGAATCATTTTCTGAAGACACAAATCTGACCATGGGACTCCCTGACCAAACCAACTCCAGTAGTTTCCTATTAGACTTAAGATTCAAAACAAAACAAAACAACCCTCTTCCATTAAGCTTTTGAAGTCCAATCTGTCTTAATAGTTTCACCATATAGAAAACTATTTTGTCCTCTCACCCCCACCCCCAGTGATCCAACCAAACTTTCTTGTCCTTTTTTTCTCTTTTTTCCTCACACACAACATTCCATCTCACACTTATTTTTTTAATAGTATTTTTTCCCCAATTAAAAGTCAAGACGAAGGGGCGGCTAGGTGGTGCAGTGAGTAAGAGCACCAATCTTGGAATTGGGTTGAGATCGAAACCAGCCTCAGAAAATGAGCACCCACACATAAATAATGACTAGCCATGTAACCTTGAGCAAGTTACTTAACCCCAATTGCTTTAAAAAAATAAAAAACAAAAAAAAAGTCAAGACAATTTTTATCATTCATTTTTACAGGATTTTGAGTTTCAAATTTTTCTCCCTACCCCCTTTCCGAAAGCGGTAGGCAATTTGATGTAGGTTATACATGTGCTATCATGTAAAAAAATTTCTGTATTAGTCACAATTGTGGAAGAAGAAACAGATCAAAAGGAAAAAAAAACCACAAAAAAGAATAAGTGAAAAAATATGCTTCAATCTGTATTCAGAGTCCATCACTCCTTTATATGGATGTGGATATCATTTTCTTTCATGGGTCCTTTGTACTTGTCTTAGATAATTGTGTTGCTGAAAAGAGATGAGTCATTCAATTTTTTTTTTTAAAGCAATTGGAGTTAAGTAACTTGCTCAGGGTTACACAGCCAGTCATTATTTATGTGTGGGTGCTCATTTTCTGAGGTCCTCTCAACTCCGGGGCCAGTGCTCTTACTGTGCCACCTAGCTGCCCCTAGAGTCATTCATTCTTGATAATAACACAATGTTGCTGATACTGTACAATGTTTTCCTGGTTCTTTTCATTTTACTTTGCATTGGTTGCACAAGTCTTTCCAGGTTCTTGTGAAATCCGCCTGTTCATCATTTCTTATTGTGCAATAGTAATCCATTACATTCATATACCACAGCTTGTTCAGCCGTTCCCCAATTGATGGGCATCCCCTCGTTTCCATTATTTTTCTACCACAAAAAAGACTACTATAAATATTTTTGCACATGTAGGTCCTTTTCCCTTTTTTTTTTTTTTTTTTTGCTTTTTGGAGGGCAATTGGGGTTAAGTAACTTGCCCAAGGTCACACGGCTAGGTTTTTGTACTGCGCCACCTAGCCGCCCCCCTTTTCCCTTTTTTTTATTATCTCTTTGAGATACAGACCAAGTAGTGTTATTGCTGGATCCAAGGATATGCAGTTTTCTGGCCCTCTGGGCATAGTTTCAAATTGCTTTCTAGAATGGTTAGATCAGTTCACAACTCTACCAACAGTGTATTAATGTCCCAATTTTCCTACATCCTCTCCAACATTTATCATTTCCCTTTTTGTCATATTAGCCAATCTTATAAGTGTATAGTGGTACCTCAGAGTTGTTTTAATTTTTATTTCTCTAATCAGAAGTGGTTTAGAGCTCTTTTTCATTTGCCTGTAGATAGCTTTGATTTCTTTGTCTGAAAACTGCCCATTCATGTCCTTTGACTATATATCAGTTAGGGGTGGCTTGTATTCTTATAAATTTGACTTCACTATATATTTGAGAAATGAGGCCATTATCAGAGACACTTGTAAAGAGTGTTTCCCACCTTTCTGCTTTCCTTCTAATCTTGCTTGCATTGATTTTGTTTGTACAAAAGCTTTTAAATTTAATATAATCAAAATTATCTGTTTTATATTTCTTAATTCTCTATCTCTTGGTTATGAATTCTTCCCTTCCCTATAGATCTGACAGGTAGACTATTTCTTGCTCTTCTAATTTGCTTATAGTGTCATTCTTTTTTTTTTTTTGGAGGCAATTGGGGTTAAGTAACTTGCCCAAGGTCACACGGCTAGGTTTTTCTTTGTGTGTGCGTTAAGTGTCTGAGGCCGGATCTGAACTCAGGTCCTTCTGACTCAAGGGCCGACGCTCTGCTCACTGCGCCACCTACCTGCCCCCTATAGTGTCATTCTTTATGTGCCTATTTTGATCTTATCTTGGTATACAGTGTGAGATACTGGTCTATACCTAATTTCTGTCCTGTTGTTTTCCAGTTTTCCCAGCAGCTTTTGTGAGATAGTGATTTCTTGTCCCCAAAGCTGGGGACTTTGGGTTTATCAAACACTAGGTTACTATGGCCATTGACTACTGTGTCTTGTGTACCTAATCTAGTCCACTGATCTACCACTATATTTCTTAGCCAGTACCAAATAGTTTTTATGATTACTTTTATAATACAGTTTGAGATCTGGCATTGCTCTAGATTACCTTCCTTTGTATTTTTTTTTAATTAATTAGTTCCATTGATATTCTTGATTTTTTTTTTTGTTCTTCCAGATGAATTTTGTTGTTATTTTTTTTTTAGCTCTATCAAATAATTTTTTGGTAGTTTGATGGCACTGAATAAGTAAATTAGTTTAGGAAGAATTGTTTAGGAAGAATTTTTATTATTTATTATATTGGCTTGGCCCACCCATGAGCAGTTGATATTTTTCCAGTTGTTTAGATCTGACTTTGTATAAAAAGCATTTTGCAATTGTGCTTATGTAGTTCTGGGTTTGTCTTGGCAAATAGACTCCCAAGTAATTTATATTGTTTACAATATTAAATTGCTGGGGTTTTTTGTTTTGTTTTGTTTTTTTGGTGTTTTTTTTGCTTTTTTGGAGGGCAATTGGGGTTAAGTAACTTGCCCAAAGTCACACGGCTAGGTTTTTGTTTGTGTGTGCATTAAGTGTCTGAGGTCGGATCCGAACTCAGGTCCTTCTGACTCCAGGGCCAGCGCACTACTCACTGCGCCACCTAGCCGCCCCTAATTGCTATTATTTTAAATGGAATTTCTCTTTCTATCTCTAGCTTCTGGGCTTTGTTGGTTATATATAGAAATGCTGATGATTTGTGTGGGTTTATCTTATATCCTGCAACTTTGCTAAAGTTAATTATTTTATATAGTTTTTTAGTTGATTCTCTAGGGTTCTTTAATGCCATAGTATCATCTGCAAAGAGTGATAGTTTTGTTTCCTCATTGCATCTTGCAATTCCTTCTATTTCTTTTTCTTCTCTTATTTCTATAGCTAACATTTCTAGTTCCATCTCCACTTCTTTGCTGGCCATCTTCCATGCTTAAAATACATTCCCTCTTTATATTTGCCTCCCAGTCCCTCTCTTCCTTTAGGATGTAGCTCAGACATCATCTTCTGTATGGAACCCTTCTTTTTTTTTTTTTTTTTTTAAAGCAATTGGGGTTAAGTAACTTGCTCAAGGTTACACGGCTAGTCATTATTTATGCGTGGGTGCTCATTTTCTGAGGCCGGATCTGATCTCGGGTCATCCAAACTCCGAGGCCGGCGCTCTTACTCACTGCGCCACCTAGCCGCCCCTTTAGGGCAATTGGGGTTAAGTAACTTGCCCAAGGTTACACGGCTAGGTTTTTGTTTGTGCGGATTAAGTGTCGGAGGCCGGCTCCGAACTCAGGTCCTTCTGATTCCAGGGCCGGCACTCTATTCACTGCGCCACCTAGCCGCCCCTGTATGGAACCCTTCTTGATTCTCCAAACTGCTGGTAGCCTTCCTCCCTAAACTACCTTGTATTTGACTGATTTGTATTTGCTCTCTTTATGCTGTTCATATTTATAAGTGCACTTGCCATTACAGTGTAAACTTTTAAGTAGTGATTGTTTTATTCATCATGCAGTGGATAGAGTGTTGGGCCAGGAATCAGGAAGATCTGAGTTCACATGTAGCCATCCCATATAGGAAACTGCCTTTTTTTTTAACTCAAAAAAAGAGGGGAAAAAATCAGCACAACTGATGAATGCTCAAAACTGTGGACCTGTGACTTCCATGAAGGGGTGTATTGGGGGTGGCCACTCATCTCTTTATTCAAGTCATGTTGATTTTTATGATTTTGTTGCATTCACTTTTTATATTTTTCTGTGGGATTGTTCTTTCCATTTACATTGCTGTTATGTACGTTGTATTCTTGGCCCTACTTACTTCACTTTGTATCAATTTATGTAGATCTTTCCATCTTCTTTGTATTCACATACATCACTTCTTAGGTTACAGTAATGTTCCATTACAATTGTGTACCATAATTTGTTTAGCCATTTCTTAGTTGATAGGCATCTACTTTGTTAACAATTCTTTGTTTTCACAAAAAGTGCTGCTATAAATATTTTGGTGTATATGAGGATTTTACTCTTACCAATGGCTTTCTTGAGGTATAAGCCCAGTGATGGACTCTATCATTTAAAGGAATGTGAAAAGTTTAGTCACTTTATTTATATAATTCCTATTTGTTTTCCAAAATGGTTGTACCATTTCACAGCTACACCAGTGTATTAGTGTGGCTTGATATTCCCTAACCTCTCCAGCATTGATAAATGCAATAATTTTTGTCATGTTTGCTAATATTCAGGATGTTAGGTGAAACTTCAGGGTTGTTTTGATTTCTGCTTCTCTTATTAGTTTTTTTTTTTTGGTAGCGTTCTTTCATGTAGTTATGAATATTTTTTGCTTTTTGAAAATTGTTCATATCTTTTGATCAATTATCTATTAGGGAATTATTCTTCTACATAGTTGTTAATTATTTATATAACTTTGATACCAAATTCTTAATCAGAGAAATTTGATGCAGAATTTTTTTTTTTTAATGTTCAACTCCTTCCCTTATCCTAGGTAGATTGATTTTGTGCAGAAGCTTTTCAGTTTTGAGCAATCAAAGTTACCTTTATCATTTATAATTGCCTCTATTTCATATTTGGTTGAGTACATCTTCTGCTTCTCATTTTTTTATAGTATACCCTTTAATATTAAGGTTACCCATCTATTTAGAATATATTATGGAATATGGTATTAGATGTTGCTCTAGACCTGATTTTTGCCAGATTGCTTAACATTTTCACAATAGTTTTTGTAAAATAAGGAGGTATTTTTTCCTAAGCAATTTATGTTTTCTGTTTAATCAAATATTGGTCGCTAATTTCTGTTGTTTGATTTTTCCTTAAACCAGTTCCAGATGATTTTGATGACTGCTGTTTTATATTGTAGTTTGCGGGTTGGAAGTGCTATCCTCTTCATCCCTACTGCTTTTCATCATTTCACTTAATATGCTAGAACTTTTTTTTTTTTAACGAATTTTGTTATTTTTATCAGATTTAAAAAATAATGTCCTTTGTAATTTGTACAGCATTAAAACAGTAATTTATCTTTGGTAGTATAGTCATTTTTATTATATTGGGACAGCCTAGCCTTGAGCACTGAATGTTCCTTCTACTATTTAAGTTCATTGTTTCTATAAGGAGCACTTTGTAACTGAAGCTGTACAAATTTTTTTAGTGTTTTGATTGATTGATCTCCAGATATTTTCTATATTTTATAGTTGTTTGCAGTGGGTTTTCCCATTCATCCTTTATTTGGGTGTTTTGTTATCATTACATAGCAGTCCTATTGATTTATGAGGATTTATTTTGTAGCCTGCAATTGTGCTGATGGCATTTTTGTCTATTAGTATCTTTGTTAATTCACTGGGATTTTACAAGTAAACTATCAACAGATATAGTTTAATCTTCTCTTTACCTATCTTTATGCTTTTAATTTCTATCTCTTATCTTATTGCATATCCAGAACTATATAAAATAATAATAGGGTGACTATCATTGCTTTATTCTGAATTTATTGGAAAATATTCTAGTGTAGCCTTATTGTATATGATAGTTGCTTTTGGTTTTTTGCTTTTTGGAGGGCAATTGGGGTTAAGTGACTTGCCCAAGGTCACATGGCTAGTAAATGTTAAGTGTCAGAGGCCCTCCTTACTCCAGTACTGGTGCTCTATTCACTGCGTCACCTAGCTGCCCCCCATGACATTTTTAAAAGGTTCCTTTATTTCTATACTTTATAGAGGTTTTTGTTTTTTAATTAGTGTTGTACTTTATCAAAGACTTTTTCTATATCTGTTGAGATGATCAGGTTCCTTTATTTCTATACTTTATAGAGGTTTTTGTTTTTTAATTAGTGTTGTACTTTATCAAAGACTTTTTCTATATCTGTTGAGATGATCACATGGTTTGAGATGTTTTAGTTTTTAGTAGGATTATGTTATTTATTTTCCTAATGTTGGACCATCCTTTCTTCCCTAGAATAAATCAAACTTATTCATAATGAATGATTTATTAGAAAAATTGCTATATTCTGCTTGAAAGGATTTTGTTTAAAATTTTTTTTGAGTCAGTATTCATTAAATGATTATTGTCCTGTAGTTTTCCTTTGTTTTATCCTTTCGTGGCTTAGGTATTGGGACTATATATTGCATATAAAGATTCTGATATGGTGCTTTCTTTCCCAGTTTTTGAGAATAATTTATGAATCATGTGTACTAATTGTTCTTTAACATTTTGATATAATTATTCTTTTAATTCTTTAGGACCAGGAGATTTTTTTACCTTTTATGGTTCTTTGCAGCTAATCCTTTTCTGAGATTAGATTATTTAAGATTTCCATCTTAATTCTCAATTTTTATGTGTGTGTTCTCAGTTTTGTAGAACATAATATGTTTCTGATTATTCTTTTTTATTTTTTCTGGTTTTGTTGTGATTTTACCCTGCTAATTTGCCATTTTATTGATTTGATTTTCTGTTCTTATATAATCACGTTAGCTAAAGGTTATCAATTTTAGATTAATCTTTTCAAAGAATCAGCTTTTAATTTTGTCATTTTGATCAGCTTTTTTTCTAATCTATTTCTTGTATAATTTCTAACATCTCTACTTTTCTGTTTTTTAAATTTTTTTGTTTATTTGTTGGCTTTCTAACATTAAAATGCATATTCAGTTCATTAATCCTCATTTTTTATTTTGTTAATGTATGTTTATAGGGATATGATTTCTCCCCTGAGGACTACTTTAGCTGCACCCCAGAAATTTTGGTATGTTATTTAATTGTTTTAATTTTTTTCACATAATAATTATTCCTGTGATTTTTTTTCTTCTACCTCATTATTTAGTATATCATTATTGAGTCTCTTCTTGGAAATGTGTTTTGTTTGTTTTTTTTTAGTGGTCCTCAACCAATGATTTTTTATGGTATTATGGTCCATAAAGGCTGTATTAACTATTTCTGCCTTTTTACTTTTCCTTTCAACATCTCTGTATCCTAGTACATGATTAGTTTTTTATAAAAGTTCCATGTGGTGCTGATAAAAATGTATATTCTTTTGCTGTCCCATTGAGAAAACACCATTAAGTCGTTAAACTCCAGTTTCTCCTGCACTTTGTTGAGTTCTGTATTTTCCCTGTTATTTATCTTTCTGTTGTTGAGTTATTTCAGTCATATCCAACTCTTCATGACTCTGTTTGGACTTTTCTTGGCAAAGATACTAGAATGGTTTGCCATTTGCTTCTCCAGCTTATTTTACAGATGAGGAATCTGTAAACAGAGTTTAAGTGACTTGGGCAGGGTCACACAGCTAGTAAGTATCTGAAGTCAAAATTGAATTTAGAAAGATGAGTCTTCCTGACTTAAGCCCAGCACTCTATCTACTTTGCCACTTAAAAATCTGAGAGAAAGATATTGAAGTCTCATGTCACTGTTGAGTTACTGTCTATCATTTTATATTTCAGTTAATGTTGCTGTTGGGAATTGGGATGCTAAGACATATATCTTTGTTTTTTAAATGTTTTTTTTTTTAAAGCAACAGCCTGTAGGGTTTTGTTTTCTTAACCACTGTCAGTTTTTTTGTTTTATTGTATTGTTTAATTCATTCACATTTAACTTTTTATCAGAGTTGTGTTTACATTTTCCTTCATTTGTCTTTAATGTTGGGTATTTTTTTTTTTTTTTTTGCCTTTTGGAGGGCAATTGGGATTAGGTAACTTGCTCAAGGTCACATGGCTAGGTTTTTGTTTGTGTGTGCATTATGTGTCTGAGGTCAGATCCGAACTCAGGTCCTTCTGATTCTAGGGCCAACGCTCTACTCACTGTGCCACCTAGCCGCCCCTAATGTTGGGTATTTTTAAAAATTATTTTTCCCCTCTGTTGTAACTGCAGTACTATGTCTCTTAAGTTACTTTAGCTAATCTTTTTAAAGGGGACTTCTTTCCCCTTCAACTTGTCCTGTCCATTAATTTTTAAAATTTCATGTTTTTTGCCCCTTCCTAGGTCAAGTGGATAGCACCATGGATAGAATGCCAGGCCTGGAGTCAGGAAGATTCCTCTTCTTGAGTTCAGATCTGGCCTCAGACACTTACTAGCTGTGTGACTCTGGGCAAGTCATTTTGCTCTGTTTGCCTCAGTTTCCTCATCTGTAAAACGAGCTGGAAAAGAAAATGTCTTTGCCAAGAAAACCCCAAATGGGATCATAAAGAGTTAGACATGACTGAACAACAAATCCCTTTCCAGAGGATTTCTCTCACTCTCTGTTCTTGACACTTACTCTCTGGTTTATTACCTATTAACTAGTTGCTTTCTATTCTTTCGATTACTCATGGAATCAAAACTTCTGAGGTATTCATTCTGAGCTCTCTCCTCTAGGCAGTTTCTGTCACTGCCTTATAGAACTTGCCCCTGACTTCCCATTTTCCATTGTGTTCTTGTCCCAGAACACTGCCAATTCTTTCATGTGATAGAGGACATTGTCCCGTGGTAGGACTCCCCTACCATAATCAGGTCCCTGATTATCCAGCTAACCATTGATCTCTACCGTTCTCCTGGTTACCTTCTTTTATTATTTGCCTCAAAATTTTCCCCCTAGGTTTATGTCCTTCTATTCCTCCAGGTGCCAGTTGTCTCCCAGGAATTCCTCTTCCCCTTTGGTAGGATGCTTTGGTAGTGCTTTTCAAGCACCAGATTTCCCCCAAATAACAACCAGCACAACATCCCCATTTCCCTTCACACCAGTAGGAGTATTCATTACTCCCTACCAGCACCAAAACAAAGCTTTCCTTTTTCCCTTTAATTTTCACTCTTTCCCTCCTCTTCCTCATTCAATCCCCTGCAGGCTCTTCTATTCTTTAGAGATCACCTTCCTTTCTTTGTTGGGCTTCAATTTGATCTAGGCATATCACACACTCACCTCATCTTCAGACTTATTTTTATGGGGTAGGTCACTTTGGGCTGTATCCTGAATTCCATTGCTCTTTAGAACATATTCCATTTTCTCATGTGTTTTCTAGTGGGTCCAGAATAGTCTTGTGTTATTCAAATGGATTTTCTTTTGTATTTGAAGACCTTTTTCTTGATTACTTCCAGAATTTGTTTTTTCTTAATTGAATTATTAAATTTAACTACTGTGTGTCTTAGAGTTTGCAGTCTTGGGCATTTTTCTGGAGGTGAAGGCAATCCATGGTTCTTTCAATTGGTATTTTATTGTCTGTGTTTAGAAACTGGGCAGTTTTCTTATATTATTTCTTGCATTGTAGTGTTCTCGGTTTTTGAATTATCAGTTTCTTTTAGGAAACCTCTAATCCATCTGTTGTCTCTAGCCATCATGTCTTCCAGATTGATATATTTTGCTTGTAGAGAGATCATATTTTCTTTTAATGTTACTGTTTTTTGCTTCTCATCTTCTAGATTATCTTTGACTTTTGTATTCATGCATTCCTAGTATGTATCTCTTTTGTTTTTTGGGGTGAGGCTTATCATTGCAGATACTGTTCAGTCATTTTTCAGTTGTGTCCTATTCTTCCTGACCCCATTTGGGGTTTTCTTGACAAAGATGCTGGAGTGGTTTGCCATTTCCTTCTCCAGCTCATTTTAAAGATAGGAAATGGAGGTAAACAGGATTAAGTGACTTGCCTAGGGACAGACAACTAGTAAACATCTAAGGCCAGATTTGAGCTAAGAAAGATGAGTCTTCTTGACTGTAGGTCTAACATTCTATCTACTCTACCACCTAGCTGCCCATGTCATTGCAGATAACTATCTTTCTATTCTTCCTCTAATTTTTATTGTGCAGACCATAAATCCTCCTCTTAAAATTCTTGTTTCTTTTAAACCACTATGAAACAAAGTGCTCTGGTTTCATATTCTCCTTGAATTCCATGGGGTCCTGTCTCATTATGTATTGGGTCATTTTCCTGTATTTTGCAGTAATTACTTATATACTGCAGCTGGAGGCATATTTTCTTCTACAGCTAATACCTTCCCTGTTGATTTATCTGCTTATGTTTAATTTGAGTTTTCTTCTTCCTGAAGTCTTTGGTTATTTTAGTCTTTTTTTTCTTATGTTCCTCTGTTGCTCACTTTCTGTCTCCTTTCCCTCTTATGGTCATTTCCCTGGCAGTTGGTTCTCAAAAAGGCACTGCCTCTTTGCATGCTGGGCCATTCATGGTATATTAATATACATTTCTGCCCCCAAGGAACATTTCTGGGAACAGAACTGGCCTCAAGTGATGCTGGGCTCTTTCCCTCAGACTTAGTAGAGTGCCACATAGCCATCCTCCCACAAAGTGCTTTTTCCATTCCTATCCATTTCTCTGGTCAAGCACTTCATGGTGCTGTCATATTGGTACTATTACAGCTTAGGGTGATTTTTGTCATTTGGAATTTGGCTCTCTGAGGCTCTGGGAATGGGGTAAGTTTGAGCTCTATATCATGCCTAGAAGCATGTCCTGTCCTGTGTCCTATGTTCCTCTGTTCTGTTGTAGAAATGTTTATAGCATAGAACCTTGGTATGGTGATAGTCACCCAAACCCCAGCAGACTTCTGTGGATCTAGAGTCAAGATCTTTATGGCATTAGAAAGGGGGAGAAGAGGGATCAGACTGTGAGGTTTGGTCTTATTGCAAGCTCATAAGTTGGTTCCTTGGTTCTGTTGTGTGTAGCCTTGTTATTGATATCATGGTAGATGGTAGGGGAGGGGATGTTCAATGGGTTCTTTGTAGGTATCTATTGGCTTTTTGTTTGTTTTTAAGCTTTCTTTTGGATGTCTAGTGTTCTATTCCATGAAAACAACTGAAGTTGCTTTACTTATAATTTCTGTTTTGGAGATATTTAAAGGCCATGAGGATCTGAAAAAATGTCTAGTACTCTGTCTTGGTCATGTGTGACTCAGAAGTCTCCAGGTACCAAACTTTAAACAGCTCATTACCTTGGTTCAACTTTGCTTGACTGTAACTTGATCCAGTGAACAGTGTCATAATCTTTTGTTCAAGATACCATTGCTGGAACCTAGCCCCACCAACAATCCCCTTTGGAAGCCAGGCAGAGGCTTTAGACAGCAACAAGACTGACTCTCCTATTTCCTGTTTCTTTTTTTAATATGCATTGTTGAGATTGTGATTTTGTGATTGGAGAAAAGCCTAAAACATCCTTCTCCCTATCCCGCAGCAGATTAATAAGAGTATCAGAAGTAAACAACTACATCTAGTAAAGATCTAAACAAAAAGCCAAGAGCCAGTGGAGGTGTAGAAAGGGTTAAACTAAGCAAAGTGTAATGCAAGCCAAAGTAAAGTCTGCAAGTACTAAAAAAGGAAGCCCCACTAGATAAATAAGTAAATAAAATAACAAATATAATAAACGAATTCTGTAGATTAAGATGATTTGTGAGTTACAGAGGACACTAAAAGAAAGCACAGGAAAAAGTTAAAACATTTGGGGAAAAGAAGTCAGGAAGAAGAGGGAGAAATTTACTATTTCAATAATTGGCACACAAAAAGAATATGCGAAAGTAGAGAAAGGGTTAGGGGAAGCTGGCATCTTCTAATCATCTGCATTACATGTACACAGGTTTTTGTATAGTGTAATGCCAATGCAATATTCACAGCTCCCACCATCACTATAAATATACCTGCATGGTGCTCAATCACAAATATAACAGACTCTCCATATTAAAATAAAAAACAGAACCAAAACATTTATTCAGACACCAGAAAACCAAATCCCAAACCGGTAAGCTGATTCCATCATAGTAGCAAAGAATTTAATAAGCCACAACAGCATAGAGAGCCACAACATCCTTTAGCCTTCCCACAAGCCAATATTTACTCACAAGCCTGACTGACTCCCTGGGATGTGTCTTCTCCTGGCAGTCTAGCAAGCTCTGATTCCTAGCTTCCTGTGGGCTCTGCTACACTCTTCAGAAAACTCCTACCACAGGCTCCATGTGACTACATTCAACCTATTAGGGAACAGAGTTTATTTTCAAAGCAGGGAAGGTCTTCAAATTCCATTTACCATTATATGTAGACATGCATTAAAGTCAATAATGAAACAATTTACTATGAAAAGATAAGAGTTTGAGACTAGTGGGAGGTAGTTTTCAGAAGTAAAGCTTATGAAGTAAATTTCAAAGGCTAGATCACCAAAAAGGTTTTATAAAGGGAGGAAAAAAGCATGAGAACTAGAGATTAGTGTTTAATGTTGATAAAGATACAAAGTTGTAGCAACCAGATATTATAGTTGCACACTATTAATGTTGATCAGTCGCTTTTCTCCCCCTCCTTTGTGTAGCAGCAAGCACCTAACATCCCCAGGGTGGCTGCCAACACAGGTTCTTAGATCTGCTTTTCAAAAGGAAAGCAACTCAAAATGGGTTAACAAGCTCACTTTAATCAAACGAACATTTATCATTTACCTAGTTCAGGGGGAAAAGGTCAGCACCCCAAACTTCAGAGTATACAGACAGATCAAATAGACAGCTTCCAAACTGTCCAACCATTATCAATACCAAAATCACAGTTACCAGAGAGGGAAGCATCAACATCTGGGTTTTCAAAGCCCGGGGGGCTCTCAACAGCTGCCCAGAGTCTCATCTGGTCAAATCACACAACACTTCTCAAAGTGAGCCCCAAAGCAAAGCCTCCCAACAGGGTTTATACAGCCTTCTCCTGGCTCAGAGAATTTAACAACCTTCTTGACCCACTGCCCAATCGCAAAGTATCAAGGTGTGGGCTTTCCTGAAAAACAAGCCTCCTACCACAGCCTCCATGTGACCACATTCAGCCTATTAGGGGGCAGAGTATACTTTCAAATTAAAGAAGGTTTTCAGAGTCTCTTAAGCCAATCAAAGGGCCTAGGGGCAGGGAAGATCTTCAAATCTGCATTTCCGTTACACTTTGCTTGCAAGAGGGTCTTGGAGCAAAGGAAAGAAAAAATTAGAGGATAGGTTGGAGGAGAATATAATTAACAATCATATCTCTGAATGTGAAAAGTATGAATTCACCCACAAAATAGAAGAGGATAAGAGGGATTAGAACATGGAATCTAACAATACATTATTTATAAGAAACACACTTGAAATATTCACAGTTATTATTAACATGAGGAGTGGAGCAGAATTAGTTCAGGCAGATTTTTTTTAAAAGCAGCAATAGCAATTATTTTCTCTGAAAGGGTAAATAAAAACAAACTTAGAAAAATAATTATCAGTTTAACTACAAAGTGCTTAAAGGTTCTATCAATAAGGAAAGAGTATCAGTGCTCAATGTGATGTGCCATTTCTAAACTTGAAAAACCCATAAGATGGAACGATTCAGTTTCTTTCCCCTAGAAACAGGTGAAAAACAAACACAAAGAGACAGAGAGTGGAGACCTATACTCCAAGACCATGTGTTGATCTTGGATAGGAATATTCCAAAACTTCTCGAGAACGCTACCATGTAGGGAAGAGACAAAAAGACAAAAAATAAAGGACAGGTTCTTGTCAACTACTTTCACTTGAATGTATCCCAGTTCTGGCTATGAAGACAACCAGAGAAGGTCCTCTTTATTATGTGATTAAAGGACCAGAACCATTTACAGAATGTTTGTAACTGCTCTAAGAATTTGATCAGTTAAGTGTTCTCCAAGTGCTCATACCTCCCAGTTTTGGAATCTGAGAAATAGACTCCAGACCAGTTAGTGGTTATATTTCCAGTAATTACTAAACAGCTCTGGGATTTGGAGTACTCTCATTTTGAAACCTCATTGGTCTTTATTCTTTGGCTTAAGGAGAAAAGTAGTAGAGATTGTTCAAGGTCATGGTCATTGCTACTCAGCCCATTTTCTGGCCCTTTTATGTGCATATACAGCCAGTCTAAGTTTCACTGTGGTTTAAGGCATGCTTTTACAGTGTTTTTACTTATCTTGTGAATGTTTATCTTCTCAAGAGAATGTAAACTTTCTTGAGGGCAGAGACTTAATCATTTTTATATTAGTTTTCCAGTACCTAGGAGCTTAAATGGTCTGATTGATTGATTGATTGATATGCATAGGCTAATAATTTCTAGGTTTATAAATGGTGCTTTTGAATGGTATTGTTCATATTTAATTTTCACCATGAATTTCCTCCCCCCAAATTCTTCTAATTTCAGTTTCCAAAAAAAATGGATCTTTTTTACATTAGTCCATTTTTTTGGTATCCAATTCCCTGTTATTTGTCAAAGAAGAAAAATGAGTGGTAATCTTATAATTCTATGGTTTTGAATAGAGAAAGTACTTTTACTGTAGAAAATTGGACAATACTTAATTAGAATAGATGTAGCTGATTTTATATGCATCACCAGTTCCACTTAAGCTCATGGTCAGACATCTTCTGAAATTCTTTCCTTAATGACCATAGGATTTTTTTTTAAAGTGATGTATTTAATACAGACATGGAGATAGAGTGGTACAGTGGAAAGTGCTAAATTTTCAGTCAGAAGCTAGAGGAACTCATTTAAAATATTGGCTCTGCTACTTATTACCTCTGTGACCTTTACAGGCTACTTTAATGTCTTTAAAACATAGTTCCTCTTCTGTAAAATAAGGAAATTAAATTAGATGAACTCAGATGCCCCTTCCAGCTCTGAATTTATGATCCTATTTAAATTTTTATTTTATTTGTTGTGTATATAAATTGCCATATACACATATGTGAAAAAAAATTATCCTCTTAGGTATAGATTCTTAGCTTACTCTAACTTCAAAGGGTTCAAATAACATGTTGTAAGTTAAACATCACCCAAATATATATTTTATGACAAATGAATACATTCTCTCTCTTTTAAAAAAAATAGGCTAAAACTGAATACTAGGAAATGGCCACAGCTTCACCACGGTCTGATACTAGTAATAACCACAATGGAAGATCACAACTTCAGGTGACTGGTAAGTTCACTATATTTATAGCTATTTGTTTAGACTCTATGACTGTTGGTTCAGATTTGATTCTATTTGAATAATAATATAACCTCTGAAATGTATATGCACTTTAAGGTTTTCACATACTGTGGCAACACTGTGAGATTAGTATAGTATCTCAGTCTGACAGATTTAGAAATTCAGACCTAGAGTCATAATGACTTGCCTAGGTTCACATAGAGAGTTAAGTTTGTCAAACAATATTTGAATACGGGTTTTCTTAACTCTTAAGTACAGTGCTCTATTATACAATACCTATTTCAGTGTAATAGTTTTTATTTGTTGGATATTCCTTACTATAATCTCTGTAATCAGTGCTTGGATAAATATATCTAGATACTATCATAAGCTATTTATTAAGAACACATCTATATTTAGTACTGTGCAAGGCATACTTCAAAATGAGAGCCACTGAATATGTGAGGGAACTTAAACACCTTTGTAGGATCAGCTCAGTGCTTTTGTATGACTATTGTAAGGGCAAGGCCATGTTCCAACTCTGACCTACTTTAGAGCCCTCTGGGGCATCAAGTTCTACTTTTTCCTGATGAAAGTAGAGATGCTACCCAAGTACCCGCAGGATTTTTATTCAGGCTTAATGATCCATTTTAAAGAATTCTCTCATTATTCTTTGGCATATGTTGAGATCCTCCCAGTGGTTTAAAGAGTTAGACATTTAGGGGCTAAAAATGCAACACACACAGGACTATAAGACTTGGCCATCCTATAGTAGTGGCTGGACTTGAGCTGAGCCATTCTGAATTTCTTCTACACAATAGTGGTCCTGGAAATACTTCTGCAGAACTTAGAGTCAGATTTCTTTGATCCACCACTTAATTTTGTGACCTTAGACATGTCATTTTACTGGGTATTCTTTTTTTTTTTTTTGAGGGCAATTGGGGTTAAGTAACTTGCTCAAGGTCACACAGCTAGTTTTTTTTATTTGTGTGTGTTAAGTGTCTGAGGCCGGATCTGAACTCAGGTCCTGACTCCAGAGCTGGTGCTCTACTCACTGCGCCACCTAGCCACCCCTTTTTTCTGGGTATTCTTAACCTCAGTTCCTGGAACATTTTTATTTTTGTTTCTAAATAACTATTGCAATGTAATTGGTTTTTTTTTGTAAAACTAAATATTTTATTTTTTGTGTTTGAAAATAATCTGAGGAGTTCGTACTGTCCAGCCTGACAAAGGGATCAAGAACTTCTGCTTTATTCAATTTCTCAACCTCATTTTCCTTCTTTATTAAATGAAAGCATTAGATGACTGTGATTCAATGATTTTTTTTTTTTAAATCAGTGACTTTGGCTCTTCACCTCCCTACCCAAATTACCACTTTTGTCCATTTGAACAAATTCAGCTCATTTTCTCTCCTGTTTGACTTCCAGATTTTTTATTAAGAGTAAACTTTAAACTGAGATGCATGGAACACTTTCTTCACTAGCATATTGTCTCCTCCTCCACCCCCACTTTCTCACTAATTTTCAATCTTTCCCTGTCTACTGGTTGCTTACCTACTACACTTACAAACTCACCCATGTCTCCCCAGTTCTCAAAAAATCTTTATTTGATCCATCCATCCCCACTAACTATTGTCCTATATCTCCCCTCCTTTTCATGATTTCTTCTCATTCTCTTATTAACTTTTTTTAGATTGGCTTCCAACCTCATCATTCAACTGAAACCGCTCTCTTCAAAGTTACTAATGATTTCTCAGATGCCAAATCTAATGACCTTTTCTCAGTCCTTTTCCTTTTTGACTTCTCTAGTCTTTGGCACTGTCAGTCACCTTCTTGATATTCTCACTAAGCAGGTTTTCTTCACCACTCTCTCCTGATTATCCTACCTCTCTGACTGCTCCTTCTCAGTCTCATTTAGTGGATCTTTGTCTAGATCGTGCATACCAAGCACAGATGTGCCCCTCAGGTTGTGTAGTGGGCCCTCATTCCTTCTCCTACCATACTACTTTGCTTGATCTTATCTGCAAGTTAAATTATCATTGCTATGCAGATGATTCACATATATTTATCCAACCATACTCTCTTTGCTGATCTCTAGGTTTGCATCTCCAACTTCTGGTTGGACATCTAGAACTGGATGTCCCATTTATATCTTTAAGTCAATATGTTCAAAATAGAATTTATTCCTTCTCCCCACCTTGACCACCCAACCAAACTCTCTCCTCTTACTAACTGCCCTATTACTGTGGAGGGCAACACCATTTTTCCCGTTGCTTAGTCTCACAAACTATGTGTGATCTGGCTTCTTCCAAACACAAAAGCATTCCATCTCCTAACTCATTTTTCCTGGTTGTCCTTTATGCCTTGAATTCATTTCCTCCTTGTTTCCACCTCTTCTCAGTTAAAATCCCACTTCTGCCAGAAGCCTTTCCCAACCCCTCCCTTCCCCCCTCAAATCCCAGTACCATCCCTCTGATATTATCCAACTTTTGGGTCTCAAGATCCTTATACTCTCAAAAATTGTTGAGATTTCATTTGTGTGGGTTATTTTTATTGATTTTGGCCATATTAGAAATTAACTATTTAAAATATGTATTCATTTAAAAGTAATAATTTACCCATGTTACATAGTAACATAAATAGCATATTTTTTAAATATATTTTTAAAATAAAAAAATCAACTCTTTTCCAGAACAACAACAATAAAAAACATTTAGTGATAAGAGTGGCATTATTTTGCATATTTTTTTTTAAGCAATTGGCGTTAATTAACTTGCTCAAGGTTACATGGCTAGTTATTTATGTGTGGGTGCTAAGTATCTGAGGCCGGGCCATCGTGGGTCCTTCTGACTCTAGGCCGGCACTCTTACTCACTGTGCCACCTAACTGCCCCTATTTTGCATATTTTTGCAAATCTTTTTAATGTCTAGCCTAATTGAAGACAGCTGGATTCTCAGATCTGTTTCTGTATTCAGTCTGTGTGATATGTTGTTTTGGTTGAAGTATGTGAAGAAAATCTGCCCTCACACAGATTTGTAGTTGAAAAAGGCAGAAGTATTTTTTTTTTGAATTTATTTATCTATTTACTTTTAGTTTACAACATTTAGTTCCACAATCCCTTGAGTTCCAAATTTTCTCTCCCTCCCTCCCCCATGGCAGCATGCAGTCCAATATAGGTCCTACAAATACCTTCATATTAGACATTAGTCAAGTTGTAAAGAAGAATTATAACCAATGGAGTGAACAATAAGAAAGAAGGAACAAAACAAAACCAAAAAAGAGAGCAAGTAGTTTGCTTCAACCAGCATTCATACTCTGTTATTCCTTTCTTTGCATGTGGATATCCCTTTCTGTCATGAGTCTTTTGGAGTTTTCTTATAACCTTACATTGCTGAGAGGAACCCATTCTATCAAAGTTAGTCATCATAGATATGATATGTCTGTAATTGTGTACAATGTTCTCCTGGTTCTGCTCACTTCACTCAGCCATGAGTTTATAGAAGTCTCTCCAGGTTATTATGAAGTCTGCCTGCTCCTCATTTCTTTTTTTTTTTTTTTAAAGCAATTGGGGTTAAGTAACTTGCTCAAGGTTACACGGCTAGTCATTATTTATGCATGGGTGCTCATTTTCTGAGGCCGGATCTGATCTCGGGTCATCCCAACTCCGAGGCCTGCGCTCTTACTCACTGCGCCACCTAGCCGCCCCTTTAGGGCAATTGGGGTTAAGTAACTTGCCCAAGGTTACATGGCTAGGTTTTTTTTTTTGTTTGTGTGTGTGGATTAAGTGTCAGAGGCCGGCTCGAACTCAGGTCCTTCTGACTCCAGGGCCGGCGCTCTATTCACTGCGCCACCTAGCCGCCCCTGCTTCTCATTTCTTATAGCACAATAGTATTCCATTACATTCGTATACCACAGCTTGTTTAACCATTCCGCAATTGATGGGCATCCCCTTGATTTCCAGTTCTTTGCCACCACAAAAAGAGCTGCTATAAATATTTTTGTACATATGGCTCCTCCTCCCACTTATATTATGTCTTTGACAGAAGTATTTTTTTTTTTTTTGCTTTTTGGAGGGCTATTGGGGTTAAGTAACTTGCCCAAGGTCACATGGCTAGGTTTTTGTTTGTGTGTGCCTTAAATGTCTGAGGCCGGATCCGAACTCAGGTCCTTCTGATTTCAGGGCCAGCGCTCTACTCACTGCGACACCTAGCCACCCCCAGAAGTATTTTTAACAGACAAATAATGTCTTGGCATTTTTTTGAAAATAGTTTTGACGCTACAGATTCCCTGAAAAGGTCACAGGGACCCCCAAGGGCCAAAGAACACACTTGGAGAAACAAAGTCCTCTGAATAGAGTTTGACAAGGGCGGAGTAAAGGCTATCAAATCCCTTTTTCTGGACACTTTGGATAGACTAATGTAGCATAAGATCAAAATGACAGCATGGCATGATGGATAGATAGCTGGTCTCAGTGTCAAGAACACTTGGATTCAAGGCCTGTCTTTGACATTATATTTTGTGACCAAGGACATGTCATGTCACTTAACCTCTAAATAGTGCCCCAGGGAAATTTATAAACTATAAGTTACAGATGTGCTGCTGTTCTGCATGGATAGAAAGTGTTAAGAGGAATATGTATGAAACCATAAACTTTTGTTTAGTATAGTTTTTTCATATGTATATTAATTTCACTCAACATCCAGTCAGTTAACTTTTTGTTTTTTAATATTTACGTCTGACCATGTCAACTCCCCTCTCTCCCTACACCCTTCCCATACACACGCTCAGGAAAAAAAAAAAACACCTCTGTAGGAGAGGTACCCCCCCCACCTATGTTTTTGTATATGGTTCCTGTCTGAGTCTTACACTGTTTGGGAGCCAGGATGCCCAATATGGCCAAGAGGGATCTGAGAAATGATCTGCCCTGTAGATGTAATATCAGTTACTTCATGAGTTACTTTTTCATCAGTGTGTTAATTCTTTGTAGCAGACAACAGCATAGAAAAACCTCAAAAGCAAGAGTAGAAACCAAGGTTTGAAGAGAATTTTTATTGTTCTTCATTGTAGCAGCAGGGGACCCCAGCATCCCCAGAGTGGCAGCCAACACAGGTTCTTAGATCTGCTTTTGTAAAGGAAAGCAACTCAAAATCAGTTAACAAGCTCACTTTAATCAATCAAACATATATTACCTAGTTCAGGGGGAAAAGGTCAGCACTCCGAACTTAAGAGTATACAGACAGATCAAGCAGACAGGCTTCCAAACTGTCTAACCATTATCAATACCAAAATCACAGTTACCAGAGAGGGAAGCATCAACATCTGGGTTTTCAAAGCCCGGGGGGCTCTCAACAGCTGCCCAGAAGCTCATCTGGTCAAATCCCACAATACTTCTCAAAGTGAGCCCCAAAGCAAAGCCTCATATCAGGGATTATGTAGCCTTCTCTTGTCTCAGAGAATGTAACCCCCTTCTTGACCCACTGCCCAATCACACAGCATCAAGGTGTGGTCATTCCTGAAAACCAAGCCTCCTACCACAGGCTCCAAGTGACCACATTCAGCGTATTAGGGGGCAGAATATATTTTCAAATTAAAGAAGGTTTTCAGAGTCTCTTAAGCCAATCAAAGGGCCTAGGGGCAGGGAAGATCTTCAAATCTGCATTTCCATTACATTCATTTGTTTCAATTGTGTCTGATTCTTCATGACCCCTTTTGAGGGTTTCTTGAGAGAAATAAGGAGTGGTAAGCCATTTCCTTCTCCAGCTCATTTTACAGATGAAGATACTGAGGCAAATAGGGTTAAGTGATTTGCTCAGAGTCACCTAGCCAGTAAGTTTCTGAGATTACATTTGAACTCAGGAAGGTGAGTCTTCCTGTCTTCAGGGAGGGCACTCTATCCACTGAGCCACCCAGCTGTTCTTTGAAGAGAATATTGGTTGCAATTCAGTTCACCTGAAAAGAAACTTATAATTTTAGTGAACTTGAAACTCAATAGGATATGGTGGCTGAGAAAACTAGTATAGTTTAAGGCTGTGTTATGAGTCATAGTTTAGGAAGATGGTAATCTCAAGGTGTTCTCTGGTTAAATCATACCTCATACCTCATTTATAAAAGGATATTGATTAACTTGATAGTATCTGGAGAAAACAAACTTTATGGTAAGTTTATTTAAGCTCAGTTAGTTGAAAAAGATATGGATGTTAACTTGAAGAAGAAAAGACATAGGGAGGACATAATAGCTAATTCAAATTAAAGAAACCAGAAAAGTAAGCCAGAGGAGGACACTCTAGAGGTGCATAGTGGGAAGTAAGCTAAATAGAGTGGACACAGCTAGTGGCCAAAGCAAGGTAGGAGTAGGAAGTGGGGGTGCTGAGCTGAAATTATTTTGAGGGATCTGGTGGACATGGTATTCTGTAATTTGGTATTGATAAATTGGTAGTGATCATTTGTCGACATGGGACACTTTGGAGCAGTGCTTTTCTTGGTGAGCTTGTTGTATGGTTTCCTACTTATACTTAATTTTAATTTACTAAGTAATTATTGGCAAAGTGTGGTTAAGAATGTATCTTTCAAACAATGTGTTAGGCAGTCTGTCTTCCTTCAGCCTTCTGACATTAATAAATTTCCCTCTTTTGTCATTTTTGCAAATTTTCTGGATATGAGATGAAACCTTACACTTGTTTTTGTTGTACCTTAATAAAAGCGAGACAGAAGATCCCCAAGATTAAATTTAAAAAGTGGATTTTATTACCGTGGGACTGTTGGGGTAGATAGTCACCCAAATCAGAGAGTGCCTTTGCACAGACAGTGTGCTGGTTTTATAGAGGTTCCATAGCCAGATTAAGTAAACTGAAATTACAGTGATGTAAGCTGAAACTCCAATGATTGTTCAGTGTACACTTGAAACTACAATTAGTGATTGGTCAGTATATATTTGAATTTCCCCAGGTGCGGAAACCCTAGGCTGGGACTCCCACCCACAGATTAATCTAGGGTAAGCAAAGGGTGGGGGGGTTCTGCCTGTTTACAGATTAAGCAAGGTGGAGTTAGTTTTCTGTTTTACAGATCAATGAAGGAAAGGTTGTGCTGCCTGTTTTGTTTTTTTTTTTTTGCTTTTTGGAGGGCAATTGGGGTTAAGTAATTTGCCCAAAGTCACAGGGCTAGGTTTTTGTTTGTGTGTGCTTTAAGTGTCTGAGGCCGGATCCGAACTCAGGTCCTTCTGACTCCAGGGCCGGCACTCTACTCACTGCGCCACCTAGCAGCCCCTATGCTGCCTGTTTTAAAACTCAAGGAAAGGGTGAGTGGATTTATGTCCACTCAGGAAGGGCAAAGTAACAAATCAATGGGGGAAGGCCAGAGTGGAGCTGGGTCCAACAGTTTTGATATTCATTTTTCTTATTATTAATGATTTGGAGCAGTCTTTCACATGGTTGTTAATAGTTTGCGAATCTTGTTTTGAGAAATATTTATCCATAGCCTTTGACCTCTTCTCCATTGGAGAATAGCTTTTGTTCTTAAATATTTTGTTACTTCTTTGTGTTTGGGATATGAGATGCTTGTCAGAGATATTTAAGGAAATATTTTTTTTCCTATTTGATGACTTTCTTAACCTACCTGTTTTGATTTTATATAAAATTTTTAAAATTTGATACAATTAGAATTATCTTTTTTTTACTTTTTGTGATCACTTTAATTTCTTGTTTGATTAATAATTATTTTCCATAACCCATAGCTGTGATTTCTTTTTATTAAAAATAAAAATGTTATTGATATATTCTGTTTTTGCATCACTTATATTTCCTAGAAATTCCCTCACCCTTCCCCTCCTAGAAAACTAATATAACAAAGAATAAAAAGAGAAAAAAAGAAAAAAAATCATTTCTCTAAAGGTAAATGGCTTCTTAAGAGTACATTTATGATGCTTAATCTGGATAGGGGGGAATTTGAGGGTGGGAAAAGAGACAGATTTTTATCTTCCCTGAAAGGAGTCACAGTAGCTAATCCAATTCTGCAGACATTTATTAAAAACCTATTACTTGAAAGGAACTCAGCGATGTCCTGGGATATGAAGAGAGAATGGAAAAAAGAGAAGAGAAAAAAATAAGCTCCCCCAAGGAGCTTACGGTTGCTTAACTATTAGATAGGTTGCATAGTGGATAGTGTGTTCGACTTAGAGTCAAGAAAGATCTGAATTTGAACCCTGCCACAGACACTTTATAGATGTATGACTCTTGGCAAGTCATTTAATCTCTCATCCTCAGTTATCTCGTTTGTGAAATGGGGAGATGAAAAGCAGTCACTTCACAGGGTTGGTGTGAGCAAATAAGATAATTTAAGAAGTACTCAGTAAATTTAAAAGCATACTATGTTTCTCCAATATCTCTCACTTTGCAACACACCTCCTCCCCACCCCCACCCCTGGTTGAAAAAAAGAAAAACAAAACCTTTGTAATAAATTTGCATAGTCAAGCAAAACAAAACAAATTTTCTAATTAGCCAAGTCCCAAAACAATATTTTTCAACTTGCACCCTGATTATGTTACCTCTTTTTTTTTTTTTCAGGAGATGGGTAGCATGTTTCATTCCGAGTTCTTAAGTCTTTCAAATTTGTCTTTACAGTATTGTTGTAATTATATAAATTGTCTTCCTGGTTCTGTTCACTTCATTCTGTACCAGTTCCTATGTGCCTTCCCAGGTTTCTCTGGAACTGCACCCCTCCATCATTTCTTAGATCATATTCATCATATTCACTATCATGTTTACATAACATAATTTGTTCAGCCTTTTTCCACAAGTTGGGTACTCCCTTAGTTTTCAGGAAAATGAAGAACTTCGAGAAAAGGACTACTTTTACTATATTTGTGGAGAAAGGCTGAACAGTTTGTGACAAAAATAAATAATTTAGCAAAAACATCTGATACAGTGACTGTCTCTGGAAATGTATATAATATTCTATTCTAGTAGTCCCCTGCCTCTTATCTATGAAGAGAGAAGATGTTTTCTTTTGTTTTTTAATGTTATTTGGAACCTTCACTGGTTTTTCTGTTGCTCTGAATTTGACTTGCTTTTAGTGATCCTTTCATTTACCTTACAATCATTGTGTATATTCTTTTGGTCCTGTTCATTGCATTTTTTGTCAATTCACACAGATTTCTCTCAGATTTTGCTTAATTCTTCATATTCCTCATTTTTATAGCATGATAATATTTGCTGAAAGTTATTGAGAAGAGTATTAACCAGCATACTTGTGCTTCTGTCAGATTCTGAGACATATAGGACACTAGTTGCTTTAGAACATATAATATGTAAATATTTTTTTTTGTAAGATATATACTTTAGTAATTGTCATGTTTTTATCAGTTTCTAGTGCCAAACTGAAAAGAAAAAAGAACTGGTTTGGAACAGCTATCTATGCAGAATTATCTGTAGATGGAGAAATTAAGAAAACAGCAAAATCTAGTAGTTCTTCTAATCCAAAGTGGGATGAACAATTAACTGTGTAAGTATTTTGTTTCAGTAACTCATATTTATGTATCATTATTTCACCATCAAATCATACTCTGATTCCTCATTATGGCATGGAGGTAACTGGGTTCTCAAAAGGTATACAAGTAGTATTTAAGTTCTGATTTGAACTATAGCTAATAATAGGTAACATTTACATAATGCCTACTATGTACCTGGCACTGTGCTAAGTACTTTATAGTTATTATCTCATTCAATGTGCACAAAAACCCTGGAGGTAGATGCTATTATTATCCCCATTTTATAGATAAGGAAAAGTTATACAAACAGAGGTGAAGTAAGTAACTTTACCCAGGGTCACACTAGTTAGTAAGTTTCTGAGACTGGATTTGAACTCAGCATCTTCCTGATTCTAGGCCCAGTACTTTGTCCATTGCACCACCCAGCTATGCTATACCATGCAGGAAAAAGTGTGGAGTATATTCATTGTGACATACTTGCTACTTTCCAAGGACTAGTCTCCCTAAGCACAAAGAAGATCATTGTCAGTAAGGTGACCATTAGGTGATGAATTCTTCAGCCATAGTAACCATGAAATAAAGAAAAACATGAATTGCATTCAGTTCCATGGACTCTCTTATCTTCTTTTGTGGACATTGTGGCACTGTGCCAGAAATGGGGCCAGATAGTGCTAAGAACTGCACAAATTATGTTAAAAGCTACTTAATTGGTATCTTAATTGAAAGATCATTGTCCACCAATTTATGGTTCCATGTACTACTGGAGAATTTGGATTACATCAGTATTTGCATTCTCGTTGTAAAAAGAAACCAGAAGATAATAATACTTACCCATATAGTTTCTATGGAGATAGTCAAATAAAGGAGTTGCTCATTAGTGGAGTTGATTTCATTGTTATCTCCAAAGAAAACAAGAAACTTAATTTAGGGAAACATTTGCTTATCTTGCCTTACAGTGCTGTTCATAAGCAAGAGCATGAAGACTATGAAGATAGTTGGAATTTATATTATTGAGGAGATATAGAAATTTTGCAAAGAATTTCTTTTAAAGACCCTCTGATTGAATCATAAATTATATGCTTTGATAATCTGTGACAGATAAAATAATCAGCATAAGAGATGTTGAAAAATATGTTGGAAAATATAGTTCATGATTAAGAAACAAAAGAGACCAAAGGATTAGAATTATAGGATCACAGAATCAGAGCCAGAGCTGGAAAGGATATTAGAGGCCATTCGGTTCAGTTTTCATTTTCTCTCATTTTCATGTGATCAAATTGAGGCCCAAGAAGGGCCTTTTAGTAATTAATTGCTTTGGTTACTAAATTAATAATAGGTACTTAATAAATACCTGTTGCTTGAGTTGGTCTATTTTACTCACATAAGACTGCTTATCACATAAAGGGGAAAGTACTGGACTTTTAGTCAGAACACTGCAGGTAAATCCCAGCCCTACTATTCATTTATTATACAACAACACAGAAAAATCATGACTAAACAAGTCATCAAATATTTTTGTTATCATAAATAAATTACACACACACACACACACACCCACCACCACCACCACCACCACCATCATCATCATCATCAAATTCCTGGACATTTCAGACCCCATCCAGTCGTGAAGACCTGACAGTAGAGCATCCTTTCCTTTGCCCATCCCTCAAGGAACCCCACATGTCTGTACCCTATCTGTTTTATTTTGGGAGATGGAAACCTTTCCCCTTGACTTTCCTTTATACCTCCCTTAAGCACCCTTGACTCTGAGATCTCACCAGAGAAGAGATGGGGTAGAGCTTCCCTCTTGTTTACTGGTCCATCTTTCCACTATTCTAGACCACTCTCAACTCATGGGGCAGGTAGGTGGAAATAACAGTACAGTTGTTCGTACTACTTGGAAGAGCTGGGTGTCACCAGTTATAAGCCTTCCTGTGAGATGGAGGATCAACAGGCCATAGCATCTGTTCTTTTGCTGTATTCTTAAGTCCTCCCTACTTTACCATCTGCCCTAATACTGTGCCTTATAAACCCCTGGACATTATCTGAATATATGCTTAAAAGAAAAATCACACTAGATGTGATAAACATTTTCATAGACAGCCCCTTCTTGTTTTGAAGAAACTTTTCATATAGGAATGCTCATTTTATTCAACCCATAATAATTTCTTTTAAGGTGATAATAGGGGCAGCTAGATGGTGCAGTGAATAGAGCACTGGCCCTGGAGTCAGGAGGACCTGAGTTCAAATCTGGCCTCAGACACTTAACACTTACTAGCTTTATGACCTTGTGTAAAGCCAAGCACCAGCAGCTTTCCAGAGGACTGCTGTTGTGAACAGCTTCAAGATTCTGATTGTATAGTATAGTCAACTCTCTATTTATTCAGCAGTAAATTAAGGCAAAACATTCACAGAAATCAAAGTACAGCATTCACAATGTTATGACATGACAACTCATCACTAAAGTGGCCACTTAGTTTTAAACAGTGCAATCATTTAGTAACTCAATCATCTAGTAAATCCTTAATTCATTCATCCTTAAGGAGGCTTTCCTCCTTAATGGACACAAAGTACAAAGTTCTTCACCCCAGGTCACAGTAAATCATAATCTTCTTAGTTAGCATCAAGTACCCAAGAAGAGATCTTTTCATCTTGACTCAAGGCTGGCTCTCAGCTTCCATGGTTCCTCTTTCATGGTCCCAGCTCCTGCCCAAATCTACACAACTGTCACCTGGGTTCACAGGCAGGCAGCTCTCAGTTCCTTGTCCAGCTCTTTTTCTAGTTCCTTGTCCAGTTCCCATTCCTTATTGAAGCTCACAGTGTCTAATCCACCTCAAGTCCTTCACAGTTACTGTTTCTGGGAACACAAAACTTAGCAGAGCCAAAACAACATTCATGCACATTGCTGGCACCATAATCAATTCACTAGCTGCCTGTGAAATCAACAGAGACCCACCAACAAGGTCTGAGAACTCAACACAGATCATCAATATAGAAATCAACACAGACCCACAAACAAGGTCCAAGAGGTCAACACAAATCATCAACGTAGAAATCAACAAAGACCCACAAATAAGGTCCAAGAAGTCAATACAAATCATCAGTGATTTGACCTCTAACATTTGACCATCCCATGACCTCTAAAACTTTCTTCCAGGTCTTCTGTAAATAGACAACCAGAAAATCCTCTTTCAGGGCTTCTGTAGAAAGTATCACAAACAAGCATCAACACAACATCAAACAAACATCAACACAAACAACAACTTGTGCTGGGATACCACAAGTTTTCACCTTCCCCACCACAAGAGCTCCCTTCTGAGTTCTCCTGTCTTTTTATTTCTCAGTTCTTCTCAATTCTCTTCTCAGTTCTTCTCAGTTCAGTTCTCAGGTCTCTGTTCTACCACCACAAGTTCTGTTCTCCATTCTGTTCTTAATTCATACCAGTTCTCAGAAGTTCCTAGCAGCAATCCTAGCTTTCCAGTTTTCTTTCTCTCAGCAATTCTGGCTCTAGCTTGGGCTTTTCCTTGTATGTGGTATTAACTCCTCCCTGTTCTGCCCCTTCCTGTTACATCAGCAATTTCCTTCCACTGTGGGATTCACAAGTTCTGGATCTTAATACTTGACACAATTATGAACTTGAAACAAAGTGCTAAGTATCTGTTTTCTTACAAGGGTCAGGGATCTTCAAATCCCCATTACCATTACACCTTGGGCAAGTCACTTAACCCCAATTGCCCTGCCTCCTCCCCTCAAAAAAAAGCAAAAGCAAAAAAAAAAGTGATTGAGCTCTGTCTTGTGTGTGTGTTTGTGTGAGTGAAACAGAGGTGAAAGAGTATTTTCTAGACATGGTAGATAAACAGTGAAAAATATGGAGATAAGAGTAAGAGAGAGAAGTCCATTTGGACTATGTCATAGAGGTACAGGAAGAGAAATAATGTATAACAAGGTGAGAAAGATTGGTTGAGGCCAACTTCTGAAACACTTTAAAAGCCAAACAGGTTAATGTTTTATCCTAAGGTAGTAGGAACCACTGGAGTTTGTTGAAGAGAGGAGTGACATAGTCATGTCTTCACTTAAGGAAAAGCTAGATTGTTGGAGAATAGGTTAGAGTAGGGAAGATATTTGAGGCAAGGAGACCAATTAGAAGACCTTTTCAGTAGTCTAGATAAGAGGTAATGAGTCCCTGACTTCTGGTAGTTACTGTATAATTAGAAGACTTCAAATGAGAAGAGTTCAAAAGTTGATGGATGTAGAAAAAGTAAGATTTGTTAGCTAATTGGATATCATTGGTATATGGAAGCAAAAATGAATGAGGACTTGGGGATAATGCCAAAGTTGTGAACCTTGGGGACTATAAAAATTATGGTGGTCTTGGGAGAGGAGAGGAAGAAGATAACTTGTTTTGGACATGCTGAGTTTGAGATGTTTGTGGGACATCATTTGAAATATCCAATATACTGTTGGCAAAGTGGCAGTTGAACTCAGGAGAGAGATGTACTGGATATACATAGTACAGTATATGTCTTGTATGTATATTTTTGGTCTATCCACATACACATACACACTGTGTACTTAAGCATAAAATATACATATACACATACATAAGATGCAGGTGTGTATAAAAACTCTTTCCTGAGTTCCAGATCCACATCTCCAGCTGCCTATTAGACATTTCAAACTGGTTGCCCTAAAAACATCTCAAACTCAAAATAACTTCTTATCTTTATCTCCAAATTCTCCCCTCTTCTGAGGCTGCCATCATTTTTATACCTCACTGATAATGCTGTCAGTTCCCACACAAGCTCACAGAAGAAAAAACTCCTTAAAAATTAGAATTGGGCAAGTGAAAGCTGATTACTCCATGAGACATCAAGAAACAGTAAAACAAAATCAAAAGAAAGCAAAAATAGAAAACATTAGAAAAGCAACTGACCTGGAAAATAGATCAAAGAGATAATTTAAGAATTGTTGGACTACCTGAAAGCCATAATCAAAAAAAGAACTTGGACATCATCTTTGAAGAAATTATCAAGGAAAGCTGACCTAACATTCTAGAACCAAAGGGTAAAATAAAAGTTGAAAATCCACTAGTTAACCTCCTGCAAAAGATCTCAAGATGAAAATTCCTGGGAATATTATAGCCAAATTCTAGATAGAGCTCTCAGATCAAGGAGAAAATATTGCAAAGCAGCCAAAAAGAAGCAATTCAAACATCATGAACCTAAAGATAACAGAACAACCCAAGATTTAGAAGTTTCTACATTAAAGAATTGGGTGGCTTAGAATATGATATTCCAGAGGGTGGAGGAGCAATGATTACAGCCAAGAGTTACCTACCCAACAAAACTGTGGATAAAGCTTAATGGAAAGAAAAATGGATATTCAATAAAATAGAAGATTTTCAAGTATTCCTGGTGAAAAGACCAGAGCTGAGTAGAATATCTGGCTTTCAAATACAAGACTCGAGAGAAGCACAAAAGGTAAACAGGGAAGAGAAATCATAAGGGATTCAATAAGGTTAAACTGTTTATATTCCTACATCGGAAGATGATACTTTTGTAACTTCTAAGAACTTTTTCTTTACTAAGGTGATTAGGAAGAGTTTATATATAGACAGAGAGCCTGGGTGTGAGATGAATATGATGGAATGATATCTAAAAAAAAAATTGAGGTGGGAGAGACTTCAGGAGAGTGGATCACCAACAGCTGTGGTGGTTTCCAGAATTATCAACCCATAAATGCCAAAGACAAAGTGAGATGTCAGTGTGGACTTTGGGAACAGGGGGTCCAGGAGTGCATCCAGCCTCTACCCGAAGAGGAAGAAGTGGCTGAGGTGTGGCAGCTGCCACTGCGTGGCTACTTCAGAGTTCCTGGACTGCAGATCATAGGGCAACCAAGCAGCCTTTCTGAGGAGTAATCACTCTTGCTTTAACCTGCTTGGATTTAGATGGCTGTCTAGGGTGGAGGTCCTGGGGTGTGTGACCAGGGTTGAGAGCCTGTGGAGGCTTCTGAGAGGGCAGCCAACTAATAGCTCCAGCAGCTGAGAAAACCCCAGTAATTTGGGACAAAGCTCTCCTCTCTGGAAGCAGAGTTCTACTGTGGCAAAAATCAAGTAATTGAGTGGCAACATGAGCAAGCAAAGGAAGCAAAGCAGGCACAGTAGTCAAACCTTAGATTCCTATTTTGGGGGCAAAAAGGATTAAAGCATGGAATAGGAGGAAGACAACAAAGTCAGAACTCCTGCACCAAAAGCTTCCAAGAAAAATATGAATGGGTTACAGGCCATAGAGGAGCTTAAGAAGGATTTTGAAAACCAGGTAAGAGAAGTGGAGGAAAAATTGGGAAGAGAAATGAGAATGATGCAAGAAAATCATGAAAAGAGAGTCAACAACCTGACTGAAGAAAATAACACCTTAAAAAATAGACTAACTCAAATGGCAAAAGAGGTCCAAAAAGCCAATGAGGAGAAGAATGCCTTAAAAAGCCAAATTTGTCAGGTGGAAAAAGAATCTCAAAGCTCACTGAAGAGAATAATTCCTTCAGAATTAGATTGGAGCAAATGGAAGCTAATGACTTTATGAGAAATCAAGATACTATTAAACAGATCCAAAAGAATGAAAAAAATAGAAGGCAAGTGAAATATCTCATTGGAAAAACCACTGACCTGAAAAATAGGTCCAGGAGAGATAATTGAAAAATTATTGCACTACCTGAAAGTCATGATCAAAAAAAGAACCTAGGAATCATCCCTTCAAGAAATTCTCAAGGAAAATTGCCCAGAGGGCAAAATAGAAGTTGAAGGAATCCACTGATCACCTCCTGAAAAAGATCCCGAAAAGAAAACTCCTAGGAATATTATAGCCAGATTCCAGAGTTCCCAGATCAAGGAGAAAATATTATAGGCAGCCAAGAAGAAACAATTTGAATATTGTGGAAACATAATCAGGATAACACAGGATCTGACAGTTTCTACACTGAGGGATTGAAATGCTTAGAATTTGATATTCCAGAGGTCAAAGGAGCTAGGATTAAAACAAAGAATCGCCTACCCAGCAAAACTGAGTATCATGTTTCAGGGCGGGGGGGGGGGGGTATGGTCATTCAATGAAATAGAGGACTTTCAAGTATTCTTGATGAAAAAACCAGAGTTGAATAGAAAATTTGACATTCAAATACAAGAAGCATGAGAAGGTAAACAGGGAAAAGAAATCATAAGGAACTTATCAAAGTCAAACTATTTACATTCCTACGTGGAAAAACAATAATTGTAACTTATAAAACTTTTCTCACTATGAGAATAGTTGAAGGGAATATAAATGTGTGTGAATATATATAGACATACATATATGTCTATATAGGAGAGTATATGGGCGTGTGAATACATATGTGATTGTGTGTATATATGTGTATAGACAGAAGGCACAGGACCCATTGAATAGGGAGGGATGATACTTAAAAGGTAAAATTGAGAGGTGAGAGAGGAATATAATGAGAGGAGATGGGGAGAGACAGAATGGGGTAAATTATCTCATATAGAAGAGGCAAGGGAAAATTGTTACAATGGAGGGGAAGAACAGGAAGGCAAAAGGGAATAGGTCAACTTTACTCTTATTGAATTTGGCTTAGGGAGGGAATGACATACACACTAAATAGGGTATCTCGCCCTACAGGACAGTAGGGGGGAAGGGGATGATGAAGAGGAGGGCAGGTTGAAGGGGAGAGTAGTTAGAAGCACACCCTTTTGAAAAGGGACAGGGTCAGAGTAGAGAATAGAACAAATGGGGGTTGGGATAGGATGGAGGGAAATATAGTCAGTCTTTCACAATATATCCACCATGGAAATGTTTTGCATAGCTACACATCTACGACCTATATTGAAGTGCTTATCTTCTCAGTAAGGGTGGGTGACAATGGAGGAAGGGAAAGAATCTGGAATTCAGTTTTAAAATCAAATGTTTTAAAAAAATACATATGTATATATATATATATATATATATATATATATATTTTTTTTTTTTTTACATGCAACTGGGAAATAAGATATGCAGGCACTGGGGCATAGAGATCCATCTTGCCCTACTGGAAAGTCAGCGGGAGGATGGAGGAGGATATAGAAGAGAGCAGATTGGGGGAGGGGACATACAGTGGGATCTCTGTTTTGGGGTGAGGGTAGGGGAAAGACAGGGAGAAAATTTGTGACTCAAAATCTTGTGGAAGTGCATGATGTAAACTAAAAATAAACATAAAATTTAATTTAAAAAATTGAGATGAGAGAGACTGGGAGAAGGGGAAATAGAAAAGTAGAATGTATTGAATTGTCTCACTTAAAAGAGATGCAAAAGAGCTTTTACAGTACAGTAGAGGGAAAGATGGAGGAGGTGGGGGGAACATCTGAACCTTAATTTCACTGGAATTAATGAAAAATATGGTGAAAAATGCTGTCTCCCTTCAGAGAAAGAACTGATGGCATTTGAATGCAGATTTAAGCATACATTTTTAAACTTTTCTTTTTCTTTCTTTCTTTTTTTTTTTTTTGCAGGGTAGCAAGGGGTTGTGTTTTCTGTCACAACATGATTAATATGGAAATATATTTTATATGACTGAAAATGTACAACCAAATTGCTTGCCTTCTCAGTGAGGGGGAAAGGAAGGAGGGAGGGAGATAATTTGAAACTCAAATTTTTTTTAAAGTTAAAATTCTTTTTACATGTAATTGGAGGAAAATAAAATATTAAATATGCCAAACCTGGGAAGACTTACGTGAACTGATGCAAAGTGAAAATGAGGAGAACTAGAAGAACGTTATACACAATAATAGCAATATTATACAATGATCAATTGTGAATGACTTGGCTATTCTTAGCAACGTAGTGATCTATTTCAGGACTTATGTTAAAATGATTACATATAATTAAGAAAAAATAAAAATTAAATGTTAATAAAGAGGAAAATTTGTAGTCAGAAGTGAAGCTGAATTTTTAACTTTGTATTATATAAGTTGTAGAGTTGGAAAAAACATTAGAAATCGTGTGTATGTGTGTGTGTGTGTGTGTATGTATACACACATACACACCAACCTCATTTTACAGGTGACAAAATTGAGACCCAAATAGGCAAAGAGACATAAGAGCTTCATGTCAGAACCATGTCTCAAATCCAGGTCTCCATTCTCATTTCACTTCTTTATCCTCTGTACCAAAAAAGGGAATTACTAAGAAATTTTTTTTTTTTAAAGCAACTGGTGTTAAGTAACTTGCTCAAGGTTACACGGCCAGTCATCATTTATGTGTGGGTGTTCATTTTCTGAAGCCGGATTCGATCCCGGGTCATCCCAACTCCGAGGCCGGAGCTCTTACTCACTGCGCCACCTAGCTGCCCCAATTACTAAGAAATTTAATAGTATAAATAAGACTTTAAGGAACTGTTAACCTGGGATTTGCCTATTTTTTTTTTTACATTTTTTCCCTATTTCTCAGATTGGCTCATAGATTGTAGATCAAACCCTACATAGTTAAATCTTAGAGAGCTTAGTTAGTAAAGATTTAAAAACTTATTTTGATATATTCTCAACTGGGTGTTAGCAACACATTTGAAGTACTTTGAAATCCCTTATTTATATTAAAATACAGTTGCTGTATGAGGAGAATAAAGTTTTTAGTCTGTATTTTTACATGATAGTTACAAATCATTCTCATCTATTCATTAGCTTTATCCTTATTTGTCCATTTCAGCTTCTTTTTTATACCTAATTGACAAGCAATATTTATTATAAAAATATCATGTGTTCTATAATTCAGATAATTTATTGATTAAAACTAGGTTTCCCTGACACAGAATTTGTGACGTTTTACTACTAGGAAGGGCAATTAGATGGTAGAGTGGATTAGAGTGCCAGGCCAGAGTCAGAAAGACTCCTCTCTCTGAGTTCAAATCCAGCCTCAGATGCTTACTAGCTGTGTGACCCTGGGCAAGTCACTTAAACCTGTTTGCCACAGCTTCCTCATCTGTAAAATGAGCTGGAGAAAGAAATGGCAAACAACTCTAAGTATCTGTGCCAGTAAAAACCCCAAATTGGATCATAAAGAGTCAGACACAACTGAATGTGACTGAATAACAACAACAGCTGTACTCAGAAATTATGATAATTAATTGTATGGAAAGAGCACTAGACTTGAATTCAAGTGGGTCACAGCTTCAGATCTTTTCTTTGCTGCATACAGCCCTGTGCTGTTAGCTGAACCTTAGTTTCATCATTTGTAAAATGGGGAATAATTATTATTGCAGTGTCACAGTATGGTTGTGAGGAAAATGCTTTATAAACATAAAGCACTAAAGTAATGTAAGCTATTGTCATTCCTCATATCTTGTATCTTTTTTGTTCTGATTTTTGACTATAGGAATGTGACACCTCAGACCACATTGGAATTTAGAGTGTGGAGTCATCACACTTTAAAAGCAGATGCATTATTAGGAAGAGCAACAGTAGACTTGAGACAAGCTCTTGAAATACACAATAGAAAATGTAAGTCTTTTGTTCTGATTTCTACTATTTTACTTTACGTTATTTAAATTTTTAAAAATTACATGAATTAGCAAAAAGTGAGTTGGTATATTTAGTATAAGGCTTTATTATTATATAAAGTAATTTCGGTTTTTAAAAAGTGAATTTAAAATGAATTGCTCACTTTTATCCATCTTATAAATTTGCTGAATAATTTAAATTGTCTAATAGCATCCCTCATTTATCACTTTTAGATGCAGCTATGAGCAAGCAGGGGAGTGGGAGAAGGGAGGTGGCTAGGTAATGCAATAGAGAGAGGACTGGGCCTGGAGTCACGAAGATCTGAGTTCAAATCTCTCCTTAGACACTAACTAGTGTTGGGACCCTTGGCAAGTCACTTACCTCCATTTGCCTCAAATTCCTCAATTGTAAAATAGGGCTCATAATAGCACCTACCTCATAGGGTTGTTGTGGAAATCAGGTGAAATAACATTTGTAAAGTGCTTAACAATTTGGGGGATATAGTAGGCACTTGATGAATGTATATTCTCTTCCTCTCACCTACTCAGTTTTGGTGGATGATATTTTTTGCTTTGTGCCCATATCTTTTGCCTTCTAGAATATCATATTCTAAATTCTCCACTCCTTTATAGTGGTGTCAGCTAAATCATAGGTGATACTGATTATGGCTCCATGGTACCTGAATTCTTACTTTCTGGTTACTTGCAGTATTTTTTATTTGACTTGAAATTTCTGGATTTCCTCTGTATTGTTTGGAGGAGTTTCATTTTGGGGTCTCTTTCAAGAGGAAACTGATTTTTTTCTGTTTTTACTTTGCCCTCTAGTTCTAAGAAGACCTTGATAGTTTTCTTTTAAGAGTTTTTGAAATAAGGAGTTTAGGTTTTTTGTTTTGTTTTGGTTATTTTTGGTCATGGGATTTAGATAGTCCAATGATTCATGATTTTTTCTTCTTACTGATTTAGTAGTGTACCTGTATGAGTCTGGGAATGTCTCAATATTGGTCTTAGACCTCCTTTTCCCCTCTTGTACAGCTTCTGCCTTGTATCTCAAGTGCTCCATGCACCATATCCAACAATTTGATCAGTGTTCCAAGTCTTTCCTAACTATCTCCCATACTATACTAAGCCAAGCTGGATAAAAGACTCACTGTGACTTTTTCTGCATTTCCCCATCAGATTTCAGGCTGGTGCAATTTCTAGGTCTGTTAGGAGTAGAGAAGAACTTATATATGTTGTGTCCCATCACTCCACCATCTTGACTCAATTCACCCTATTAATTTAATTTAAATTTATTTTAAATATCTAGTCTTATCTACAGGGAGAATAATTCTCTTTGATGTTATTTGATGGAGACATTTGTGTCCCAAAATATCTTCCATGTTAGCCTTTCCTTAGAATTAATTTCTTCCTAACCATTCCTAACCTTTCTCTTGTATACAGTTTTATGAATGAAATATATGGTAATTTTTTCTGGCATACTGCTAGTTGTTCATTAATTTAGTAGAGTGGATTATGCCTTGAGAGGCAGTATAACAGTGCAATAAAAAGAAAACTGGACTCGGAAGCAAAAAGTCTGTTTTTAAATGCTGTCTTATCTAAGGGATCACCAACAAGCTGTTTAATCTCCCTGAATCTGTTTCCTCATGTGTAAAATGTAGAGAATAATACTTACCTCTCACTAAGTTGTTATTGATCCAGATGTGGTAGTACAGGTAAAAGACCTTTGTAAGTTTTTTTTTTTTAAGCAATTGGGGTTAAGTAACTTGCTCAAGGTTACATGGCTAGTCATTATTTATGTGTGGGTGCTTATTTTCTGAGGCCGGATTTGATCCCGGGTCATCCCAACTCCAAGGCCGGCGCTCTTACTCACTGCACCACCTAGCCACCCCACTTTGTAAGTTTTACAGTGTTAACAAATGTGAGGTATCATTATTCTTTAGAAATCATAGTAGGGAAGTGCTGAGTGGCTGTGGACTAGTTAGTGTTAAGGTAAGGAGTTCAAACCTAAGATGATGGGTGACTAGGTTAAGAGAATCTTTGTGGAGAGAATAAGGAGAGAATGCCATCAATACAAAGAGTTCATAGTTGTGTCAAATAATAGCTCTTACTAATTAACTATTGTAACTAAAAACTGTGTGTAAGACTCTCTCATATGTATTTCTGTTTTATGTTTCTTTATGATATTGATTCATAGATTTTTCAAGCTGGGAAGATGCCTTTGAGAGTTTAAACCTTTTTTGATTTATAGCTGAAAAATAAGGCCCAGAGAGTCTCAGACTTATTCAGTCATGTAGCTCATCAACTAAGAATAGAAGCCAAGTCTCTTGACTTCCAGTTCAGTTCCAGGGAAAGAGAATGGAGAGTTAAATTTGGAGTTAGAAGAGACCTGGGTTCAAATCCTACCTCTAAAACTGAAGTAATTCACTTAGAGGACTTTTGCAATGATCAGATTAATTAGTATTTGTAAAGCCCTTGGCAGACTTTAAAGTGGAATAGAAATGTAAGCTACTACTTATTGTTTTCATCATACCATGCTTCCTTTCTTTGCTATTACTCACATGTGGTATAATATAATAGAAGCCCTTTAATATCATAGTTATAGCTATTCCCATCATTTCAGAATATGATCTTAGTACCTTTGGGAAACCAGTACTGCAGAGTTTTCAGGGAGTTCATAGTAGAGGATCACTGCATTTCTGAATTCTTAGTATTTCTCTACCTCCTTCCCATACAGTTCTACTTTTAGAAAATGTTTTATTTTCTAAAACAAATGGAAGAAAATAAATATTTCTCAAAAAGAAAGAAAAAGTTAAGACAGTGATAAGGGTTGAAAATAGTATCTGTTCACTTTCTCACCAGTCCAGGGGAAGAAGTTCTGTAATTGGAAGATCTCCATTAAGTGAATTATTAATTTTATTTTGTTTTTGGAAACTAATGACTTTTACTTAGCACAATAAGCATGTTCCTTGGTAACTAAGTAAAATTGTTTGCACATTTGGTCCCTAGCTCATTGGAAGTAAAGGAAGGAAAGAACTCTGTTAGTAACTAGAGTATACATGTGATAAGTATCAAGTTCATGAACTTGATCACAATTATCAGATCTAGTTAACACTTTCAACGGATTTCACCTTTGCCAGTATGGAAATTTTAATTCAAGGCAAATGTTTCAAAAGAGCCTATATCCAGACACATTTGCTATTGCATATGTTCTTGGGCTTCCACATGCTGCCTGCTCATTAACCTGCTTATATACTACAGGGATAAACCTGATGGAATGGTTAAAATGGGGGAGGGATGGCCAGTGATTTTTAGCTAGTTAGTCAGAAGTTGGATCTTATAATACTAATAATAAGCTTGTGTGGGTTTTTGTTTGTTTGTTTGTTTTTTTAGAAATCTCATTTTTATTTAAAAAATGTCATTTCTGGTCAAACGTTTCTGAATTTGAATGTTCCTTTTTTTTTGTAGTGGAAAGAGTGAAAGAACAATTAAAACTCTCCTTGGAAAACAAGAGTGGAATAGTACAAACTGGTGAACTGACAGTGGTGCTAGATGGATTGGTGGTTGAGCAAGAAACAGTAACAAATTGCCCTTCAGCAGCAGCCAGTAAGCAAATTTATATGCCTTTTAAATAAACAAACTGTATATGTGATTTCGTTGAGGGAGGGAAAAGCCCTATTTTTATTTGTTTCTTATTATTTAGTAGAAGTACAGCAGAATGGTGATGCCATGTATGAAGACAGAGAAACTTCAGCAAGGACTACAACCAGGTTAGAAATATTTAATTTTAATATTTGTGCCAGTGAGAAGAAGCACATTTCTAATATTTGGAACTTTTAAAATTTAATATTTATGCTTATACAATTGAAGGTTTCTTATCCAAATATAATTTTAAAATTTCCAAGAAAATAGTAACTTTTTTTCCTCATGAAAATATTCCTTAGACACTTTAGGCATATGTTAAATCTATAACACATGCAATTTCTGAATATTAGAAAGAGAAAACATGGATCTTTATATAGCTGTCTAAAATATTTTGGTCCCATACTCTGGAGAATATTAAAATAAACAGTTCTATAGAAAAGATAATCCTTCTTGCAAGGATTCTTACCCTTTTTTGTGTCGTGGATACCTTCTCAGAATATTGTTTTTAATTACATAAAAGAGCATAAATAGTATTACAAATAAATTATATTGAAATGCCATTATCAAAATATTTTTAAAAATAAGTTCTTGGACTTCCAGGTTAAGACCTTCTGGTCTAGGATAATTTTACCTGTATGAAAGATTCTAACAGACATAATTTAGTGGAACTAAAGCCTAGAAATATAAGAATTAATAGATTTTTGACTTGTTTATTTATTTTTGCTTTTTGGAGGGCAGTTGGGGTTAAGTAACTTGCCCAAGGTCACATGGCTAGGTTTTTATTATTTATGTGTGTATTAAGTGTCTGAGGTTGGATCTGAACTCAGGGCCTTCTGACTCCAGGGCCGAGGCTCTACTCACTGCGCCACCTAGCCGCCCCAACTTGTTTATTTTTTAAAGTAGCCCATGAAGGAATTCTGTTATTTGTTGAGCTACAGTATTAAATGGTTCTAGTATCCCTATGTAAAAAAAAAAAGTTATTCACCATAGGTAACAGTTTATTCTGGTGGTACTGTGAATTTTAAAATTTGTTTATAATAAACAGAGGCCTTATATGTCATTTTGCTGACATTCATTATGTTTAGTAGATTTGGTATAAGATAGGGAATAGAGCACCGCACCAGCTCTGGAGTCAGAAGGACCTGAGTTCAGATCCGGCCTCAGACACTTAACACACACACACACAAAACTAGCCATGTGACCTTGGGCAAGTCACTTAACCCCAATTGCTCTACCTTCCCCCCTCCAAAAAGCAAAGAAGAAAAGAAAAGAAATATAAAAAATACCTCATAAAGAGGTTATTTCCCTTGTTAGATATCTAACATGTACTCTGTTTCAGGGTGTTAAGTTGAGGTAGCATATGTGCTAACTAACATAATTCTTTTGTACATTATTGATTTGTTGTGGAAATCAAAGATTTTGTCATTTAAGTTTCTACCATTGTTTTTTTAAAAACATGGTGCTTGCTCAATAAATATTTGTTAATTTAATTTCTAGTGTTTTCCTACTAGAATATTTTAAAAGAATTCAATATTGATGTTATTTTTCATAAAGATATAAACACTGGGAAGAGTTTTTGTTTTTTTGCTTTTTTGGAGGGCAGTTGGGGTTAAGTGACTTGCTCAAGGTCACACGGCTAGTTGTGTGTGTGTGTGTGTGTGTGTGTGTGTGTGTGTGTGTGTGTGTGTGTGTGTGTGTGTGAAGTGTCTGAGGCCAGATTTGAACTCAGGTCTTCCTGACTCCAGGGCTGGTGCTCTATTCACTGTGTCACCTACCCACCTCGGGAAAAGTTTTTATATTTTTCTCCTTCTCTACAACTTATTGTTGATGTGCTTTTATGAGTTTTGTGAGAAATGCATACCCTACATATTATTTTGCATTGTGATATCTAAATGTTAGAGTTGCTAATACTTTTATACTTGCTACTTTTCTTCTGGTTGAAAAATTGAATTTGTAATATAACTAGATACACATTTCTGTTTTATGTCTGTGTTTTAAGACAAAAAAAGTTTTGAATCTAAGTATCCTTTTAAGATATCTTATGCCTTATGGTTCTTATGTCAGGTTCTTTTATTTTTGTAATGCAATTTTTTTTTTAAGATCTGCCATCGAAGTTGCTAATGGAGTAGATAACCATACACCTACAGACTCAGTAGTGCAAAATTCATTCAGCATACATGTACTTAATGGAGACAGCACACCCTCATCTCCTTCTCATGTTGCAACCAGACCTAAAAATACACCAGCTTCAAAACCACTTACATCTCAGTCTGCCAATAACACTGGTAAGAAAGGAAAAACATTGAAAGATGGTGTTAATGAAAATCTGTAAAGTTTGATAGATAATTCAATTTTTAATTTATCTACTGGTTTCTTGCCTTTATTTGCTGAGTACCGTTTATATAAGAGTTTGGAGTTTAAAAATACTGAAAGAAAATCGAGTTGAGTTTTCTCGTGTTACTTAAATGTTTTGCCCCTTTGTAATTCTCTTAGAGAAGCTTTGTGTTATAGTGGATAAAAAGCTGCATTTGAGTAAGGAATTCTGCTTTTAAATCCTATTTCTGATATATAGCAACTTGTGTGACTCTGGACCAGTCACTTAGTTCCCCCAGATAGCTCTCTAAAATTTTAAGTCTCAGAACAGCTGCTGATCTGCACTGATAGAGGGAGCTTTCTCACCAGAAGATTCTTACAGTGGTGAAATCATAGGTCCATACCAAAAAACATTGAAAGAAGATTCTTTTTATTTGAAGTTTTTCTTGATTACAAGAATATTTAAGTCTTTTGCTTGTGAGTTTCAAATTCTCGTATTAAAAGAAATGTTTAAAATTGTGATTAACTTCCTGAGATAGCTTGAGAAAGCTAATTAATCCAAAAATGTATATTTGATATTATTATACACTTGGAATAAAAAAATAATAGAAACCGGGACTGTGTGATATGAGTAGCCAGGCCAGAAAAAAAAATTTTATAAGAATTTCAAAAAATATTTCTTGAATGTGAATTAGGAAAGATACGTTTTGAATGGGGATAAAAGTGGCAGAACTTTTCTAAAAATTCTGGATGGAATTCTTGGGTGCTACCAAGTGATTTAGAAGTTGATACTCATCTTGATAATGAAAACTTTCTCGCAGTAGCAGTATAGTTACCTTTTTCTCAAGATTTTCTCAAGTATTTTCATAATCACTCATACACATATATAGAGAGAGTCCTGCAGGAAGGCAGGCAGGCATGTAGAGACAGCATGACATAATAGGGTGCTAGAGTTGAAATAGGGGAGACCTGATCTTAAATCCTGATTCTGACACAAGATATGACTGGCAAAATCATTAACCTCTTTGTCCCTTAGGCAACTCCCTAGGACTTATCCACTCAGTCATAGATGGGTTGTAGTCTATATCACTAGAGGGATTTCCCACTACTGACAAAATCAGTTTGACAGATCTCATTTTCTGTTAGTAAACATCATTTTAACACTTGAGGTTATTTGGAACCACTCTGAAAGGTGTTACAGATGTTTGAGAAGTGAGCTGTCTTGTTTGAGAAGATCAAATTTTACTTGTCCAGAAATGCTGTGGCCCCTCGGTCTTCCTGTAACTTTGAGGTGTTTGTTTAGTTAAGAATCTTGTCTTTTCACTTCCTTTTATGTTTCTCATAGTATATTCTCTTCCTGCCCTGGTGAAAAAAAATGTAGAATGAGGCAAAATAAAAACACATAAACTTTAGGTCTCTCTCCATGCTGTCTATAGCTCTTTTCCCACTTCTGCTTCCAAATCTGAGAGGTGCCAGCTACACACAGCTGTGACCTTTCATGCCTCCAGACTAGGAAAATGCATCAGGGAAACTGGGGTCAATCAGGTTTCATGGAGATAAGAAACTATCTTAGGGACTTCAAAGAAGCTCCTTCAGGAAACTGTTGGTCCTATCATATACCACCCCTTAACAGCAAAGTCCTAATGATCTTCTAAATCAGTGCTTCCTAAACTGTTTGTCAACATTTGGCAACAGTAAAAAGTTTCTGAACATGCAATGACTAACTAATTAAAAATTAAACTCCTTTATGAATCTGAGGCATTTCTGGCATTTCTTGCCCTTGTTACTTAGGACAGTTTCATTTTAGCCTTGGTTCTGAATACAAAGCATGCACACTTTGCATGCGTGCCCTCAGGCTATGCAGAGTGAAAAGGGGGGGTTAAGAAACTAAACGACAGTACACCATTTAAATGACTAGACAACCCTCCTGTTAGGAGGGAAAGAACAAAAAAAAAATGTGGAGTCTAGATCTTTCCTCCTCCTCATTGGAAAGACTCAAGACTCAAATTCTAATAGTTTAGTCCACATTGTTTATGACACATCTTTGAAGTTCACAGAGGGTGTCCTAATGCAGAGTGGTGATGATGAACCAGTGTAGCTCCAAGAACATCAGAGCCATAATACAGATACATAGTACACTTCCAGGTAGCCATAGATTTCTTCTCCTGATATTAGATGGTAACAGTGGGCAGGAGCAGCTTGAGGAATACAAAGGCCTCTTCGAGGATACTTTAGACATAATTGACCATTGTTTTCTTGCACTATATTGGAATCATCTGTAGTAAAATGGCTAAGAAGTCATAAACTTCTTACATGCAACTTATTTTGGTTCTAAGTTGATACCAAAACTTTCCATTTGCTGCCTAAACCTTTCCCTCCCTAAGAGCTTCATTAAGACAATGACAAAATCATTGCTCCCTTAGAGGCCTCTATGGAAGGCTACCCCATTCTTCTACAGTGGCTAAATAAAAACTCTCCTTTACTCTCATCCAGTAACTCAGAATTACCACCAAGCCAATTTAGGGTCCTCCTTTCTTCCTAATGAAAATACACTTACTATAATTATATAGCAAGTTTCACCTCTTGCTGAGAAAACTAGACACCTTCCCATTGGTCCCCTAAGACTTTTCTGGGAAGAGTTCACTGAATCATCCAGAAGGAAAGGAAGTCTACCAATTTAGGAGGACCTAACGTACTTCTCCAAGGTATATGAAGCCCAGAGGGATTAGCTAGAACTATGTTCAAAAACAGTCACTTTTCATGTACCAAGTGCCCGGGGCTTAATTTTCTGGTTCAGTTTTATAAGTATATTTATGGTTATTGTTCAGTCATTTTTCAGTTATGTTTGACTCTTTGTGACCCCATTTGGGTTTTTCTTGGCAAAGATACTGGAGTGGTTTGCCATTAAGTACTCTATTATAAACCTTTTAGGAGACACATTCAAATATCATTCCTGGGGATATCAACCTGCTTTGCCTACTTAGCAAGGTGGGCTGGGACTCTATAATTTCTCTCATTTCCAGAGTGTGTATTTACACTGAAAGCAGTATTTGCCTAAGCCCCAACTGTCTCAGCATCCTTCTCAAGTTCCAATAGTTGATCAGCCCACACATGAATGTGTGGTGGAGGAGGCCCATAGCTAAAGTTTGAAGTCAGTTTGGTGGGGCGTCACCGAAAAGGGAGCCTCTAATTTTGCCCCTCAGATATGAATGAGATATGATAGGCCTTGGCTAGGAGAATGATAGACAAAAGAGAAACAAATCCAATCTATCAAACCCATTTCTTTTAGGAATTCCACCCCTTCTCTCGCAAATCTCCATCTTTGAGCTGGCTGCAAGGGAAATTCATTATCAAGTCAGGTTCAAATAGCACTCATCATCTCAGCCACCTAAAAGCATATCTCTTCTGGATACTCTAACAAATTTAATTGGCTCTATAAAAGTAAGTCCTAGCAGAGAACCTCCAGGCCTCCAGTGTAAGACAGAGAACTCTTCTGCATTGGCTCCATTAAACCACACCTTTAGGAGCTATTGCTCCAAGGACTCCATAGGTTTCTGTTTGAACTTCTCAGTTCTGCCTATGCAGTCTTAACTTCTCTGCTTACCTCTCAAATTTTCAAGTGCCTTTGAAACATTTCTAACTGCATGGCCAATACACATCTTAAACTGAACCTAAAACTATACTCATCTTTCCCTCTAACTTACTTTACCCTACCTTCCCTCTATCCTATTCTCTCCCCTGCCCTCCCCAGCATCACACATACACCAGTTTCCCTATTACTGCTTAGGCTAGAGCTTCTTAAACTTTTTCCACTCTTGACCCCTTCAGACCCCATATGGGGTCTCAACCCACAGTTTAAGAAGCTCTGGTCTATGCTACTACCATCCTCCCAGCCTCTCAGGCTTATAGCCTAGATGTCATTCTTAACTTGTTACTATCTTTCAGCCACCACTCCCCAACCCCATATCTAATCTCTTGGCCAAGAAAACCCTTTTCCCTTTGCTAAGATTTCACCTTTACAACGTCTTTTGAATATGCCCCCTTTTCTCCTTTGTTACGACACCATGATGGTGTTGGCCCTCATCATTGCATGCAGTAGCCTGCTGGTGGGTCTGCCTTCCATAAGTCTCTCCACATTCCAGGTCATCTTCCATTTAGTCACCAAAATGATTTCCTAAAGAACAAGCCTGACCATGTAACCCCTTTACTCAATAAACTCTTTCTATTGCCTTTAGGATCAAGTCATCTGTTTAGCATTTAAAACCCTTTATCAACCTGAAGTAAAGACTACCAAAGTATCAAAAACTAAGGTTTTTAATGGAGGCAAGGAAATTGCCATTTGGGGTCACCATACAGCACTGTGGTACTGGAGTGCCCAAGAGGAGCATAGGGGGTCAGGATTAAATACATTTCAAAGAGGAGGGAGTCTCATGTGAGGTACAGCCTAGAGAAGCTGTTACATAAGTTGTTTGGCATAACAACTGAAAGTCCATAAGGCCTGGGGAGGCTGGGCATGGATGGGCTGATATCTGATAGGAACAGCAGACTTGGTTTCTAGTATAGCTGGGGAAACCAGTTTGGACCTGCTCCAGTCTTGGGTTAGTTGGCATCAAAGTCTGGTAGTCCCTTCTCATGTCTGCCTTCTACAGTCTTTTTTTAAAACTAGTTTCCATCTCCCTCTGGCAGTTCCCGGCTCTGAGTTTAATTCATTCATCACTTTCATAAACTATTCCTTTCCCTTCTACCTCCCACCCCCTATCCCTACCCCTTCTTATTCCCCACATATTCTTCAATCCAGTGACACTGTTTCCCTGGCTATTTCACAGACAATTCATTCTATCTCCCTCAGCGATGAGCATTTTCAATTGTTGTCCTCAGTGCCTGGGGTGCTTTCCTTCCTCATATCTGACAACCAGATTTTCTGGCTTCCTTCAGGTCTTAAATAAAATCCCAGTTTCTGCAAGAAGGCTTTCCCATCCTTAGTTCTGGTGCCTTCTCTCTTTTAATTATTTCCTGTTTATTATGTATACAGTTTGTATAGTGTTAGTCTGCTTGTTGTCTCTTCCATTAGATTGGGAGCTCCTTGGGGGCAGGAACTATCTTTTGCCTTTCTTTCTATTATACTCCCAGAGGTTAGTATAATACCTGGCATATAACAGATGTTTAATAAATGCTTATTGACTTAATGACTGATCTTGAGTACTTTAGAATTTTGCCTGGACTCTTGTTTCTTTTCCCTCAATTAGCCTATAAATAATTTATCCTTACTTAGGCTCTTCTAACGCATGAGATATCTGTGCTTTAGTATATTTTTCTTTACTCTTGCATTTCAAAGTGTCTGCTCAGTTCTGGCCTTTTCACAATAGTGCTTGGAAATATTCAAATTTTATTAAAGGTTTCCTTACCTGTGGTAATTACTATACCCAATTTTGTCAGGTCTTGATTGTATCTTTTTTTTTTTTTTTAAGAATATCATTTTCAAAGCTCTCCTCTCTTCCATAGTTGCAGCTTCCAAATCTTGTGTGATTTCTGACTCTGACTGCTTCGTACTTCATCGCTTCCTTTTTGGTTATTTCCAGTATTTTTGATTTACCTTGGAAGCTGTAGAATTTGGCTATGACGTTACTGGAAGGTCATAGGGTTTCTTTCAATAGGTGACTGGTAGATTTTTTTTTCTTTGCTCTTTGGGTCTAACAGATTGGGCAGTTTTTAATTCTGACCCTTGGAAATATAGTATCCAGTTGTTTGAGGGTGACTTTAGTTATGATTTTCAGGTAGTCCAGTAACTCTTAGGTTTTCTTTTCACTTGTTTTACATTATCATTTAAAAAAAAACATTTTCTATCTTCTAATCTTTTGATTTTGTTTTAATATTTTGGTTGTCTCATGGAATAATTTTCTGTTTGGTTCGTCCTAATTTTCAGAGGTCAGTTCCTGGGTAAGGGTTTCCCACTTTCCATTCTAAAGTATTAATTCTTTTTGCCATTCTTTCATCCATTACTATTCCACTTTGTATCTATTTCATTTCTTTCAGATACACTTGTATCCACAACATTCCTTTTTTCCATTTAACTATATGACCTTGTTCTCCACTTCCTTTCTTCTTCTGGGCTTACTACTTGGGTTTTTCTTATTCCAAAGTATTTCTTCACTATACTTGGTGCTTTCTTCTTTTTATTTATTTCTCTAGCTGAGAGTTTCTAAATTGTGGACTTTGTTTGCATTATACTTTGCTCACATATACCTGAGCTCAGTGGCTAAGACTAGATGTCACCTTTTTTATAAGAGTTCTGTGGCCATGTCTCATTCTGTTGTCCAGGTCCAGACTCATTGAACTCTAGATTGCCTGTATCTGTTTGGATTCTGATCTGTCATTGTTTCCTGATGCTGCTGAAGCCATTAGGTCACGCCCTGCTAATTGCTGCTCTCTTCCTTTCTCCCTGCCTGGGAAGGGGCAGAGACTTGCCCTAACACAGATTTCTAATCCATAAATAATAATAGCTAGTATTTATGTAGTGCTTTAAGGTTTATGAAATTCTTTACAAATATTATCCCATCTTCACAACAGCACTGGAAGGTATGTATTATTATCTCCATTTTATACGTGAGGAAATTTAGGCAATCAGATTAAGTGACTTTCCCAGGCTCACAGAGCTAGTAAATATCTAAGACCAGATTTGAAATTAGGTCTACACTCTGTCCATTGTACTACCTTGGAAATAAAAACAGGTTTAAGAAAATGTTAAATATAATGAAGAAATTCTATGGCCTAAAAGAGGCCCAAGAAAGAAAACCAGAAGAAAGAACATAACTTACAGAGTTTCAGAGAAAAGAGTGACTTGACCAAAAAGTCCCTTGAGAATTGCTAAAAGGAGTGAAACAAGTATTGTTATTCTTGTTTTTAGTGAAATCGGAACTCTTTGAGGGAAAAAAAAATGGAAGACTCAATAGCTTACAATATAAGTTAGTGAACTCCCAGAAAGCAGAATAGGGGACTGGCTACAAAAAGACTCAGGTTCAGCACAAGAAACCTTATGTGCAAGAAGGCCAGTTATACTGGATTATAAGAGAGGATTAAAAGTCAAGGAGCCTGGAAAGCTAATAGACATGTACTCTAGATCTAGGTTGCTTCCCTAGAGGTCATATCAAGGATTCCTCTGGCTAATGCTACCATGTACACCTCCTTTGACACTACACTAGGAAGGCATGGCAATACCATTCCTTTGATGTTTGCTGTCAGATATAAGAGGAGGGGATAGGCTTCATAGGTTATAATCAAGATGTTTGGTCCATCCCCAGGTGAGAAACCTTCGTGTTACTATTTTTGTAAATTGATGCCAAACTTGTCAAGTTTTTTAAGTCCAAAATTGTGCATTCTCAATTTCTAGACAATTGTGTTGCTTAAATGTTCTGACAGTCATTATTTTCCACCAAGATGTATGTCTTTGAAGAGATGATCATTGTTTTATATGTACATGCATTCTTCCTTATTACTTAATACGATCTTTAGCATAAATTGAGTATTTGATAAGAGGTAGTATTTGACTTAAACCATATTTTTGCATTATCATTGCTTGATACAGTTTTATTAATTTTTGTTTTTCAGTCAATGGAGAATCATCTTCAGGAGTTGATAACACACCTGCTCTTCAGACTGTAATAGGATCTGAAGAAACTCCCATATCTACTGATTGCACTAATACTACTACTACTACAGATCCTATAACTCAAGAAATTCCTGAGCGCTCTGAAAATAGTGTATACTTTGCTTCAGCCAGTGCAGAAATGGTACATGACACTTTAAATACTGTAGACTCTGCCTCTAGTTTAAAAAATAGTTCTACTGTTGAAGCTGCCAAACCAAGACAATCTTCTAATGTACCTGAAGAGCCTATAAGGCAACAGCCTGGAAATTCCATCACAGAACCTTTGCCACCAGGGTATGTTGGATGTTTTTGATAATAATGTATGTGATGTTGTTTGATGTTATGTATCAAGTGTTTATACTACTTCACATATTTAAAACATGGATTCTAAATAGTTTGATCCAGACTTTGTTATTTGATTGAGCAATTACTTTTAAAACTACGAATAGTTGTTGACTCAGGTTGTACAGTTGAAATATATGGTAGTCAGCAGACCACAGTCAGATTTATTTGATAGGCCTTCTCATAAAGATAAAGTACTTTTAAGGGGTAATATTTTGGCAAAAGGGAATCTTGAGAATAAGGGTACCAAAAAGACTATAATTTTTAACTCTTTTAAGAACCTTTTTGGGTCAAGTGATAAAAAATAATGGCTAGAAGCAATTTATCCTAGATATGTTAATGCCTTGTATATAGTACTGTAGTACTAGAAATGATGAGTTTTTAGCACTTATAAATCTTCTATTTTATGTTAGTGTAATTCTTTTAGTTCTAGTCTATTTAATACCAAAATATAGTTAGCCAGTTTAGAAGAAAAGTAGTAAAATAGCAATTTGGAATTTTAGGAGTTAAATCACAACAAAAATAACAATTACTAATGATTCATTTGAGATGAAAAATGAAAAACCTCCAGGAATATTCCTGAGGGTCAGTATACTACTGTCAACCTATTCTTCTACAACTTTTATATATATTTTCATTCTTTTATAGTGAAAATTTATGTTCCAAATGAACTAGAACCATGGCAGAATTCTCAATTGGCAAAGAAAGATTGATTCATGTTTATTATACTCTACCAAATATAGTGGGAAAATACTTTTTAGAAACATATTGTTTTCATCAGAAATTAAAACTTTAATTCTCAGGTCTAAAACTAAACTAACCAAAACATAATATCATTGTTGAAATTTTTACCAAATAAATCAGTTGAATCTCTTGCTTTATAGATGGTGGTATGCAATATGTCCCCAAAGTTGTCTACAAAGTAAATTCTACTTTCCCATTGATTTTCTTTAAAAATTGTCAAAAAATTAAATGTTATCCTTTTGAGCTTTTATATTAGTTAATTATAGTAGCAATATTTACATCTAATAGGTTTTTCAAGCCTTTATCTTTTGGAAATTTTGCTTTCTTCTTCATTTTAAGCATATTCTTTAATATAACTAGGCAAGCAATATACTCTTTTATTATAGGTTTTGGTTTCTTATAAAAGCTTCTTATAGAATATTAGCATTACAATAGATTGGTTTATTTGAGGAGACATTTTGAAAGTTGCACAAAGGGTATAGCTTAGGCTAATAGGCACAATTTATAAGGGAGGCAGATTTCAATTGAACAAAGTGAAAAAGTTCCAAACAATTAGAAATCAGAAAATGGAATGGAATGTTTTAGAAGGTAGTGAGTTCTTTGACACTGGGGGTTTTCAAGGGGAGGGCTGATGACTGACTCCAAGAGTGTTATAGATAAGATTCATGTTATGTGTAAAGATGAGTATAGAAATCCTCTGATGCCCCTTCTTACTCTATAGTTGTAGGATTCTAGTCCAACCACTTCATTTATAGATGAGACCCAAAGAGGTGAAGTGATTTACCCTAAAGCTACAACTCTGATTAGTTCAAAGTTCTAATGTAAGTCCCCTAACTTTTGGTATCAGTTGGTTTGGTTTTTTTTCACTATATCACAGACTCCCAGAGTTTTGAGAGTTTAAAGGGATCCCAGTGATCATTTAGTACAACCCACCACCAGAAGAAATCCTCACTTTTAATATACTCCCAAATTGATCATCTTGTCACCCAAGTAATAGACATTCTACTTCCTGACTAATAGGTAATGTCTTCTATTATAAAAATTATTTTAATTATGAGTTTCAGATTATAAAGAATGGATTAGTTTTGTGGTATTAATTTACAGCTTAAAAATCTATAAATTACTGGGTGGTATATATGTAGACGCTAGGTTTTTTTTCTTCTACTTCATTTTCTACCAAGATTTTTTACATAATGAATTTCATCGCATTCCAAATGAAAAATAGCATACCCCGCATAATGTTTTACTAACAAATGTTTTGCAGTAATACCATTAATGTACCATTAACAAAGTTCATCTTAGTGTCTTAAAACCCTGGCCAATCAGCTAAAGCCACTCTAACCTCATAGTATTATAACTAGTTCCTCCTGTTTATAACTTACCCTTTCTCCTTATCCCATCCTCTCCTCACTTTCCTCCCTCCCTTTTTCTCATGACAACCTAAGACTGACTCTCTATGGAAATATCTTCCCCTTATAATGATGTTTATCTCAGTCAGTAATGAGGCAGAATGTCTATAATATTGTCCCACAGACTGTCATTCTAAATAAAGCTTGAATCCTGTCTACATCTAAGATCATGAAATCATGAGCATATACATAATAGGATTAAAAAGAGCTAGAATTTTTTAAAATAACTTCAGTGAAGTCCTGCTTAAGTGCCCCATCACAACATGGAGGTAACCTTGAATTTTTAAAGTCTTTGTCAGAAGAGTACAACTAATTTGCTGAGAATTTAGGAGAAAGTTATATTACTGGTTAGAAGAAGAGAGGGCTTAATGTTCAAGAGAAAATTTTAAAAGAAAATGAGGTATTACTCATCTAATGAGTCACATATATATGAAAATATAAACAAAGCAAAAAACTAAAGAAATACAAAAGCAAATTGGTAATGAAGTATGAATAAAAATCTAAGGTTAAACCAGAGGCAGCTATGTGGCATGGTGACTGAAGTGCCAGGCCTAGAGTTGGGAAGGGCTCAGTTCAAAGGTGGTCTCTGGCACTAGCTGTGTCATCCTGGGCAAGTCATTTAACCATGTTTGCCTCAGTTTCTTCATCTGTAAAATAAGCTGGAGAAGGAAATTGCAAATCACTTTGGTATCTTCACTTAGAAAACCCCAAATGGTAACACAAAAAGTTGGACACAAATGAAACGACTCGGCAACAACTGAAAAGGCTAAACCATGATCTATTGAAAATGTCAAACCTATGATATTATGAACTTGACAAAAGTTTAGGTGTTTTACTGTTGTTATTAGATATGTGGAGTTAAAATTTTAGAATATACATTTTTAAAATATTAGTAATTGTAACTTTTTATGTCTGGCCTCCTGACATGGAATGCTTGCATTCCTGAGGAAAATGGCTGTAAAGTGAAACATCTTTTAAACTTTTTCCACTTATTTATCTTTTTAAAATAAGACCTATCAAAATACTATGGAAATGACTTTTAAGGAATTAATTTTCCTTTCTTTGATTACCATTTTCTGTTGCGCCTAATATAGTCATTGTTTGGCTTGCACTGACTGAAGTTAATGAACTACTAGTCATGAGAGAGAATTTGGTTCCTCTGTTGCCTTCACTGTCTATTATTGCCATCTGCTTTATCTCTTACTAAGTCAATCTTTAGCTTTCTCCTTTGGGCCTCTTTTTCTTTTCCAGTTTATAAAATCTAAATGTTCAGAGAACAGTTTATGTACAGTGTGGTAAGGAGATAATAATGGGAAAGGACACTTTGTAGTGTGATTTTCTTAAAGCACAAGTCCAGTCATGTCAGTATCCCCCCCAATCCCCCAAACTCAGATTCCCTTCAAAACTCCATTGGCTTTCTGTTGACTCCACAATCAACAGAATGTTTTGTTTGGCATTCAAAGCCTATTATAACCTAGGCTCCTCCTACATTTCCAGTCTTCGTATACCTTACTCTCTGACATGTACTCTAACTCAATGACATTGGCCTCCTGGTTGTTACTTGAACAAGACATTTCATCTCTTGACTCTAGGCAGTCTCTCTTGCTTTCCCTCATGCCTGAAATGTTATTTCTCCTTCATTCTCCATACTGGTCTCCCTGGCATTCTTTAAGCCCATCTGATATCTCATCTTTATTGGAAATCTTCCTCAGCCTCTCTTAATTCTAATGCCTTCCCTCTATTAATTATTTCCTTTTTATCTTGTATATCACTTACTTGGTTTGTTTATATGTTGCCTCCACCATTAAATTTTAGTCTCCTTTAGAGCAGAGACTGTCTTTTTACCTATTTTTTTGATCTCCAGGACTTAGCACAGTGTCTGGCACACAGTAGGCATTTAATAAATGTTAAGTTACTAATTGTTACCAACATGAAACAATTATGTGAGTCATTGTAATAAAGCAGAATATAAAGTAGAAAGAGCACTAGACTTAAGATTTTAAAGAACCAGATTTAAGTTCTGACCCTGGTGACCTTGATAAAGCCTCATCTCTCTAGGCCTCTTTGGCATGGAAATATGATTTCTGATTCTGTGATACAATGGGAAAGGAATGGGAGAAAACTCAGCATGCAAGTTCAGGCACTCACAGAAAGGTGAAGAGAACATAGACTAAGAAAGAGTGACAGTGACAAGCATAGTGCTACATACTCAGAGGAATGAATTTTTGTGGAGCAGCACCCCCATCTTGTGATGTTTTAGATTATTGCTGCTAAAGGCATTTACATCAGTGTCAGATTTTTCAGCTCCATCCTTAAAGGACAACATAATCTCTAGGTATTTAGTGGTTGAAAATAAGCCAAATAGGGGCAGCTAGGAGTCAGGAGGACTTGAATTCAAATGTGACCTCAAACACTTGACACTTAACTAGCTGTGTGACCTTGGGCAAGTCACTCAATCCCAATTGCCTTGCCTTCCCCCTCCAAAAAAAAAAATAAGCCAAATGCCAAGTTCAACACAAGGGTTAGAAGCATTTGATCAAATCTCATCATTTCCATATTATTTTGAATTCTCTTCATTGTTCAGTTTTGTATATACCACTGTTTCCTACCTAGTAAATTTGGGGCACTGAAGTTTGAGTCAAAGTTCTGAGTTTCAATACTGACCCATTGTGACATTGGACAAGTCTCTTAACTTCACTGAGCATCTGTTTCCCCTACTGTAAAATGAGGATGGTGGTGTTTGTGGTCCCACTTTACAAACGAGATGAAAGAAGGGTGACGTTATTGTTGTGAGTTTCCTGTTCTTTCAACTTATGCAGCAGATATTGATGGAAAAGAAATATTTAAGAATAAGCCATAATTGAGGAATTTGCAAGAAAAAATATAAATGAAATGTTTAGGTTTTGTGGCAGATCATTTGTATTGTTAATTCTTTTAGGTAAATATTTTTTGTGTCAGTTATATTACAAGAAGATGTAATGTTTCTAGAATGATGTTTTCTCTTATTTAAAGGTGGGAACAGAGAAAAGATCCTCATGATAGGACCTACTATGTTGATCATAACACACGAACTACAACATGGGAGAGACCACAGCCTTTACCACCAGGGTAATGTAGATCCTTTACATATTTTTAATGGTGTTTAATAACATGGATATTCACATTTTGTAGTCAAAATTTTTTTTCTACTTTTTACTCTGCTTATAAGGCTTCATTAATAAACCATTGTGTAGGATGAAGTGGTTTAAATTTCAAGACAAACTAAATGATTTCTAAAGTTTTTCTGAGATTGAGCATTAGGAGAACTTTTTTTTTTTGACAGTATTTTTCAAACATTTTAAAGGAGTACTGTCCTGGTTACTTTAAATTGATGATAGCCCTCTATTTAATATTATCTGGATTTAAATCCATTTTCAGAGAGAGGCTAGATTATTTTACAGCTCACGTTTACAAGTACCAAACTGAGTCAAATCAGTGATTAATTTAGTCAGATTTGGGTAAAATTCTCTTTTACCACAAATGTAATCATAAGTTAACTGACAACACAATTCTCATTCTCCTCATTGTCCACTGAATGACATGCAAGCTCATTGGCTCCATATTCAAGACCATCCACTATCTGACCCACACCATTCTACCTTAATTCCTGTTCTAATTTTACTGTATCTTTACGCCACCCAGATCAGTATCTGTTCATATTCCTAGCTTACCTTGTGCTATTTTACCATATTGTACCATTTCAATGCTATGCCTTACACATAGAATTCTTTTCAGCCCTCAGCTCAAATGCTACCTCTGTCATGAAAGAGAATAGAATTTAGAGATAGCAGACTTAGATTCAAATCCTAACTTTGCCACTTAATTCCTCTGTGCTATTGAGGAGGTTAGGCTTCTCAGAGCCACAGTTTCCTCATTTGTGAAATGATGGGGTGAAGTCCCTTCCATATCTAAATTTTGCTAACTATATTTCATGAATTGGTTTCCTTTGTAATCCAGTGTATTTAATTTTATGCATTAAAAACAAACTGAGAAAGGTCCCATAAGCTTTGCCATATTGTCAAAGGTGAGTTCCATGATGTAAGGTTAAGAACCCCTGACACAATGAAAGTGTTAATCAACTTTTTCCTAAATCCTATTATAGGAAGCAGGTCCTACCTGCATGTTTGTTGTTTGCTGCATTTGTGATATTTGTCATATATTCTCCTGTATTTTGTCTGATTATATGCCTGTCTCCTCTTACCTCTTTCAGATGATGTTCATTTTTGTATCTTTCATAGTGCCTAGCTAAATTTCTCTCTTGTAGACATTGAAATATTTGTTTAAAAGAATAATTATATACACTGGTAGATGGCCTATAGAACCATGCTTTTGCCCATGCTGATTATAGAAAATCCTGCACAATTTTTTTTTCCTAGACCATATAATGATCATGCTTTAAGGAGGTCATCTGACTGGTTGTTGTTTATAATACTAGTGAAAGAAGAACTGTTTTTTTTTTTCCTGACCTCAAGTAACATGTTCCTTCGGATCTTTTCTTTGTTGAGCACAATTCTTATCTAATTAACAAAACTGCCTAAGCTTCTAAATAATTACCAGTACAAAACATCACATAGACTAGGAGCTCAAAAGAGCTGAGGGATTGGAAAGAGATATGGGTGAAGAGTATATGAATGAAACCTCCCCATTTTCTCTATTAGGTTAATTAATTTTTCCCCTTAGAATTAGCCTCTTTAGTGAATATTATTCAGTCCCCTGATGATTGAGATTATGTTAGATATTTGATGTCACAAGAAGTCATTAGACAGCAGAACACTAGGTGCTATGGGAACCTAGCACATTGAGGAAAATGGTCTTAGGGTCATAAATTTAGAGTTGGAAGGCACTTCAGAATCCTTCATCTAGTTCCACCCCCTAATTCTGCAGATGAAGAAATTGAGTTCAGGAGAGGTAAAATGAATTATCCAAGGTCACACAGAGATGGCATCAAGAAAGATTTGAAATGTGAGCATAGTAAGTACCCAGTATGATATTTGTCTAAAAAGGTTACTTCACTTTCTTCTTGGGAATCCAATGTCAATCTGACATCCATGAATTTTCTTAAGCAGTAGTGTCAAACTCAAATAGAAGTACATTCCTGCCTTAACATGTTGACTTAGAATGCCACAGATTAACATTATATTTGTTGTATTTTATTTTTATTTATTTTGTTAAACGTTTGTTACTTTTTAATCTGGTTTGTGTTACCTGCGAGATTTATAGACTGAATATGACACCTCTGCTCCACAGCATTTTTTAAACATATTTGTATATTTAGCCAGTAATTTCATTTTTCTTTCTTCAGTTTGAGGAGAAAAGAATGGGGCATGGATAGGCTAATCTAAATTTTGATTTGTTGTTGAAATAATTGTTAATCAGTTTTTTCTTATAGGCACCTTTATTCTGTCATTTACATTTTTTTGTTTGTTTTTACGTCCCCTGTACCTGCTTAGTCTAAATCCACTCAAAAGATTATTAAACAAAATTATCCTATAACTCTACTTTCCTTTAGCCTAGAACAGTTTTCTTTATGACTGTGGATTTTCAAATATGTGAAATTTACAAAGCATAGTCGAAATAATGAGTTGACTTATTAAAAAGTTGACTGAGAGTTGACTTATTTTAAAAAATTATCTCTTTAAGTAAGGTGGAACCTTCTACATATAATACAATCATTGTTCAGGACATCTTTATTATCTTCTTTAATGTGTGAAAATAATGATTAAATCAAAGTGACTCTAGGACTAGTGCATGTGGTGTCCTAGAAAATTCTGATATATACTTAGTAAGCAAACTATTATAATAATAATGGTAGCACAAGATAAGCAAGGTCTCACTACAAATACCAAGTTAATCTTTACCAATTTTTATGAGGGATATATAATTTTGGAAATTTTGTGTTTCATTAATTCTTTAAGACTTTAGCTTGAATTTAAATGTTTTAAGTGCAACTTAAGCCACAAAAGTTTTAAGAATAAAGGATTTTGTTTCTCATATTATGGGGGGGTTGGGGCTTTTTTGTTTTGTTTTGGGGGCAAGTTGGGAAAGAAGAGTTGATGATCGTGGAAGAGTTTATTATGTGGACCATAATACCAGAACAACAACATGGCAGCGTCCTACTATGGAATCAGTCAGAAACTTTGAACAGTGGAAGTCTCAGCGTAACCAACTTCAAGGAGCTATGCAACAATTTAACCAACGATACCTCTATTCGGTAATTAGAATATTATAAAATAACGTTTACCCAGGTGTTTTGTTTCTTCAGTCTGATATATTGCCTCAGTAAGCTTCCTAGATATTAGTGAACAATAACTAATTGAATAATAATAATCCATATTTTAGGTTATTTGAGTTCTGGTGAAAGAGAGAGAGAGTGTGTGTGTGTGTGTGTGTGTGTGTGTGTGTGTGTGTGTGTGTAAGAGAGAGAGAGAGAAATACGTATAAATGCATAGATTGCTTCTTTAGAAATGTGGGTGGCCTTTGTTTTTTGTTTTCTAACCATATTTGTTTGTTTTTTTCACAAATTATGGTCACTACAGCGTATTTGGAGTATCTGTTGTAAAAAAAAGTTCTTTTATGTTGTATCTGTCCTTTACAATACAAAAATCATTTTGTTTCTTCATAAGGGCATATCTTTTTTCTAGTAATGGTAATGCCTTGTCACAGGTATGTTAACTCTAGGTTCAGTAGAATGCCATTTAGAAAATTATTGTTGTACTGCATAAAAAACAGTGGAACTCTTTTTCAGTATTAGTGTGAGGATAAATATTCCCTCTATTACTAATGTATACATAACTGTCCCTGTTACATAAGCAGCAAGTAAAGAAAAAAGGTCCTATAGGAAATTACTTTTAATATTGCAGTACTATTTCGACAGTTAAATCTAACATATTTTAAAGAAGCATTACTTTAAAACTTAGTAAACGCCAAACATCAAGTAAACATATAAAATAAAGAATGAAATCTTCGGTAAATCCCTTAGCAATAACTAAATAAGCAACCAAAAATTATATTTTCTTTATGGCCTTCATGAAGCCACATAAGGTTCTGCTACCTTTGACTTTGTTTACTGTTTAAAAATTTTTTTTTCTTCCATTCATGTTGATAACTTACTTTGATATCCATTCTAGGTACTAATAAACAATATCTTTGTCTGATAAGGCCTACATGAACAGGAGCTGGAGACAGTTTTTCTAGGCTTAGGTCCTGATTTCATTTTGCTTAGTGGCCTACGAAAGTACAGAAATCTGGAACCAAGACTATTCAGAGAGTCACAGATAGTATAGTATGTGAGTCAGTCTAGTAGATTGGATAAAATACTGGAGTTTAGGAAGAGTTGAGTTTGAATTTTACTTCTGATACTTAATCATCAGCTACTTTTAATTCTCCAAATTCTTAGTTTTTCAGTTATAAAGTAAGCATTAATAATTCCTAATGTACTTCATAGTCTTTTTGTGAGGCTTATATGAAAAAAATATGTAAAATTGTTTATATAAAACTTTTATAAACTTTATAGAAATGTTAGATATTTTGATAAAAGCATGACTGGACTAAATGCTATTAACCCAGTTTTACCCCTTTTATCACTTGTTGTGTTAACTTTGGGCTAGACTTTTTACACATCTTATATCAGTCCTTTTCTCTTCATTTACACAGCCACCAGTCATGTTCAGTTTCTCTTTATCTCTTGCCTAAACTATTGCAGTAGCCTCCTAATTGGTCTCTCTTATCTCCCCCACAATCCCAGCTACCAAAGTGATTTTCCTATAGTACAGGTTTGACCATGGTCAACCCCATGCTCAGCAAATTCTGGCAACTTCCTATTACCTCTAAGATTAAATATAAACTCCTGTTTGATATCTAAATTTCTTCATAACCTGAAGACATTTATCTTTACAGCTTTGTTGCACATTACTCCTTTGTATGAACTTTCACATCTAACCTTCTTGCTGTTCATCACGCACAACATATTCTGTCTCCATGACTTTGTGCTCACTTTCCCCCCTCCTGGAATGCTTTCGCTCCTCACCTCCACTTCTTGGAATCTTTTTATTTCCTTTTCCTCAGCTTAAGCAGTATTTTCTATTTGACCTTTCTTGTTCCCCCGAATTGCTTGTACCATCCCCCATAAGGTTACCTTTTATCTGTTTTGTCTTTGGGGAGGGTGTGGGTGTGTGTACATGTGTACATATATCTGTTAGAATGTAAACTCCTTGAAGGCAGAGTCTATTTTACTTTGGATTTTTATACCTGTTGCCAGATAATGTAGTAGGCACTTAATACAACCATACTTGTGTGGTTAATTGGTCTGTAGAAGGAGGGGATTTAACTGCATAATTTTAAGATCTCTTTCAGAACTGTAATTCTATGATTTCTGGCAGCCAAACTCCAGGATAACAAAGGAGCAAGATAGCTTGGGTGTGGAAAGTGAGTGGAAAAACTGCAGGACTCACGATGGGAAAGCATTGATTGCTAGATCAACTTATAAGATGAGGGAAGAATGAAGAGAGAAGGAAAGAAGCAATTTTGAAGGTTCTAGGCAGTTAGGCCTCTACTTCTATAGCAGAAAAGATCTAGTGGCCTTATGTCATAGCAACTGGCTTTTAACTTGCAGGGGAATGAATGTATTTGTTAAGTTGTTCCAGTCTTGTCTGACTCTTCATGACCCCCTTTGGGGTGTTCTTGTCAAAGACATTGGAGTGGTTTGCCATTTCCTTCTCCAGATCATTTTTCTAGATGAGAAAACTGAGGCAAACAATCCCTTGGAATCGCAGACTCAGAGTCTCAGGAAATACTTGGTTTAATATGGGGACAGGTCCTATTCTTCATGAGAGTTGTACCCACTTATTAAAAAATAAACAAGGGCCTCAAGCTCCAGATAGGGAGTTTGGTAGAAGAGAAACAGTAGTGTGGCCTATTCTCTTCAGAGGAAAGTCATTCAGTCAGCAAGCATTTATTCAGCTATTGCTATTTACCAGGCATGTTTGAGTGCTGAGGTTACAAAGAAAGACCAAAAAACCTTAGTCCTTGCTCTGGAGGTGCTCACAGTCTAATGGGGTGACAGCATACAAACAAGCAGGTAGAAACAAGCCAAGAGGTAATAGGGGTAAAGTCTTGGCATTGAGGGAGATTGGGAAAGGCTTCTTGGAGAAAGGACTGAGTGTCACCAAAAGAAAACTGCTTTTTGCTCCTCTCTGTACTGACTTTAGTACATAAGTATAGTTGTAGTTAGACTGAAGACAATAGAGCAGGAAAAATCACAGTGGATCTGAATTCAGAGTTTGAGTCCTGGGTCTGTGTGATCATTTATCATCTCTGGAGCTCATTCTTTCACTTGTAAAGTGAGGGAGGGTTGGACTAGATGTCCTCTTCTCAGGTGATTTCCAGTACTAAATCTGTGATCTTGTCTTCCTCTCAGGTTAAACAAAAGATTCCCTTCCATCCATCTATATCACGTAATACATGAAATTCCAATATATATTTACTAATCAATCAATTTATTAGCACTATATTTATGCTAGGTACTGCACTATCCCCTGGGGATCCACAGATAAAAGTAAGGTTAAGTAAACCTTTATTTGGAAAGCAAATGTCTATTTAGAATTATGTCTTTAACACAATGTTAAAGTTGTGTTACATTCTGTTAGGTACATATACTATCTAACATATGCAAATGTATGTGGAATGCATACAAAATAAATAATAAGTTAGTATTTAATGCTTGAAGATTTGCAAAACACTTTATATATAGTCTCTTATTTGATCCTGAGAGCACCACTGTGAGGTTGCTGATGTTATTATCTCCATTTTATAGATGAGTAAATTAATGCCAAGAGAGGTTAAATGACTTGTCCAGGATCATACAGCTAGTGAATATCTGAGGTGGGATTTTAACCCAGGTCTTCCTGATTCCACATCTAGCATGCTTACCTTCTGGGCCACCTATATATAATAAGGTATAATTACCATCCAGGTATTCAAGGTGGAGAGACAGTAGCATCTGGGGTGCATCAGAATGGATCTCATGTAGAAGGCTGCATTTGAGCCCAGTATTGAAGGAAACTAAAGATTATTCTCAAAAGGCAGGGTTGAGGAGGGAGTGCATTCTAAGCATGGGGGAAGAAGACCCTATAATTCCCTAAAAATAATAAGAAAAAAGCATATATTCACATCTTGATTTAAATTAGGGCTGCTCTGATTTCTTCCTGTAACCTGGATGAGATATGCTTTATTAGGATACTATGAATCTTGACTGGATACTAAGTTAGTAAACATTAAGATCCTGCCATGTGTCAGGCACTGTGCTAAGTGCCACGGATTACAAAGAATGGCAAAAAGAGCCCTTCCTCTCAAGGAGCATACAATTGCAGTTCCTTTTAATAGACAGTATACAAAAAGGAGCTTAAATTTGAGGGCATAAGTTTGTGGAGGGTGGGGAGGAATGAAGGTCAAGAGGGTACCAACACTGGGGCATGAAATCCAGAGTGGTTCATCCTTGGGAATATGAAAGCAAAGTCTGCCCACTGCCTTCTCCTTAAATGCAGGGTCTGGGAGGAACTCTCTACTTTCTCTTCTCTCCAAACAGGGAGGAAGGTATTCCAGGGGATGGGAGTACTTGAGGAGATGTGAGTTTCAAGGTTGGTGATGGAGGGGTGAATTCAGTGCTTTTGGGCAAAACAAAAACGCTGATTGGATGGAACAATCTTTCTTCTCTTAACCAGTTTTCTTCCAATTCTACAGAAAGGAGAAAGACAAATCTACTCTCATAGTCCCCAAGCCTCACCTAACTGGTGATGTGAATAGAAACATACCTAAGATTGGCAGTGTACATGCAAAATTCCTGTTGTTTCTAGTCATTGCTATCAATAACATTAATAATAACTCACATTGAAATCCTTTCTAACTTTTGCCCACATCCTTTTCTTGCAATAATCCTGTGAGGTCGGTGGTTCAGGCATTGCTATCCCTGTTTTTCAGGAGAATAAAATGAAGCCTTGAATGGCTTAGTAACTTAAATATGATCATATAACTTACCACAGTCTGCAGTAGTGTTCAATCCAAGTTTCCTGACTTCGTGTCCAATATTCTTTGCCCTATGCCACATGTATGAACCAGACTTATACCAATGTTTGTGTGTGTATACACATGGCTTTTATATATGACTTTTATTTATAGTACTACTTAGTAAAGGCTAGAAAGAATGAATAAAAAGCCTGAATTATATAGCATTTTGAAAGAAATGTAAATTAACATTTAAGCCTCACTATTCTCATCTGAAAATGAGGAAGATTGTCAGTGGTTTTTAAGATCACTCCCAAATTTAACATTGTGTTAAAGACATAACTCTAAATAGATATTTGCTTTCCAAATAGAAGTCTGGTTGACCTTATTGAATGACTAGATAACTCAAATGTAATTAGCATCCATTTATTTATAGTCCGTGCCTATAGTCCTTAAAATAGCTTGCTTTTCTTCTTTGAGCTAAATATGTTTCCTGAAATTTTATTTGGGCTGCTTCCTGAACAATTTTTTTTTCCATAAATAGCTGCTTAGTTAAACTTCAGGCTGTCCCAGATTGCATTATCACAGAGTCTGAATTAATAGTTTGAAAGAAAAACTATTTGAGCCATGGAATATCTATTTGGAATTCTGTAATGCTCTAGCAATATATAAAACTAAAAATATCTCTGACAAAGCTTTACCTATTCCTAGACAATAATGTTACACCATGGAAAAGTGGAAATTTGGTTGAATGTTCATTTTCACCACTTGCTAATTTTATATAGAACCATTCACATATTGGAGTTATTTAATACTTGTTTTATTTGAATTAAATTAAATTACTTCTAAGTGTATAGTTCCATGTGACCAAAAATGTTATATGTAGGACAATTACTAAATCTTTGAATGAATGAATATGTGAATAAATAATAGATGATATAGGAAGTAAACATTAACCAGAAGCAACTGTCACTAAGAATATTAAATCACAAATATTTACAGAGAATAATTTCCAGAAAAATACATAAATTTGGTACAGGAAAAAAGTAGGAGAAAAGATTGGTAAATTTTCATTAAGTCCAACTTTTTCAATTAAAATATTTCTTTTTATATTTCTTTTAGATAAGTTCCTATATTATTATTAATTTAGGTTTTTTTTCTTCTTGTACTTGTGTTATTGCAGTTATTTAAAGAATTAGATATTACTTTGGTATGGCTGTTCCCTCCCTTGATAAAAATCACAGCCTCTCCTTCCCTTAGCTGTTGGTCTTAGTGAGTTGTTTTGGCCAAAATAATTTAACTCTAGATGAATGCCCTGGAGATGATGGGCCTTCCCACTTAGCTAGGCCAATCACTATCTGTTGTTGCTAAGTTAATCTTTTGATTTGGAAATATTTTGGATCATATTTGCTTCTCCATAAATAGTGTGTTTTATAGACAGTTTTACCACAATTTCAAAAGTTCATTTAGTTTTTAATTTAAAGTAAGTGATTAAAATATAACATCTGAATCTAACATCTAAAATCTTACATCTGAATAATGTAAGGGAGATAGATCTCATAATTATTAAATATTCATTTTCAGTTTTCTTTAGCTGTATTCCATTTTTTAAGTACTTGTCTTTATGATACCTGGTAATAAGTCTGTTTAAACGCATATCTTTCCTTTAACTTATGAATTTGAACATGTTTGCCTGGAATTCAGTAGCAAAATAATGATAATTCACTGCCAAATTTGCAATTCAGGAATGCATTATTGTTCACTTCAAAGTTTCATGTGTACTTCAGAGCTTTGAGGTTAGGGAGGTATTGTGGTAGACTAGGAAGAACATAGTTTAAAATTAGAAACCTTAGGTTCAAACCCTTGCTTTATCAAATGTTTCACTTACTTTGGATATCAGTTTACTGATTTGCAGAATGACATGATTGGACCAGATGGTCTCTAAGGTGCTTTCTGACTCCAAATTTGTGATTCTGTGCCTTTCAGAAGAAAAAAAGAGATTCCTTTTGTTCAAGCATAGATAATAAGCTAATCCTGATTTTTGCAGTTGCTTTGAAAAATGGTGATTTGAAGGAAAAATTTATATGAATCAGCTAAGGAAAGAGTTTTTCATGATGTCCTCAAAGGTTAACTGAAGATAGTATTGTGAGACTAACAATATGTTAACTTATCCTGTGTATCCTTGATTAACATTAGCAGAAGCACTGCTTCTGTAATTAGTTCCTTTAATTTCTCTCTGCTTTGCAGTGGTTACTGATCTTTCAGTGAGGTTTCTTAAAGGCCTCCAGGAAGTCTGAGGGAAGATTCTGAACAAAGAGGTATTTTGCTGTCTTATCAGCCCCTCTCAGAAACATCTGAAAACCTTAGTTGTCCTTCAGATGAGATAAATCCGTTTAACTCTTTCTTCAGATTTTCTAAGGCAGAACTTTGTATATCTCCAAAGTAATATATTAAAGTAGTAAGGTGGTGTAATGGATAGAATGCTGGACCTAGAGTCAAGAAGGTCTGAATTAAAATTATACTTCATACAGTAGCCATGTGACTTGGCAAATCACTTACCCTATTCCTGCTTCAATTTCCACATCTATAAAAAGGAGGTCAAAATAGTACCCACCCACCTCAGGGTTGTTGTGAGGATCAAATGACATTAATATTTGTAAAGTACTTTACAAACCTTAAAGTGCTATATAAATGTTATTATTAGAGGCAGAATTTTGATCCTATTAGATTGTTGGTGGCATATATTTCCTTTATCCCCAATTATGATTGCAACATGACCGATTTTCTTTGTTTTTTTAAAATTAGAAATAGAGTACTAAAGGTGTTTTGTGTTTTTTTTTTCCTCCAATTTTGACTTAAATACAGAGTTAATTTTAATGGGTGTTTCTATAAAATGGACTTTAAAAAAGCAAGAATTGTGTGCTTGGCCACTTAGAATATAGTGCTTTACATAACAATTCAAGTTTAAGGCTTGATAGTCTTCATAAATCTAAATGATTTCTATGTGAACCTTGATTTAAACTAAACATATATACACACATATACAATTAAATTTGGTAAGCATTTATTAAGTGCCTACTATTTGCCAGACACTGTGCTCAGGGTCAGCGATTCAAAAAAAGGGCAAAGGAAGGTCCTGTCCCTCAAGGAGCTTACAAAAATCTAAAGGAGGAAACAACATGCTAATAAATCTATACAAAGCAAGCTTTATACAGAATAAATAAGAAGTAATTAAGAGAGAGAAAACAATAGAATTAAGAAGTGTTAGGTACATATCTATGTAAATACATGTACATACATATTTATGGAATTTTTAGAAAAGTAATTTAAAATCTACTATGGACACTTAATATTTTAAGGAATTTCCTGTAAAATAAAAACACATTTCACAAAAATGAATACTATTCATCTACATATCTCCCTGTTTGCTCATTTAGAGATAGCTAGATGACACATTGGATAATTTGCTTGACACATGATAGACATTCAGATACTTATTCCCCTCTCCTCACTCTTCCCCTGGTTTTTTTTTTTCCTCCTGAATATATCAAGTTTACTTAAAGCAGGAAAAAAAGACCTGTTTTAAAGTGCTAAATCACTTGTATTTTTATATATTTATGTTTAGGGTTCTGCCTCAATAAAAATTTATGTATTTTCCAAGCTAGTTATTTTTGAAGGCTGGAAATTACACTGAAAGTCATTGTATAGTAAAGTCCTACTTATCTGGCATCTGGAATTGCTTCAGCCTTACGATTTGCAGCCTCAAAAGTAAGAGAAATTACTCTGATTAGAAAAAAGAATAACTCATAAAGTCCATGTACATAAAAACCTGTTGACTTAAGTATTGTGAATACAGTTGAGATTACTCATTTAATAATCTCTGTTATCTGATTTACTCTAGATTTTTTTTCAGTTTTTTCTAGGTTACAACAGGAAGTTTGGGGAGGGATTCCTAACAGCAGACTGAAGTAACAAATTAACAACTGGTATCAGATAGTAAAGATAAAAGAAATAATTGGAAAAGCCTAGGAATTTGGGACCATTCAGTATAAGGGTAGACAGTTCTACACATCTTAAAATTCCATGCGTATATCACTAAATTACAGCACAATGTAATAATTAATATTCATAATCAACATAATAGTATAAACCTGAGTCATCAAGAGAAGGTTGGAATTATGTTCCAAATTATCTTTTTAAAATGGCAAAACGTGTATTATATGCATTAGAAAATTCTTCATCAAAATATTATGACTTTTTAAAATTTCATTACTTGAAGGGGCATACTTTCACCCCAGGGAAAAGTAATTCATCTAGGAAGTTAATTCACTGCAAATATTGGTTAAAGGAAACATTCCTATATCCAGTTAATGTTTTACTGTTGTAATTATGTTCTTTACTTGAAAAATTGTTAAAAGGAATCTTTAGAATCACTTCTAGTGAATTATTTGGATGTCAGTTAAGTAGTTCTACTTTTTTTAAAATTAAACTAGTTCTGACTTTAGTGCCTTTATGATTTAAAAGTTGTAGAAACTTTTGAAGATAATTGGATTAGTGTAATAACTGCCCTTTTGGGGATTAAAAATTATCAAACAAAATAACAAACTTATAAAATCAATTTGTCATGTGTAACAATAAATTGTCTATATTTTCCATTTCCAATACCAAACATTTCCCTTTTTGTGTAAAAATTTAATAGACTGATACAGAATAATTTACAAGACAGCCCATTTCAGGTTCTACTTAGACATCTGGAATTCAGCAGATATTGTTCATCTTGAGAGTCAGTAGAATTTTATATCTTTCTCCAGGCAACTGAACTTAAAGAATTTTGTATCATAGAAGTTAGCATATTTGTGAAACTTTCAGACAGACATAAAAGAAATGTTTATAAGACAGTTATGTCCTGATGACTTCCAGGATTAAGACATTTTGACTAAGTTCTTTTTTAACATTTAACATTCAACTTGCAGTGTTTTCCAGATTTGTTACCTAGTACAAGATTTTTTTCCATAAAGTTCTTATTAGCCACTTGATTTTTTAAAAATCATTTTTCTAAATGTTTAAGAATGCTTAGTCTTTTTGGTTCCATAATACTCACTAGAATACTTATTTTAAATTATTCTAATAGTCACAAAGGCATTCTTTGAATAAAAGATTTAGTACTAATACACTAACTTGTATATATTCCTGAATAATTTTCATGTAAATAAATGTAATATTCTGAGATGGTAGTATGGAAACCACTATAACAAATTCTAGTAGTTTCATCAGAGAGCATTGTGTTAATAGTATAATATGTGCAGTAACTTGAAAGAGAAAAAATTTCCAAAGTATTTAGCAAGTTTCAGAAGAATCATTAACCAGCAACGCTAGAAGTAACAAATTCCTACATTGGCTGTGTAAAAAAAATCTCAATTTATACTTTTGAGTCTATCCATTCTGTATCTGAAATTAGCATAATTCATCATGGGTCCTCTGAAATAGTGGTTGGTCATTTCATTGATGATTATTCCTAAGTTTTCCAAAGTTCTTTGTCTATACAATGTTGTTATTGTTAATCAAATAGGATGATATTTATAAGGCACTTAGCATAATGTTGGCTACCTTTTCCCCCTCATTTAAATTGTTCTCCCACTTCTTATCATTTTACTCTGCCTTAATTCATACAACTTTTCCCAGATCTCTCTGAACCAACTTCTTTCATTATTTCTCATAGCACAATAGTATTCTTTCATGTTTTTATGCCATAATTTGTTCAGCTACACTTTGCCATCACAAAAAAATAATAGCTGCTATTAATGTTTTTATACATATGGATCCTTTTCCTCTTTGTTCTCTTTGGAATACAGCTCTTGTAATGGTGTCACTAGGTCAAAGAGTAGGCACAATTGAATAGCATTTTGGGCAGAGTTCCAAATTGCTTTCCAGAGTGTATGGACCAGCTAACTGCTTCATTAGTAGTGCATTAATGTACCTGTTATTCCATAGTCCTTTCAGCATTTGCTTTTTCCTTTTTTTTTTTTTTTTAAACAACTTTGTCAGTCTGGTATGATGGATGTGATATGTAACCTCAATGTTATTTTAATTGGAATTTCTCTATTTATTAGTGACTTGGAACATTTTTTCATATGACTATTTACAGCTTGGATTTCTTCCTCTAAAAAAGACCATTCATCAATTAGAAATTCTAATCCCATATTTGTAATTGTGAATAGAATTGTTTGTAGGTCAGAAGAATTTTGTAAACTATTCACCAGGCTCTATTTTTATTAGGAGACTCTCTGGAGCCCTTAAAAAGCAGTACTAATCCTAATGGAAATCTTTTTCTTCATAACCTCTAATGAAGGGAAACATAAAATTATCTAATCTGTATCATTCCTCTTTTCTACAAGAAAAATAAGTGAAGTTTCATCAAATATTTTGCTAAAATTTAGGCTAGTTATTTAGCTTTCCCCTGGTCTGCCTAGTAATAACCCTGTTGAAAAAGGACATAAGTCTCATCTGGCATAACCTTTTTAAAAAAAGTTTATTTAGTATTTTATTTTTCTCCAGTTACATGTAAAAACAATTTTTAACATTTTTTAAAAAAAAACGTTGAGTTCTAATTTCTCTCCACCCCCACCACCCCGTTGAGAAGGTAAGCAGTTCAGTAGAGGTTATACATGTGTAGTGATACAAAACATACCCAAAATAGTCATGTTGTAAAAGAAAACAGACAAAAAAAACCTCAAGAAAAATAAAGTTAAAAAAGTATGCTTCAGTCTATATTCTGTCACCATCAATCTTTCTCTGTGGATGGACAACATTTTTTAGCGTAAGTCCATCAGGTTTGTCTTGGATCATTGTAATGCTGAGAACAGCTAAGTCATTCATATATTACAATATTGCTCTTACTTTGTACATAATTTTTAATTTTGCACCAGCCCATTGCAAGTCTTTCCAGGTTTTTCTGAGAGTACCCTGTTCATCATTTTTTTTTTAATTAATTTATTAGTTTAGTTTCAGTTAACAAGATTCAATTCCATAGTTCCTTGATTTTCAAATTTCCTTTACTTCCCTCCTCCCTCCCCTCATGACAGCATATAGTACAGTATAGGGTCTGCAAATGCATTCATATTAAACATTATTCCAATTACATAGGCATATTGTACTAGGTGGGATGAAAGATGGTAAGGAAGAAGTAAAACCAAACAATGAGAAGAACAGGATCATTTAGTTTGCTTCCATCAGGATTCAGGCTCAGTTCTTTCTAGTTATATCTCTGGATGGCGCATTTCTCACTTTCTTGAGTCATTCGGGATTAACTCATATCACTGCATTCCTGAAAAGAGTCCAGTCTGTCATAGTTGGTCGTCACAGATATGGTATGTCTGTGATTTTATACAAATTTCTTCTGATTCTACTCTTTTCGCTCAGCATCAGTTTGTATAAGTCTCTCCAGGTAATTATGAAATCCGTCACCTCCTCGTTTCTTATAGCACAATAAAATTCCATTACATTCATATACCACAACTTGTTTAGCCATTCCCCAATTGATGGGCACCCCTTTAGTTTCCAATTCTTTGCAACCACAAAAAGGGCTGCTAAAAATATTTTTGTACATATGGGTCTTCCTCCCACTTCTATGATCTCTTTGGGATATAACCCTAGAAGTGGTATGGCTGGGTCAAAGGGTATGAAATTATTTATAATCCTTTGGGCATAATTCCAGATTGCTCTCCAGAATGGTTGGATAAGTTCACAACTCCACCAGCAATGTATTAGTGTTCCAATTTGTCCACATCCTCTCCAGCATTTGTCACTTTCTTGTTTTGTCATCTTAGCCAATCTGACTGGAGAGATGTGGTATCTCAGAGTTGTTTTGATTTGCATTTCTCTAATTAATAGTGATTTAGAGCATTTCTTCATATGCTTATAGATATCTTTAATTTCTTTCTCTGAAAATTTCCTGTTCATATCCTTTGACCATTTCTCAATTGGGGAATGACTTGTATTCATATAGATTAGGCTCAATTCTCTATAAATTTTAGAAATGAGTCCTTTATCAGAGACACAAGTTGTAAAAATTCTTTCCCAATTTCCCACCTCCCTCTTGATCTTGGTTACATTGGCTTTGTTTGTGCAGAAGCTTTTCAATTTAATGTAATCAAAATTATCCATTTTGCATTTTATAATGCTCTCTAATTCTTGTTTGGTCCTAAAGTCTTCCCCTCTCCACAGATCTGTCAGGTAAACTATTCCTTGCTTTCCCAAATTGCTTACAGTATCATCCTTTACACCTAGATCATGCACCCATTTAGACTTGATTTTGGTATATGGTGTTAGATAATGATCTATGCCCAGTTTCTGCCATACTGTATTCCAGTTTTCCCAGCAGTTTTTGTCAAATAGTGCATTCTTATCCCAAACACTGGGGTCTTTGGGTTTATCGAACAATAGATTGCTATATTCATTAACTGCTGGGTCTCCTGCACCTAATCTGTTCCATTGATCCACTACTCTACACCTCTGCCAGTACCAAGCAGTTTTGATGACTGCTGCTGTATAATACAGATTAAGATCTGGCATAGCTAGTCCACCTTCCCTAGCATTTCTTTTCATTAATTCCCTTGATATTCTAGACCGTTTGTTTTTCCAAATAAATTTTGTTATTATTTTGTCTAACTCTACAAAATAGTTTTTTGGTAAATTGATTGGAATGGCACTAAATATATAATTTAGTTTGGGTAAAATTGTCATTTTTATTATATTAGCTCGACCCAGCCACGAGCAATTGATATTTTCCCAACTATTTAGATCTGTTTTTATTTGTGTGAGAAGTGTTTTGTAGTTGTGATCATATAGATTCTGGGTTTGTTTTGGCAAGTAGATTCCCAAATATTTTATAATGTCTACAGTGACTTTAAATGGGATTTCTATCTCTTGCTGTTGAGTTTTATTAGAGATGTACAGGAATGCTGAGGATTTATGTGGGTTTATTTTATATCCTGCAACTTTGCCAAATTTATTTATTGTCTCAAGTAATGTTTTACTTGATTCTCTAGGATTCTCTAAGTATATCATCATATCATCTGCAAAGAGTGACAGCTTGGTCACTTCTTTGCCTAATTTGATTCCTTTGATTTCTTTTTCTTCTCTAATTGCTACTGCTAACGTTTCTAGTACCAGATTGAATAAGAGGGGTGATAGTGGACACCCTTGTTTCACTCCTTATCTTATTGGAAAGGCTTCTAGTTTATCCCCATTGCATATAATACTTGTTGATGGTTTTAGATAGATGCTAGCAGCTATTTTAAGGAAGGCTCCATTTATTCCTATGCTTTCTAGTGTTTTTAATAGGAATGGATGTTGTACTTTGTCAAAAGCCTTTTCTGCATCTATTGAGATGATCATGTGGTTTTTGCTAGTTTTGTTGTTGATATGCTCAATTATATTGATGGTTTTCCTAATATTAAACCATCCTTGCATTCCTGCAATGAATCCTACCTGATCAGGGTGTATTATTTTTTGTGATAAGTTGTTGGAGTCTTTTGGCTAATATTTTATTTAGAATTTTTACGTCTAAATTCATGAGGGAGATTGGTCTATAATTTTCTTTCTCTGTTTTATCTCTTCCTGATTTAGGAATCAGTACCATATTTGTGTCATAGAAAGAGTTTGGTAGGACTCCTTCTTCACTAATTTTCCCAAATAGTTTGTAGAGTATTGGAATCAATTGTTCTTTAAATGTTTGATAGAATTCACTAGTAAGCCCATCTGGCCCTGGAGATTTTTTCCTAGGGAGTTCATTGATGGCTTGTTTGATTTCTTTTTCTGAGATGGGGTTATTTAGGTAATTCACTTCCTCTTCAGTTAATCTGGGCAATTTGTGATTTTGTAAATATTCATCCATTTCACTAAGATTGTCATATTTATGTGCATACAATTGGGAAAAATAATTCCTCATTATTTTTTGATTTCCTCTTCATTGGAGGTAGATTCACCCTTTTTATTTTTGATACTCATAATTTGGTTTTCTTTCTTTTTTTTTATCATATTGACTAAGGGTCTATCAATTTTGTTGATTTTTTCATAAAACCAGCTCTTAGTTTTATTTATTAATTCAATGGTTTTCTTAATTTCAATTTTATTAATCTCACCTTTGGTTTTCAATATTTCTAATTTAGTACTAAATTGGGGATTTTCAACTTGTTCTTTTTCTAGCTTTTTCAATTGCATGTCCAATTCATTGACCTCCCTTCTCTCTGCTTTAATTAAGTATGCACTCAGGGATATAAAACTTCCCCTGAGAACTGCCTTTAGTGCATCCCACAAATTTTGGTATGTTGTTTCATTATTATCATTCTCTTGAATGAAATTATTGATTGTTTCTATAATTTCTTGTTTGACCCACCAATTTTTTTAGATTAAATTGTTTAGTTTCCAATTAGTTTTTAGTCTATCTTTCCATGGCCCTTTATTGCATATAATTTTTATTGCATCATGATCTGAGAATGATGCGCTTAATATTTCTGCCTTTCTGCACTGGATTGTGAGGTTTTTATGCCCTAGTACATGGTCTATTTTTGAGTATGTACCATGCACTGCAGAGAAGAAAGTAAATTCCTTTTTATCCCCATTCAGTTTTCTCCAGAGATCCATCATATCTAGTCTCTTTAAGATTCTATTCACCTCCTTAACTTCTTTCTTGTTTATTTTGAGGTTAGATTTATCGAATTCAGAGAGGGGGAGATTAAGGTCCCCCACTAGTATAGTTTTGCTATCTATTTCTTCCTCTAATTCCTTTAACTTCTCCTCTAAGAATTTGGATGCTATACCACTTGGTGCATATGTATTAAGTAGTGATATTGCTTCATTCTCAATGGTGCCTTTTAGTAGGATATAGTTTCCTTCCTTATCTCTTTTAATTAGATCTATTTTTGCTTTTGCTTTATCTGAGATAAGTATTGCTACCCCTGCTTTTTTTACTTTAGCTGAGGCATAATAAATTTTACTCCAAACTTTTACCTTTACCCTGTGGGTATCCCTTTGTTTCAAATGTGTTTCTTGAAGACAGCATATTGTAGGATTATGGTTTTTAATCCATTCTGCTATCCACCTGTTTTATGGGAGAGTTCATCCCATTCACATTCACAGTAATGATGACTATCTGTCTCTTCCCTTCCATCCTATTCCCTCCCCTGTTTATGTTTTTGTTTATTCCTTCTCCCTTCCCCTCCTTGAAGTTTTCCCTTTTGACAGCCCCCTCCCTCAGTGTTCCCACCCAGTGACCCCCCTTCTTAACCTGCCCTCTCCCCTTACTACTATTTCCCTCCCTTAAAATCCCTCCCTTTAGTCTCTTCCTTTTCACCCCCCCCTTACCCTCCCACTATCTATAGGACACAATAAATTTTTATACTTATCAGAGTAAATTACTCCCCGTTTGATTCCAAACCAATGAGAGTAAATTTCAAACAGTGCTCCTCTCCCTCCCTCCAATTCCTCTAATGAATTTATGTGTCTATTCACGTTAGATTCTTAAACTTCACTGATTAATTTGATCCTTCCTTGAACCAAAACCAGTGAGAATAGTGTTTAAATGATGTTCCTCTCCCTCTTACTTTCCCTTCTTCTATAGTGTGTTTTGATGCCTCTTCAGATGGCATATTTTACCTTTTCCTAGCTCATCCTTTCCTTTTTCCCATTACAGTACCATTGATCCCCTTAATAGTCTTTTTTTTTTTTTAGATCCATGTTAGTGCATTCATACCCACACCCTCTAAGTATAACCCTTTTGCATGTCATGATAATCATAGAGATTTCAAATATTGACAGTTATCAGATCCACATATAGGGATGTGAGCATTTTGCTCTTGTTGCATCCCAGGTAATGAGCTTGTGTTTGTGGGTGTGGGTGTGTGCACTTCTGCATGTGTGAGTCTATGTTACCCTTGTTTACCTTTTTATGTCCTTCTGGAATCTTGTAATTGGAGATCAAATTTTCCATTGAGCTCTGGCTTTTTCATTAGGAAAGTCTGGAAGTCCCTTACTTCATTAAACGTCCATCTCCTTGCCTGAAAGATTATGCTCAGTTTTGCCGGGTAGTTAATCCTTGGTTGTAGTCCTAGCTCTCTTGCCCTACGAAATATCAAATTCCAGTCCCTCCGCTCTTTTAATGTAGAAGCTGCTAGGTCCTGTGTGATCCTAACTGTAGTTCCTCGATATTTGAATTGTTTCTTTTTGGCTGCTTGTAGAATTTTTTCTTTAATCCTATAATTCTGGAATTTGGCTACTATATTTCTTGGAGTTTTCAGTTTGGGATCTCTTTCAGGAGGAGTCCGGTGAATTCTATCAATAGCTATTTTATCTTCTGATTCCAGGACCTCAGGACAGTTTTCTTTGACAGTCTCTTGGAGGATTTTGTCTAGACTGCTTTTCTCATCATGGCTTTCTGGTAGACCAATAATTCTTAGGTTGTCTCTCCTGGATCTGTTCTCTAGGTCAGTTATTTTTCCAGTGAGATATTTTACATTTTCTTGCAATTTTTCGATCATCTTGTTTTTTTCGATTGACTCCTGCTGCATCATAGAGTTCTGAGTTTCAGTTTGATTGTATCTAATTTTTAGTGAATTATGGTCTTCAGTTAGTTTTTGAAGTTCCTTTTTTAGGGAGGTATTTTCTTTTTCCAAGTTGGTCATTGCCTCCCTGATTTGGTCTTTAAAATTTTTCTTAAGCTCCCCAGGAATGTTATTTGGGCTTGAGACCAGATCATGTTTCCTTCTGTGGTCTCTGGTGTGGGCCGAGAGTCTATATTGTCCTGTGTGTTTTGTTGTTCTTGCCCTGCATAGTATGCTCGAATAGACTTTCTTGCCTTCCCCTTCTCCTTTTCAGCTTCCTTCCTTCCCATTGTGACTTCCTGTTTCTTAGTGTCTCAGGCTATGAGTTTGGGGCCTGATCCTTGACTTTGAATACCTCTGGGTGCCTAGTTTATAGCTAAGTCAGGGAAGTCAGTGAGGAATGTAGATGTGTAGGTGGGGATGAGTCTGACCACTTCAGATTTCTGCCTCTATACCCCTGGGCTATAAGTAGGCTTTTGTTGGTGAGGTGAGGTGGGGCTTGTTGGGTCCCCTCCCTCTCTTCTCTTCAGATTCCTGGCTGTCTCAGTTACACCCTTTCTTGGAGATTCTCAAGCCTGAGGCTATTTCCATTAACTTGGGATTTCAATCTGGGTGGGAGACTTATCTTTGGGTTTTCTGCTTCATGAAGGAGGGATGGGAGGATCAGAGCAGCTAGAATTTACTTTGCCATTCCAGCCCCTGTATTATACAGGCAGGCAGTTTCTAAACTTCCAGGCTGGGGGCTGAATGCAGCCTGCGAAGCCACTCTCTCCACTGGGGGCCCGACTCTCCTTCCTGGCTCCAATGATCCGTTCCCTCTGCGAGATGACTGCGATTCGTCCTTGGTAAGTCTGCAGGCTGGGGCTTTTTCTCTCTCTGGTGTAGTCTGCTTGCCTGCTCTTAGGTCTGAGCTGTGCAGACCCCACGCGCTCTGCGCTCGACCTGTGCGGACACTCTGGGCAACCTCCTGGGCTGGATTCTGCCACACTCTGTTTTCCACTGGGCTCCGTCACTCCAGAATCCGCTCAGATTTACCCTTTTAGACTTAGTGACAGAGGAGCTCAGTGAGGTTACTGCTTCCTTTCCGCCATCTTGGGTCCCCCCCGTTCATAATTTCTTAGAGTACAGTAGTATATTCCATCATACTCATATAACACAGCTTGTTAAGTCTTTCCCCAATTGATGAGTATCCCTTCAATTTCTAATTCTTTGCCCACGGAAAAGATCTGCTATAAATATTTTTGTGCATATATGTCCTTTCCCTTTTTGTTTTATATCTCTTTTGGAATACAGACCTAGTAGTGGTATTGCTAGGTCAAAAGGTATGCATACTTTTATAGCCTTTGGGTATAGTTCCAAATTGCTCTGTGGAATGGTTGAATCAGTTCATAACTCCCACAACAATGCATTCATATCTCATTTTTCCCACATCCCCTCCAACATTTGTCATTTACCGTTTCTGTTCCACTAGCCAATCTAATAGGTATGATCTAGTACCTCAGAATTATTTTAGTTTGCATTTCTTCAGTCAATAGTGAGAGTATTTTTTCATAGATAGCTACAGACAGCTTTGATTACTTCATCTGAAAACTGATCATATCTTTTGATCATTTATCAATCGGGGAATGGCCCTTTTTTATAAATTTGACTCAGTTCGTTATATGTTTTAGAAAAGAGGACTTTATGAGAGAAAGTTGCTTCAGAAATTTTTTTCATAGTTACTATTGCTACCTATATTTCCTTCCATCTTATTTACCTCCACTCCATTTATTCTGTTGTCTTTCCTTGCACCCTGTCCTTCCTGAAAAGTGTTTTGCTTCTCATTTCCCCTTTCTTTCACACACACACACACACACACACACACACACACACACACACAGTCTTTCTCTTATCCCCTTCCTCTCCTACTTTCTGATAGGGTAAGATAGATTCCTCTGCCCAATTGCATGTGTGTATTATTCCCTCTGATCCAATTCTGATAAAGAGTAAGGTTCACTCACTTCTTCTCCCCTTTCTTGTCCCTCCAATGTAAAATCTTTTTTATTCTTATAAGTGAGATAATTTATCCCATTCTACCTCTCCATTTCGCTTTCTCCAAGTACATTCCTCTCTTACCCTTTAATTTTATTTTTTAGATTATCATCCCTTTATATTTAGCTCACACCTGTGCTTTCTGTTTATAGAAATTCCTTCTGACTACCCTAATAATGCTAAAGGTCTTAGGAGTTACAAATGCCATCTTCCCATCTAGGAATGTAAACAGTTTAGACTTATTAAGTCCCTTATGATTTTCCTTTCCTGTTTACCTTTTTCTGCTTTTCTTGAGTCTTGTATTTGAAAGTCAAATTTCCTGTTTAGCTCTGGTCTTTTCATCAAGAATGCTTAAAAGTCCTCTCTCATTTGAAAGATTATGCTGAGTAAGTGATTCTTGGTTATAATCCTAGCTTCTTTGCCCTCTGGAATATCATATTCTAAGCTCTCTCATCCTTTAATGTAGAAACTGCTAAACTTTGTGTTATCCTAACTCTGACTCCACCATACTTGGATTGCTTATTTCTGGCTACTTGCAATATTTTCTCCTTGACCTGGAAACTCTGGAATTTGACTATAATATTCCTGGTAGTTTTCATTTTAGGATCCCTTTCAGGAGATGATCAATGGATCCTTCCCATTTCTATTTTATCCTCTGTTTCTTGAATATCAGGGCAGTTTTGCTTGATAATTTCTTGAAAGATGATGATGTCTAGGCTTTTTTTTTTTTTTTAAATCATGGTTTTCAGGTAGTCCAATAATCTTTAAATTTTCTCTCCTGGTTCTGTTTTCCAGGCCACTTCTTTTTCTGGTGAGATATTAAATATTGTCCTCTATGTTTTCATTCTTTTGCTTTTGTTTTATAATTTCTTAATTTCTCATAGAGCTTCCATTTGCTCCATTCTGATTTTTAAGGGATTTTTTTTCAGTGAGTTTTCGTACTCCTTTTGACTCTTTTGCACCTCCTTTTCTATTTGTCCAGTTCTGCTTTTTTTGAAACATTCTTTTCCTCATTGGCTTTTTGGACCTCTTTTACCATTTGGCATAGTCTGTTTTTAAGGTGCTATTTTCTTTGGTATTTTTTGTCTCTTTACCATAATGTTCACTCTTTTTCATGATTTTCTTGCATCACTCTCATTTCTCTTCCCAGTTTTTCCTCTGCCTCCCTTACTTAATTTTTAAAATCCTTTTTGAGCTCTTACATAGCTTGAAACCAATTTTTATTTTACTTGGAGACTTTGAATGTAAGAACTTTGCCTTTGTTGTCTTCTGAGTGTGTGTTTTGATCCTCTTTGTCACCATAAGAACTTTCTCTAGTCAAAGGTGGGTTTTTCTGCATTGTTTGCTCATTTTCCCAGCTTATTATTGGACTCTTAACTGTTGCTTGTTAAAGTCGGGCACTGTTTCCAGGGTGGAGGACGCACTGTCCGAAGCGTCAGGGGTTTTGTGCATATGTTTCCAGAGATACTTCTAGGAACCTGTAATTTTTCAGTTCTTCCTAAAGGTATGGTCTAAGGAGCGGTGTTTACTACTCTCCTGGCCTGTGCTGTGGGCTGTGAGTAATCACAAGTGCTCTTTTCTGTCCTAGAACTGGGAGGAAGATCCCACCCCCCTCCATTCTGGTCATAAGTTCTACTATGCTAGTATTCCTCTTTGCCCTGGGACTGCCACCCAGGACTGTGACCTGGATCTGAGTATGACCAAAGCAACAGAGTCCTGCCTCAGTGATAGCAAAAAGACCCCTATAATCTCCTTCTGACCAATTGTTTGACCCCTTTACCATCTGTGGGCTGAGAGTTCCAGAAGTAGCCATGGCCACTGCTGATTCATTCACTTCTAAGGCCTGTTCCTTTGTTGGGGCCAGGACTGTGCTGGCACAGCCTGCATTGGACTACACTCCACTCTGATTCAGTTGTGACAGGTATATCCACAAGAGTCTGCCTCTCAACGTCACCAATCTGAATTGGTTGATAAGCAGAAAGAAATTTTCTTCTATGTAAATTCAGATTCTGTGTCCAGTCTAGAAATTTACTTTAGAACTCCATCCCAACTTATTCTAGTTAGCTAAAAGGTAGGCTTCTCAGGTCATAATTTTCTTTTTCCCTGAGTATGAGTGATTTGAGAAGCCAGTTGTAAGGAGGAACAGAAAACAATAACCTTAATTTTCTAATTGACAGGCAAGTAATTTCAATAGTGCAGGTTGGTTTCTACCTTCCCTGCTCCACATATACATATGAAAAAGTACCCTTGTGGATAAATAAACATGGATATCATCCAAACAAATTATTATAAGATTTCCCCCCTTTCTAAGCAATTGATTAATAAATTTCAATTTAGAAATTTTCCTTTTTTGAATAGTAAGTTTGTTTTGAGAAAACTATGATATAAGTAAGATCTACACCTAAATCAGAACATTAATATTTAAATATTGCTTGATTAACATTGTGATGTTTAATGAAGGCTGTTAATATGATGTTGGATGATTAGGGGCCTTTAGTGCTTTTAACAGTATATATGGATATAAGTATGTAAATGTAATATGACACATAATACATAGGTAACTTTTTAAACATTGAAGGACATAATTGAGAAATTTCTCATTGATTAGAATCATGCTGTAAAGATATTTTAGTATCTTTTGATTTTAAAGTATTCTCAATATTCCATGGGTACCAGAAAAGGACAAAAACTAAAAGCATTATGCATCTTGATTACTTTGATTTTGTGAGCGCTTCAAGGGCAAACGAAAAATTTCTAATTTATATTAACAATCTATTATAAAATACTATTTGTAGTAAATTGTTAAAAAAATTTAAATATGAAGTTAAATACCAAAGTTCTTAACTATAAAATATCCTATAATCAATAAATGAATTTTCAAATAACAACAATTCTAGATTTGTTTCATTCTTTTAAATTTGGGTTTTATGAATTGAACCTTTTTTTTCTCCCAGTAAGGATCCAAGCCATTTGCAGTAGTTAATATTTAGAGGTTTTAATTCATTGAAATGCTCATGTCAAATATAGCACCTTTATCATAAATTTTCCTGTGTGTGTGTGTGTGTGTGTGTGTGTGTGTGTGTGTGTGTGTGTGTGTGTGTGTGTACATACTCTTTAAGTTTTTAATGCAACACTTTGGGGTTTTTTGCCTTAATTCCCTCCAAGCCCATACTTTGTCACTGAGTTAGTGCCCATTCTGTCCCCCCATATTATGTTAATTTTAGATGTAAGATATTGAAGAAAAACAGTATGAATTTACTGAGTTCAAATAATCTTATATTTTTAATGATCATTAAGGTAATTATTTTAAATTGCTATTTTTTAATAACTGTGTTTTAAAGATTACTTTTTAAAAATTATTTTCTTTTAAACATTGCAATGTTTTCTCAAGTATCTACCTTTCCTACTTCCATTTGGTTTTTGCAGAAGGATCTTTTGGTAGTTTTGTTGCCTACATATTATGTCTTATATTAGGGAAATGAAAATTGTGAAAGCTAGTCTCTACAACTGGTCAACCATTCTTACCACAAATAACATTTTTATGGGAGTCTTTACTTTCAAATTCATTGCTCTCTCCAAATGCATATTTGGATTGAAAAGATCTTAGTCACTATGAAATTAAATAGTATTTCTAGATTTCATGATTTTTTTAGTTCTTTTTTAAGTAAAGAACATCTTCAAATACTTGGTCTTTTGTTGTTGTTGTTCTAAATCAGGCCTCAATGCTATCCGCAGAAAATGATCCTCTTGGTCCTTTACCACCAGGTTGGGGTAAGTTAACATAATATTTTAAAGGTAAATAAAGATACTATATGGCATAGGACTCAAATTAAATGCTTATCATTTTATTACTCTCCCTTTTTTTAGAAAAAAGAGTAGATTCAAATGACAGAGTTTACTTTGTCAATCATAACACAAAAACAACACAGTGGGAAGACCCAAGAACTCAAGGGTGAGTAAGAGTACACTGTGTTCAGTTTGTATTACATTTAGCTTGTCTATATTCGTTGCAAATACACTAAAATAACAGATATTTTTAATGTTCAAAAATCATGTTTAACTTCTTTTAATAAATTTATCTTGCAGTTTATTGCCTGAAAGTCCCCTTCCAGAAGGCTGGGAAATCAGATATACTAGAGAAGGTCTTAAGTATTTTGTTGATCATAACACGAAGACAACAACATTTAAGGATCCTCGGACTGGGAAATCCTCTGTGTAAGTGATAAACTAGATTTCTTTTAAAGTATCACTTTTTTGGGGGGGCAAAGCATCTAATTTAGTACCTGGCAGTGTTTAAAGTAGGTTTTACTTAATGTTTGTGATATAAAATCTGTAGTATTATAAATCTATAGCTTTATATAAATCTATATTAATATATTATATATTATAAATCTGTAGTTTTATAAATTCATTATTGATAAGGAATAAGAAACACATGCATTTCTCTTACATAGTTATCCTGGGTCCTCTTTGTTCTGACCTTGTGACTTAACTAAAGGATATATGAGATATAAACAGGAACTACCCAACTCTTTTATAACTTTAGGCACCCCAAGAATGTTCTACTGGCCTCTCCCTCTAATCCTCAGGTTTTACATTCCTTATAATCCAGAATAACCAAGCAACTCAGTGACACTTTTAAAATGCTACACTTAGGGGTATGAAAACCACATGCATCTGTGAATGTAAAAATCAACAATAATCCAAATAATAATGTATACCTAGTTTGGTACAGTTTCTTTGGTATCTAGTATTACATTTTAGGGGGCACCTAGGTGGGCACAGTGCACAGAGTGCTAGGCCTGGAGTCAGGAAGACTCACTTATCTCCCTGAGTTCAAATCTGGCTTCAGACACTTACTAGCTATGTGACCCTGGGCAAATCACTGAACCCTGTTTGCCTTGATTTCCTAATCTGTAAAATGAGCTGGAGAAGGAAATGGCAAACCACTCTAGTATCTTTGTCAAGAAAACCCCAAATGGGCTCATGAAGAGTTAGATGTGACTGGAATGACTCAACAACAACTCCATGACAGTAAAATGACAAGTATCCAAATTATTGACATGTCTCTTAATTTAGCTAATTTGGACAACCTATATCTGAGCAAAACTTTTTTCTACAACAACTCCAAGTGGTAAACCAACTTTCTTTGAAGACTTTGAATAAGAAAAACTCACATTACCTGTCCAGACATTTTGTTCTTTGAGATAGCTCTATTTTAGGGGTTTTTCCATAAAATGAGACTAAATCAGCCTCTTTGTACTTCTGTTAGTTGTATGTAGTTCTGCCCTCTGGACACTACAGAATAAGCCTAGTCCCTCTTCCATATGACTTTAAATATTTGACAGTAGTTATCATATTCTGATAAATCTTCTGTTGTACACATCCCCCCTTAAAAGGAAGCAACTAAAGATTTTTTGAGGTTTTAAAGTTGCTAAGTAGAATGATAACACTTTTGACAGTTAATAACCCCCATGGGGGGAATACAGTTTTGAGGAAGATGAGTTCAATTTGACCTACTGATTTGGGGTAGCCAGGTGAAAGTGTACAACTGACAATTAGCACTAAGACTTCTAAAATTATATGAAGATATATATTTAAAATTCCTAAGACATTGCTTTCACATTACCTTAATTTCTTAAACCTAGTATAATGAATTTGATTTAACCTTTCTTTTCAACTAATTACTGTGATTATAGATTTTTCCTTCTTTCACTCCCAAATTTATTGTCTCTTTTGAGAAAGAAGGTAATACCTCAGAATGTCTTATCTTAGAAATAAAGTCAACTTCTTACTATTTCTTTATCATCAATGTCCTGATGATTTTACTAACTGAGTCAAAGATTCATTTGTTTTAATTTCCCGATAACATTACATGAGCAAAGCCCCATAACATAGAATCCTGAGTGCACAGAAAATGCAACAGAACTATAGTAAGGGTCAGTATTAGCTGACTCAGTATCAGGCTAGAAAATACAGATTTCACAGCACTGCAAATAAAGACCCAAAAAAGACGTTGATGGAATCTGGGTAGTATGCTTAATTTTGATTTACCATCATAATTCAAGATTTTATTATTAAAAAGATAGTTTGTAAGCATCTAGAAAACTATCTTAACTCCAAGAGACAATACAACTTCATCAAAAACATCTTTCAAGACTAATTTTTTTTTTGCTTTTTTTTTTTTTTGGAGGGGAGAGGGCAGGGCAATTGGGGTTAAGTGACTTGCCCATGGTCACACGGCTAGTAAGTATGTCAAGTGTCTGAGGCTAGATTTGAACTCAGGTCCTCCTGATTCTAGGGCCAGTGCTCCATTCACTGCACCACCTAGCCACTCCTCTTTTTTTTTTAATAAGTTACTAAGATGGTACAGCAGGGAATTAGTGTAGACTTGGTATACTTATTAGCAAAGCATTTATCAGTCTCTTACTGCATTTTGTTGGACAAGATGGAGAGACATGTGCTAAATGGCTTCAGAACTGGTTAAATAATCATACCCAAAGTGTAATCTTTAAAGGATCCATGTCAATATGAAAGGACGTATCTGCAGAATGCCCCCCGATCTATCTTTAGCTATGTCATGTTTATCTTTGGGAAGAGAGGCAGTGTAATATAATGGAAGTATGACAGCCTTGGATTCAGGAATCGTTTAGCTATTAAGTACTGTCTATGTGCAAGGCAGGATGCTAAGTGCTGTGGATACAAACACAAAAATTAAACAGTTCCTATTCTCAAAGAATTTGTATCTTAATGGTGGTATAGCATATAGATATATGCAAGATATATACATACACACATATATGTACATATTTTACATATGTATATGACACATACATATATAATAATACAGTATATAATATATATGTATATATCTATATATCTATATATCTATATAAACCTTGAAAGTGAAGTCATTCATAGGTGTAAGGACCAGAGAAGGCCTTCTGTAGAAATTAAGGATTGAGCTCAGTCTTTAAGGCAGCCAGAGAATCCAAGAGGCAGATTTGAAGACAAAGAGAATCCTCCAAATGGGGAACATCTATTATAAACACTCAGAAGTAGAACCGGACATATCCTGTGTGAAAGAGAAGTAGGCCAATGTGGCTGGTCCATTGAGTACAAGGAGAGTAAAAAGCTAGGATAGGGCCAGGTTATATGAAGAGCTTTGACTACCAAGAGGTAACAGATACTCAGACACTGGAATTTATTAAGTAGGGAGTGACATGGTCAGATCTGTACTTTAAAAAAATACTTTGTCAGCTCTGTGAAGGATGAGGAGAAACCTGAGGCAGGGAGATCAGTTAGAAGTCTGTTGCAACAGTCTAGGTAGGAAGTTCCCTGGGCCTAAATCTGGGTACTAACAGTGTGGGTGAGGAAAGGGAGACCTGTACAGAAGATCTTATGGATATAGAAATAGTAAGTTCTGATAACCAATTGAATAAGTGGAATGAGTGAGTAAATAATAAATGATGACATCTAGGTTGCAAACCTGGTTAACTGGAAGGATGGGATAGATTTAGTAGAAAAGATGACAAGCTTTGTTTTGAATGTGTTAAGTTTATGAAACCTTGGGGATATCCAGTTTGACACGTTCATTAGGTAATTGTTGATATATACCTGGAGCTTAGAAGAGTAAGTAGAAAGAGATATATCGATCTTTGAATCTTCTGCATAGAAATGATAATTGAACCTATGAGAATTTATGAGATCAAGTGAGCATATGTAGTAAGAAGAGGTCATAAGATACAATTTTGGGATACACTCATAATTAGTGGCTTTGACATGGGTAAAGAACTAGTGAAGTTGATTAAAGAGAAGCCATAAAGGTAGGAAGAAAAAGAAGAAAAACACTTGCCAGGGAAACCTAGAGAAGAGAAAGTATTTAGAAGGTAGTAAATAGTACCAGATGATACAGGGATGTCAAGAAGGATAAGTATTAAGAAAAGGCCATTATATTTGACAGTTAAGAGGTCATTGGTACCTTTAGTGAGTGCAGTTTGAGTGATGAGGTTGGAAGCTAGATTTCAGAGGGTTTAGAAGTAGGAGTGAGTAATGGAAATAGTGGTACCAAATATAGAAAACTTTTTCAAAGAGTATGGCTAAGAAGGTAAGGCATGGTATAGAATAGGGCTGCACAACATAAGGCCTGCAGGCTACTTTCAACTAGCCAAAGGATTTTGAGCAGCTGTCTCATGACCCATAGTAACCAGCCATCATCATCTGTGTCTAGTATAATCTGTCTGCAGCCCGAAGAAGTTTAAGTTATTTTAATTGACCTCTACCTGTTGCCAAGTTATGCAGGTCTGGTATAGAATGATTGTGAGTACGAATAATAGGATCTAGTGAGGGTTTTTTTAAGGAAGGAGAATCGGAAAAAGGAGGATGATAGTAGATGTAATCTGTTGGAGAATACATGAAGGGATGGGATCAAGTATGAAACCTTATCATCAGACTGGAGAGAAAGTAGGGGGTGATGTCAGAGATATACAAGATGAAGAGAGGCAGCTCATCACAAATAGCCTTTATTTTCTCAGTAAATATGAAGTAAGGTCCTGGGGAGCAGGGCGCTGTAGGTTCTGTTTGAGACTTGAAGAGAGAAGAGGAGATTTGAAATAGTCATTGTGGTGAATGGCATAAAGAATCATTCTAGGAAGAGTAGAAAAATTGTCTTCTTACAGGAAGTTGTGATTGGTTAATATAAATTTATAGTATTAGCAGTGCTGCATGGTGTCTTTTAGCTGTATTCAGTGTGTGTGTAGGAGCAGAGAAGGTAGATGGTGGAAATAATGCAGGTTAGAATTTCACAAGATCTGTCTGACAGTAGGACAAAGGATTTGTGAGTACAAAATTTTAACTACTCCACTGAGAAGTTGAAATTGAGAAGGAAAGAGTATAACCAGAGTAGGAATAATTTCCTAGGAAAGTACTGAGGTCACAATGAAGGCAAAAAATAGGTTTAGGAGTAGTAAGGCTTTGGAAGTTATGTAATAATAGAAATTCAGATGGAATAAATTCAGAGTTATTGAAAAAATGAAAGTTGCATTCTTGTGACTGACCCTTGTGACTTTTCTTCTGGTAGAATAAAGGAGGTCACACAAGTTGAATCGATTATAGAATTAGAATATTTGAGGCAACATCCACATAAATGTCAGAGCCCCATATTCTGAGGTGAGGTCAGGAGTTGGGATGGGAAGGGAAAAAAAACTGTTTCAGGGAAGAGAAAACGAAGGTTGTAGTTGAGGCACAGCAGTGTAGTTGGATCATAAAATGCATGGAGAGTAGAGTATAAGCAGATTGGAAATAGAGAAAAGGACAAATTTATAAAGAGCTTTAAATGCCAAAACGGGAGTAGCTGTTTTGTCTTGATAATCATGAGGAGCCCCAGGAGCTTATTGAGCAGGAGGGCTAACATGGTTCAGCCTTTACTTCAGAAAAATTTTCTTGCCGGCTTAAAGAGGATAGATTGGAGTGGAGAGAAACTTAAGAATAAGAGACTATTCAGGAAGCTATTGTAGTAATCCAGGTGAGAAGCAAAAGAGTTGTTGGATATATGAGTCCAAAGAAGGGGGATGTATTTGAGAAATGTTGTAAAGAACAATAAGATTTGTTAATGTTTTCCATATGTGGGATAAGGCTCTGTCAGAAGGCAGAACAAAATTAATGGTTCACAGGTTCTGCATGATGGTACAAATAAGAGTTAGTGGAATTGTTTTTGTGATATATCCAAAAGCAGCAAGAAATAAACCTTCCATTGAACCTTTGATCATCTTGCATTGTAGTACTCATGATAAACATGAAAAATAGCAAACACAAACGTCCCCCCTCCCCAGTCACTGTACAACAACATGGAAATAATTAGAGCTTATATGTCAGCATCTATTGTAGACAAAGAGAATCAGAGGAATTCTACAAGTAAATAAATAGATCTGCCAAATTAAGTCGAAATATACTTTAATATTCTGTAACATTAGTGTAAAAGTGAGCATCAGAAGAAAATAAGAAAAAAAATTGGAAAACATGGTTCAGGAATAAGAAATAGGGGTGGCTAGGTGGCACAGTGGGTAGAGCATCGGCCTTGGAGTCAGGAGGACCTGAGTTCAAATCTGGCCTCAGACACTTAACACAAAAACTAGCAATGTGACTTGGGCAAGTCACTTAACCCCAATTGCCCTCAAAAAACGGGGAATAAGACATGAAAGAGGCCGAAAACTTGTAGACCATATTAAAATCTTCTTTCTGTGTATTTTCAAGGGGACTGTCAGGTGATGAACATATGAGGCAATGAATAACATCACAAAAGAAATTGATTATAGGTAGGAAACAAATCTCTGGAGTCATTTTGAATAAACTGTGTACAGGTCTGTCTGTGTTCAGGTTAACCATTGAATTATTGAAGCAAAAATCTATATCTATGCCAAATCAGTAGAAGGAATAAAATTTAAAAACATGCTGGGCAACTCTAATCACACCTGACTGATTAAAACAATTGCTGACACCAAAAAGGACAAAAGAGGTAAAAGAACAGATGTTGACACAGATATTCCATTTCCTAAAAAGTTTCTGTGTAAATCACTTACAGCGAGAAAATTAAAAACCTAGAAATTGCCTCTTCCTCTGGCCCCTCAAAAAGTACACATAGGTGGCAGCCATGACTAATGCTAGTTTATAATAAAAACTATATAAGTGAAGATAAAGTTCATCACCCAATGAAACTGAGAATCAATATATAAAAATAAGTGTATAGAAAGGTGACAAATAGGAAATTTCTCAGAGGCTCTCTAAAATTAGATCACATCCCTAGAGCATTTAATAACATCAGTAATGAAAGCTGGCATTTATATAGTGCTTTTTTGTTTGTTTGTTTTTTTTGGGATATATAGTGCTTTTAAGGTTTGCAAAGCACTTTACAAATATCTTACTTGATTGTCATGATAACCCCTAGAGGTAGGTGTTTCTGTCATCCCATTTTTATAGATGTAGAAACTGAGGTAGACAAAGGTTAAGTCACTTGCACAAAATTGCACAGCCAGACTGACTCTGAACTTGGGTCTTTGTGACTCAAGGTCCAGTTTTTTTTTTCACTGTGCCATAAGACAACAAATATACCCTCCAAAAGGGAAAAGAGTTGCCAAGATTTCTATAACAAATTATTTTCCATCACTAACAATGGAGCTACCATATTAGGAGTCTTTAATATGTTCCATAAAGAGGTAGAAATGGCACTAAAGAAATCAAAGTTTAAATCATGTTAGATACCAGGAATATTCAAGCTGCTTGCAACCTAGTTTTGAGGGTGTTAAGAGTTAATTTTCAGGGGCAGAGCCAAGATGGCGGAGTAGAAACAGCTCATCCAAGGCACTCTGCCCCCAGATTCCCCCCAAACTATGTAAAAGGGGACTCTGAACAACTTCTGGAGCCCCAGCACCCACAGAACGACACAGAGAAGCTAACCTCCCACTGAGGACAGCCCAGCAGCCCTGCAGGAAGGACCAGCGCAGCGCTCTGGGAGCTGGCAGCACACAGCGCGCAGAACGCGGGGAGCCGAGCCGAGCAGAGCCCAGGTCCCCGTCCGAGGTTTTAGCCCCAGGGCGGCAGGGCCAGCAGCCGGCTGGAGATACCCCAGAACACCAGCAGCTGTGGCAACTCCAGAATTATCAACATAGACACGCCTAGGACAAAGTAAGAGGTTAGTGTTCTATGGACTTTGGGACCTGTATTTGGGGAATGCGTCAGCTTCCTCCGCTGGGGGCTAGAAGCCACTGAGGAGATACTCCATTTTGTAGTTTTCAGAGGCAGCTCCAGCTCCTGGCCTGCGAATTGTAGGGAGATCCAGTGATCAATCTTGGGGGGTAATCACTCTTGCTTTAACCTCCCTGGATCTGGATTGTGATCTAGGGTGGAAGTCATGGGTGGGTTTACAGCTTGCCAGAAATGGAAGTTGCCCCCCACATGTTTGGGACGAAAATTCCTCTATCTGGCCTTAAAGCCATAATGTGGCAACAAGCCCCAAAATCAAGTAATTAAGTGGCAACATGCCAAGGCAAAGAAAATAGAAAAATGCAACCCTAGACTCCTATTTTGGGGGCATAGAGCAGGAAAAGGACTGTGAGGTCAGAAGTCCTGCTCCAAAAGCCCCAGGGGAAAACATGAGCGGGTTGCAGGCCATAGAGGACCTTAAGAAGGACTTTAAAAATCAAATAAGAAGTGGAGGAAAAATTGGAAAGAGAAATGAGAAGGATGCAGGAAAAGTATGAAATGAGGGTCAACAGCCTGACTGAGGAAAACAACACCTTAAAAAATAGACTAACTCAAATGGCAAAGGAGGCCCAAAAGGGCAATGAGGAGAAGAATGCCTTAAAAAGTCGAATTTGCCAGATGGAAAAAGAATCTCAAAAGTTCACTGAGGAGATTCATTTCTTCAGAGTTAGACTGGAGCAAATGGAAGCTAATGACTTTATAAGAAATCAAGATGCTGTTAAGCAGATCCAAACAAATGAAAGATTAGAAGGCAATGTGAAATATCTCATGGGAAAAACCACTGACCTGGAAAATAGATCCAGGAGAGACAATTTAAAAATTATTGGACTACCTGAAAGCCATGATCAAAGAAAGAACCTAGAAATCACCCTTCAAGAAATTCTCAAGGAAAACTGCCCTGATGTTTTAGATCCAGAGGGCAAAATAGAGGTTGAAAGAATCCACCAATCACCTCCTGAAAAAGATCCCAAAAAGAAAACTCCCAGGAATATTATAGCCAGGTTCCAGAATCCCCAGATCAAGGAGAAAATACTACAAGCAGCCAGGAAGAAACAATTTCAATATTGTGGAAACACAATCAGAATAGCCCAGGACCTGGCAGCTTCTACACTGAGGGATCGAAGGGCATGGAATATGATATTCCAGAGGGCAAAAGAACTGGGAATGAACCCAAGGGTCACCTACCCAGCAAAACTGAGTATTTTGTTTCAGGGGAAAATATGGTCATTCAGTGGAATAGAGGACTTTCAAGCATTCTTGAGGAAAAAACCAGAATTGAATAGAAAATTTGACATCCAGACACAAGAAGCAAGAGATGCCTGAGAAGGTAATCAGGGAAAAGAAATCAAAAGGAACTTATCAAAGTTGAACTATTTACTATTTACATTCCTATATGGAAAAGCAATAACTGTGACTGATGATCTCTTTCTCACTATGAAAATAATGGGAAAAGGGAGTGTGGTCATATGAATACATAAGTGAATGTGTATGTATATGGTTACAGTTATATATGGATAGAGGGTATAGGTTGAATTTGTTGGGAAGGAAGAATACTCAAGGGATGAAATTATGAGGTGAGAGAGGAAAGTGGCAAGAGGAGATGGGGAGAGACAGGGTAGGGTAAACTATCTCATGTAGAAGAAGCAAGGGGAAGTGGTTGCAAGGGAGGGGGAGAATAGGAAGGCAAAAAGGCAAAACCACATTCTCATTGAATTTGGTTCAGGGAGAGAATGACATACATACTAAATGGGATATCTCAACCTGCAGCAGAATAGGGGGAAGGGGGATGAGAGGAGGGATGATGGATGGGAGGGCATCCTTGGGGGGAGGGGAGGTTGGAAGTACCCACTATAGAAGAGGGACAGGATCATGTAGGGAATGGACCAGGTGGGGGGTGGGATGAGTGGGAGGGAATTATAAGCAGCCTTGTACAATATATCTACTATGATAATGTTTTGCATAGCTAGACATGTACAACATACACTGAATTACTTATCTCCCCAGAGGGAATGGGTGACAAGGGAGGAAGAAAATGGATCTGAAATTCGAGGTCTTAACATTAAATTTTTCAAATATATATAAATACTATTATTAATACTCTTTTGCTTATAATTGGGAGATAAGATGTGCAGGCATTGGGACACAATGATTCACCTTCCTCTAATGGAAAATTCGAAGGGGGTATGGGAGAAGGTATGGGAGAGAGCAGATTGGAGGAAGCGATATCTTGTGGGAGTGCTATTCTGGGAGGTTGGGTAGGGGAATAACAGGGGGAAAATGATTGTAACTCAAAATCTGGCAGAAATGAATGATGTAAAACAGAAGTTAATAAAGCATTTGTTTTAAAAAAAAAAGTTAATTTTCAAGATATAAAGAGGGAAAGATGCCAGATGATCATAAGTAAACATGGACATTAATGAAAAAAACAATTAAAGAAAATGTTAGTAACTGCCAGTAAATACCTATTTTCCCCTTTTTGTAAGATTTTTTAAACTAACATGCACTTGTGTTTCAGGAATTCTTTATAAGAGGTGTATAGCTGTGCTTTTGCCAATGATATTTAACAGCAGTTGTTTTTCAGTCGTTTTTCAGTTGTGTCTGACTCTTTGTGATCCCATTTGGAGTTTTCTTGGCAGAGATACTAGAGTGCTTTGCCATTTCCTTCTCTAGCTCATTTTACAAATGAGAACTGAGGCAAGCAGGGTTAAGTGACTTGCCAAGGGTCACACAGCTAGTAAGTGTCTAAGGCTGGATTTGAACTCGGGAAGATGAACTTTCCTGATTTTAAGCCCAGTGCTCTATCCACGGCATGACCTCATTGCCTGCTTAACAGCAGACCACTGCTTTAAAAGTCATATGGTTCACTAAAAAATGAAGAGAAGACAAGCTTCCTGTTGTTAGTTGCAAAAAAGCATTTCATTTGGGCATGACACTAATGTGCTCCTAAAGGCTTTTCCTCCGGATAGCTCATGTCAAAATTATATAAGATTCCTTTAAAAATATAATGCGAGGGGTGGCTAGGTGGTGCATTGAATAGAGCACTCAGGAGGACCTGAGTTCAAATGTGGCCTCCTCAGACACTTAACACTTACTACCCGTGTGACCTTGGGCAAGTCACTTAACCCCAATTGCCCCTCAAACGAGGGGAAGTGGGAAGAAAGAAAACTATAATGCAGAAATACCTTTGATTCTTTGCAACCACCATGGAGGAAATGGATAATAAATTACAAACAGAAGAGGTTTTTCTTCCAGATAGAGTGTGAGGTGCTCCAGACCTTCCTGTTCATGCTCATCACATCAAGCCTGTGAACATTTCAGAGCCTTTTAAGTGAAGCCTAATTAGCCAGGCAGGAAGAACTAAGTTAATGAAGAATGCTTATTGTCCATACTGTGATACACACTTGTGTGACAGCCCTTCAGAACTGGACCATCAGTAAATATATCTTGGACAGACAATGTAAATAGACATTGAAGTAGACCCAGAGTTGAACAGAAAGAGAAAGGGTTGGGTTGTCTTTGCACAGTATTTTAAATGACCCTGACCTCTCTGAAACAAAAAGCCCATTTTTAAAAAACATTAATATGCTTCTAGTGTATGGTTGAAAAGAATCATAGAATATTATAATTTCCACCAAACTGAAGCTAAGGTGTCATTGAAAAAGCAGTGGTGAGTAAGTCCTATGGTGGGCATGAGCCAGCGTAACATAATACTAATGAGAGGTTACATATGAGTAGCATAAAAAATATCAGAGAGATAAAGAACTGAAAAAGGAGTTGGACCAGTTTAAGGGGGCAGACTATCCTGCCCATTATGCCAGAGGTAAGGGGGCAGACCATTCTGCCCTGATTATGCCAGTTGTAGGGTAGCATACTCTTTATAAGAGAATCCTGAGATAACCAAAGAAAGAGGGGCTTATTCCTATTGTTATTAATAGGATTAGTTTTGTTAATTGGGTTGTTTAAGGGGGTTTACTTACAAGAGGTCAGTCATCCTGGGTAGCAGCAGGACAAAGTAACATCATGCATCCCTCTACAAACCCCAGGCCAGCTAGCCAAGTGTGATAGAAATAGAACAAAGAAGGCAATAGTGCCAGGATGACCCTGGGTCACATGCAAGTTTTTATTTATCTCACATGAGATAATTGGAACTTCTTTTTCTGTTTACATTTACTCAAGGAAGTTTACATTCTTTTTTTTTCAACTTTTTAATTTATTTATTTTTAGTTTTCAATATTCATTTCCACAAGATTTTGAGTTATAATTTTTTCTCTCCCTGTCTTTCAGAAGTTTACATTCTTTCTGTGGAGTCAGAGGTCACCTTCCCATTCTGACCTACTGTCTTACAGCTAGACTTAGTATGAAACTAGAAGACAACCCACTTTCACCCTTGGTGTCCCCTCAGTGTCTAAACTTGAGTTGTTATTGTGAATTAGAACTATTGTGCTGTACTTTAATATAGTGATGCCTTCAGGATCTCTTGAGATATATAGAGCTATTCCCTAATATGTTAAATACCTCTGTGCTTTTAGGGTTTCTTCACTATCTTTCCTCTACTGCCATGTTCTCCTCTTGTTGCCACTACTAGCCCTGCCCTGAATCTTTTATGTTTTCTATATAATCACTTAAGCAATGGTCTAGATGTCACTCTACTTAGAGAATGAAGTTCATGGATTAACCATCTTATTTTGTTGTTGTTTCTCAAGTTCTTTTTCTTTTTTGGTATTTTTAGTTGTGTGGGTTGAAGGAAAGAACTGGCTGCTAAAATATTTGACCATAGCATTGTTACTGTATTTTGTTAATAGGGTTTTTTCCTCCCTTAATTTAATATTGTTCCTTGAGTGTAAACTTCTCACTGCACATTTAACCAGTCATCTGTTTGTTACTAAGTCCAGTTACCTTTTTCAAGGTTTCAACCTTACCCTTTTGTTATTATTGGACTCCTTGTCTCTCTGTTACCCTTTTCTTCCAGGGTTTTCCTGGTGCTACTCCCTTCTGGTTCTCTTCCTGCCTAAAGCTCCTCATTCTCATTTTTAGGTCATTATCCATGTGCCACCATATCCCACCTTCCGTATGTGGGTCTACACCAATGCTATTCTAGGTCAAAAATGCCTTTGACTATTCAGAACTAAAAGGGATTATGGGGGCCATCTGGTCCATGTCTCATTTTGCAAATGACAAAATTGAAGCCCAGAGAAATTTAATTCACTTTATTCAAGTTCACATAGGAACTAAGTGACAGAAATGAGATCTTGATGCCCAATTTTGAGAACTTCCTTTTTCTCTTGCCTTTCCTTTTCTCCCTTCTCTAAACTCTCTTGGTCATTTCATCAGTTTCTATGGGTTGAACTCCGAAATTAATATATTCAATACTTATATCCAACTTGAGTTATAATCCCTCCTCACCACCAGTTGGCTCTGTCTCTTGGACTTCTCCATCTGGGTGTCTCATAGACATCTTAAACGGAACTCATTGTCTTTTCCCCCAAGTCCATCCTTCCTCCTAAGGTTCCATATTTTTAAGTCATTTATCCATTTCCAGAGCCATATTTGACTCTGCACTCTTTTTCACTCCCTGTACCCCATTACTTGCCAAGTCTTACCAGTTCTGCACAAGAAATCTCCCATTCATCTCCTTCTCTATACTTAACTTAGTCATGACTTTAGTTCAGGCCTTCATCTCTTTCAAGGAGCTGCTGAAATAGCTTCCTATTATTCTCCCCACCTTCCCAGTATATTTTCTGTGCAGATGCCAAATCAATATTCCTGAAGAGTAAGTTTAATCATATAGCATTTTTGTAGACTCTGATATAAATGTAAACTCCTTTGTTTGCCATTTAAAGTCTTTCACAGTATGGCTCTAGCCTATCTTTCCAGATATATTACACATTAGAATCCCCATGTATTCTAAATTCTAATCAAAGTAGTCTACTTGTAAGTTCCTCGTTACTAAAGGTCTTCAAGTAGAAGTTAAGTGGGGTTGGACTAGATGAACTTTGAGGTTTATTCTAACTCTGAGTTTATATGATTCTACTAATTTATTTTCTATTTCCTTTAGAACTAAAGGCCCACAAATTGCTTATGAACGCAGCTTTAGGTGGAAACTTGCACACTTCCGTTATTTGTGCCAGGTACTAAAAATATGGCATTCATAAAGATATTTGTTTTTGTCTTTATATAAAATATGTATATTAAGTGATATTACTTATATTTTTAGTCTAATGCACTACCCAGCCATGTGAAAATCAATGTATCCCGGCAGACATTGTTTGAAGACTCTTTCCAACAGGTAAGACTGTTATATTCAATATTACTAATTTTTACAAAAAAATACAAAAATGGTATTGCCTTATTATATAGTAAATATTTTAAATATTGAGGCATTCCTTTTTATTAACTTACAAATCATATAACAGACATTTACTTGAAAATTTTATTTGGCTTAATGTGCAACACTCAATCTGTACCATTACTAATAGGGATTTAGAGTAGCTATACAATGTATTTTGATTCATCATTCAAACACTTTGAGATGTAGTGCTGGGAATTAACCATGAAAATTTCTCTTCTCCAGATGGAATAAGAAATGTAATTTATAGGGCTGCTAGGTGGCGCAGCGAATAGAGCACTGGCCCTGGAATCAGGAGGACCTGAATTCAAATATGGCCTCAGACACTTAACACTTACTGGCTGTATGACCTTGGGCAAGTCACTTAAACCCCAGTTGCCCTGTCTTCCCCCCTCCAAAAAAGACCAAAAAAAAATGTAATTTATGTTCAAATATTACTATATTCAGATATTTATTAACATTTCTCTCTCCCTTTTCCATCACATGTTAAAAGAAAGGCTATTAGGGGCAGCTAGGTGGAGTGAATAGAGCACTGGCCCTGGAGTCAGAAGGACCTGAGTTCGGATCCGGCCTCAGACACTTAACACACACAAACAAAAACCTAGCTGTGTGACCTTGGGCAATTTACTTAACCCCAATTGCCCTCCAAAAAAAAAAGGCAAAAAAACCCCTAAAAAAAAAAAGAAAGACTATTAAAGCAGCCTGAAGATTATAATCCTTACCTTTAAATTGGTTGAATTTGGCATAACTACTATGTTCAGTTCTTTCCCTCTGATTGGTTTTGTAAACTCTAGGATTCCAGCCAAGAAAAAAAAAGGAAAATGGTAGAATGTAGCCTAAATATGGTTTGAGTCTGCAAATATGTTGCTAATTTTTACAAGGGAAGAAATTTTTCCCTTTAAATCATGACAAGATATTATTCTCAAAATAACAACTGTACTGCTTACTGGAAATTTTTATCATTTGTGGCATTTTGCCTTTTGTGTTTATAGAGATTTATGTGTATATGCGTGCATTATTTTTCTTACACTTTACAATTATAATCCACCTGGGTATGCATTGTAGGGCATTAGTATTGAATGAAAACATACTCATAACAAAATTTCTTCTTCCCTCCTGTCCACAAACATACTCAGATATCAGCTATGTTTAAAAGTTTTTCCCTCGGAACAGCTACGTGGTACAATGAATAGAGCACCGGCCCTAGAGTCAGGAGGACCTGAGTTCAAATCCGGCCTCAGACACTTAACAGAAAAATTAGCTGTGTGACCTTGGGCAAGTCACTTAATCCCAGATGCCCTCCAAAAAGCAAAAAAAAAAAAAGGTTTTTCCCTTGTCCTTGATTCCCTCAACATAGCCTATGTAACTCTTCCTTTAGAGTGCCAAATGCCTAGATTCTACCTAGACTACCTCTTTATAACTATCTTATCACTTCTTCATTGTAGGATTAATTTTTGCTTGGGAAATTAGCTTTAGTTGTTCACCTATATCTTTTCTCTTCTTGAATATTTTATTTCATGATTTTTATTTCTTTTTAGAGGAAGCTACTAAATCTTTTGTGATAGATACTCATTATGGTTCCTTGGTACTTAAATTTCCTGCATTCTTGTAGTATTTTTTCTTTTTACACAGGAATTCTAGATTTCAACTATAACCTTCCTGTGACTGTTCATTTTGAATTTGCTTTCAGGGTGTGATCAGTGCATTCTTTCTATTTTTTTCTTTTCCTTCTTATTCTAATAAATGTGAATCATTTCATTTCTGATTTCTTTTTTTTTTTTTGGAGGGCAATTGGGGTTAAGTAACTTGCCCAAGGTCACACGGCTAGGGTTTTGTTTGTGTGTGCATTAAGTGTCTGAGGCCGGATCCGAACTCAGGTCCTTCTGACTCCAGGGCCAGTGCTCTACTCACTGCACCACCTAGCCGCCCCCCATTTCTGATTTCTTGAAAAATTGTATCAAGGTTCTTTTTTCATCTGGATTTTCAGTGAGTTTAATGATTCTTAAATGATCTCTCCTTTAACATGAAATCAAGAAAGCAAGAAAAAATATTACAATATGTATGGTTATGTGAAACAAATTTCCACATTAGCTGTGGTTCACCCACCCCCCAAAAAGAAAATATACTTAAGTCTATACACTGTAATGTACCATCTCTTCTCTAACTAGAGGTGATGATAGCATGTTGCATCATGAGGCCTTTGGAATTGTGTCTGTTCATTGTGTTAATCAGTTACTATGTCTTTCACACCTAAGATTATCTTTACAATATTTCTGTTACTGTATAAATCGTTTTCTTGTTTCTGCTCACTTCACTCTCCACCACTGCATATAAGTCTTCCGAGGTTTTTATGAAACTACCCCTTCATTATTTTTTAAATTATACATCTGAATTCATGCAGAACATTTCCATATTAATCATATTTCTTCATAAAAGCAAGAAAAATAAAGTGAGAAAATTATACTTCAGTTTGCACTCAGAGTTCATTAGTTCTTTCTGTGGAGGTGGATAGCGTTTTTTTTTTTTTTTTTGTCATTAGTCCTTTGAAATTGTCTTGGATCATTGTGTTGATCAGAATACCCAAGTCTTCCACAGTTGGTTATCTTTACAGCATTGCTGTTATTGTGCACAGGAATCTCCAGGTTTTTCTCATTTCACTTTGCATCAGTTCACATAATTCCTGCCATGTTTTTTGAAGCCACTGCACAATACTATATCACAGTCATATATCACAACTTGTTCAACTATTCCCCACTTGATGAGCATCCACTCGATTTCTAATTCTTTGCCACCCCAAAAAGAAGTGTTACAAATATTTTTGTGCATACAGGTCCCTTTCGTATTCCTATTTGTTTGATCTCTTTGTGATATAGAAATAGTAGTGGTATAGACTGTAATTGGATGCAATAAGGGCAGGAGTTCTATATATGAATCTTGGATGAAGACTGAGACACAAAGAAAGAATTTCCTTATCTTTTGCTAGTTGAAAATTCAGGAAAACCAAAGTAGCAACCAGTTCTTTGTGATGAGTATTGTCTCTTAAGTCCTATAGAAATTCATTTTTAAAAAGTAAAGGAAGGGGCGGCTAGGTGGCGCAGTGAGTAGAGTGTCGGCCCTGGAGTCAGAAGGACCTGAGTTCGGATCCAGCCTCAGACACTTAACGCACACACAAACGAAAACCTAGGCGTGTGACCTTGGGCAAGTTACTTAACCCCAGTTGCCCTCCAAAAAAAAAAAAAAAGTAAAGGAGTTAAGAGAGAAATTTAACAAAGTAGCTATAGGTCTTAAATTATGTCTTAAAGGAAGCCTTAACATAGAATTGTGATTAATAGAACAATGTTGGTATTGTACTCTGTTGCTAAATATAGTATATTTGTTTAGTCATTTCAGTTGTATCTTATTTTTTGTTTTCCTTGGTTAGCTTTTCTTCTTTTCTACCTGACCACTTGTACTCTTCAAGGAGTTGTTTTCTTTAGTGGATTTCTGTTTCTCTTTTTCTCCTTAGCCAGCTCTACCTTTTCAAGAAGTTTTCCAAGCTGTTGACTCTTTTTTGATAATTCTTTTGCATTATGCTCATTTCTTTTCTCATTTTTTCCTCTACTTCTCTTATATGATTTTTAAGCTCCTTTGTGAATTCTTCTATGAGTTCTTTCTGGGCTTGAAACCACTTCCCTTTTTTTTTTTTTTTTTTTTTTTTAGTTTCACACATGGGTGTTTTGACATTGTTGTCCTTTTCAGAGTTCATATCTTGGTCTTCATGTCACCATAATGGTTTTCTTTGGTTGAATTCTTTTTTGTTGTTATTTTTTGCTTTTGCAGGGGCGGGGTCCTTTCTTTTAAATTTGAGCTCTGCACCTGGGGTGGAAGAGTCCATGTCTCAGGCTTCTTGTGCCAGTGTCTGCAGACCCTGGCTTTTTACTAGGCATTACACTGATGTTGCCCTGAGGCCCCCTGGGGACCCTCATGTCTAGAGCTGTGCTGGGGGTTGGGGAGTGACAGGCACTGCTGGAGGCCATAAGGGTCTCTCAGCTTACCTGGTGCTAAGCTGAGGTCCTAGTGGTGGTGTCTGGTGGGGTGTTTCTGTTTCTCCGTGGCTACACTGAAACATATGGAGGTCTGGCCGCTGGAGGATGCCTGTTTGCCCAGGGCTACACTGAAGCACGTGGTGGTTCTCGATACTGGAATCTGCTTGTTCCCCTGGCTATGCTAAGGCACGTAGGAGGTCCTGGTGTTGGCATTTGCCTGCTCCACCACACTGTGGCTTAGGATCTCCTGCTAGTTTGTAGAGGTGGGGCTTGGCTACTGGTTTTCTAGGATTTTTCCTGTCCTAGAATGTGCTCCTCTTTTACCCAAGTGAGATGAGCCTTTCTTTCCAATCTTCCAAGTTTCTTGGGCTAAAAGATTTCTCCATCTCATCTTTTTTGCTTGTTCTGCTGTTCTAGGATTTGTCTTGGGATGCTATTTTATGGTTATTTGGAGATGAATATGGGAGAGTTAAAGCTATTTACTGCTTACTCTGCCATCTTGGCTCCTGGAAGTCTTATGTCTTGATTTTTGTAACCCCATTTTGGGGGTTTTCTTGCTAAAAAACACTGGAGTGGTGTTTGCCATGTTCTTCTCCATTTCCTTCTACAGATGAGGAAACTTGAGGTAAATATTGTTAAACAAGCACCTTGTCTAGGGTCACATAGCTAGTAAGTGTCTAAAGTCAGATTTGAATTCAAGTCTTCCTGACTCTCCAGGCCTGAATACTCCATCCATTATGCCATTTAACTATCCAAAATGTAATATATACTTTAAAGGGAAAAAATGCATAATACAAGTTTTGTTTCCTTATACAATCCTCTTTCTTGTTTTCTTTTTTTTTTTTTGTATATTGAAATGTTTGTGTTTGTATTGCTTTTAAAATTTTTTTTATTATGGTTTTAACAAAGATGGTAATTGATCTGTCAAAAGGAGAGATAACATGAACAAAAAACATAGGTAGATGGTGTTACAGTGAGAGGATTGTCTTGCCCATGTTAGCAAAAAGTTCAGCAAATATATAGTTTTATACTTGACTCCATACTGCCTAGTGTACTCCTTGGTTTTCTTTTTTGCTTTTTGGAGGGCAGTTGGGTTTTTTTGTTTCTTTGTGTTAAGTGTCTGAGTCCAGATCTGAACTCAGGTCCTTCTGACTCCAGGGCCAGCGCTCTACTCACTGCGCCAGCTAGCTGCCCTAACACTTCTCGGTTTTCTAGGTGGATGTATATTCTTTTGAGCTAAACTAAAAATTCCTCAGACACAGGCTGTCTCCTATTTCTTTTGTCTCTCCCTGAAGTGTCAAGCATAGTACAAACTGTTACTCTCAATATAACTTTTGTATGTAAGGATTTTCTTTATTAGACTATTAGATTGATTCTGCTGAGAACAAAATAGACCTCTGACTTATTTGCAAATGGTGATTCTAAATATGATTTCAGAATTGCACAACTTTGAATACTCCTAATTTAAAGAAGGTTTATAAGATAGAGAATTATGTGAATTTGATCATCTAGATCAGTGGTGACAAACTAAAATAGAATGAAGATGATCTGCATATTGACTTAGAACACAGCATAGTAACATTATCTATGTTATATTGTATTTTTATATATTTTGTTACCTATTTCCCAATTATATTTTAATCTTGTTTGGGTAACATTGCCTACATGTTTGAAACATTTAATCTAGATAAATGTTAAACAATTTGGTTGCATGGGTGTATGTTGAAGATTGTAGCTTTTTATGTTTCTGAATTTATTTGCTTTTTCACCAGATCATGGCTTTAAAACCCTATGACTTGAGGAGGAGATTGTATGTAATATTCAGAGGAGAAGAAGGACTTGATTATGGTGGCCTGGCAAGGTAAAAAGACAAAACAAATGATTTCTTTTTGAATCCCATGGTTACATCATTTTGTGAAATAGATAAATTTTTTAAAAAAAGAACAAGTGGGTTAAAATAATAATATGAAAAAAATTGTTAGCCCTGCAATGAGTTAATTTGTAATTATGTATTATAATTTATCTTTCCTGTACATTCAGAAATTTTTATTTTAGGTTTTATTAAAGTGAGATACTCCTATATTTTTAACGAAATTTTTTTGAAGTTCTAAATGAAGCCTTCCTTTTCCATCCCACTCAAATTATGACTTTGTTCATAACTTTTATTCATTTCTCTTCCATCATTTATTCATTTTGTAATGAAATTATTTTTCTATATGCCTTACTTCTCCCACTAGACTCTTGTTCCTTCCCAAGCACCTAACAGAAATTTGTATGTGATATTGCTATTTATGACACATCTGTGAGTTTACTGGTGTGGATTCTCCTTCCAACAGTGTACTCCTTCCAAATATCCATATTTGATATCCAGTGTAATATTAAATGCAGTCTTCTAATTCTTACTCAGAAAGTCCACCCAACATCTTTTTTCTATATCATGTGGATGCCAGTGAAGCTTACGTTCTGTCCATATGTTGATTAATCCTTTCTCTTGCTTTATTACCAACCTATCTTTTTTCACCCAGTTCCTTATGGAACTGGATAATTTACTGCTTTTCCAGTACAGTTTTTTGTTAATGTTTGATGTATTAATGAAATGAAAATTTATTTATTTTATTCATGATTTTAGTTTTGTTGATGATTTAGCTACTAAAATAAAGCTTTTTATGTGTTCACAGCATTGCATATATCTTCATCAGTAACTAAAACTTACGTGTAGAGCGTACGCTAAACACTTGGAACACAAAGATTTTTTTTTCCATGAAAATTTAAATGCACAGTGGAAAATGTTTTTTTTTTAAGTTTTCATATGCTAATTGTGAAAGGAGTGGTACAAACAGTGTGTGATAAGAGCATTCATAGGAAATATTGACTGTGATAAAAGGTGATCAGGGATGCTTTGTGGAGAAGGTAGAATGTGAATTGGAACTTGAGAATCCCCTTCTCCCTCCCGCCCCCCACCAAAATAAAAAAAAGGCATTTTGGCAGAGAGCCTATCAACAAAAGGTGTAGAGATAGAACTATATACATGTTCTGTTTGAAAAAAAAAAAGTAGACTTCATGCAAAACTTATACGTATAGAAGATCAGTGAGAAGTAAGTTCGGAGAGTTAAGAACTTGTGTGCTAGACAGAGGAGTTTGTAATTTATCCTGCACCTATTAAAAGGATACATGAAACTTGTATGGCAAGAGGCATGTTTGCTTAATTTATACCTATTGACCATTTTATTTTATACCCTGTACATTTAGTAAATGAAGACATGAAATGACTCAATCTTGTTTTCTTTTTTGTAGAGAATGGTTTTTTTTGCTTTCCCATGAAGTGCTGAATCCTATGTATTGTTTGTTTGAGTATGCTGGAAAAAGCAATTATTGCCTTCAGATTAATCCAGCATCAACAATCAATCCAGATCATCTTTCATATTTCTGTTTCATTGGACGCTTTATTGCTATGGTTAGTTCTTGATTTTTTTATATTAACATTATGTTAACTGAATTTAGAATTTGTTGATATCAAATAGATGACATTTTTGCTTATCTGAAAGCCATTATTTCCCTTTAAATTTAATGGCAGATGTATTTTGTTCTAGAATATTAACAAAACTATGTAATTAAGAAATTTTGTACTAAAAATTAATTTTTTTTCTATAGCATAAGGCTTTTTTAAGATATTTGCTCCTAATCACTTAACATCAAGCCTAGTCAACAAAATGTATGTAGCTGTTGAATTATTTAATTTTCCAGAAAAAGCATTCAAATGTAGTATTAAATGAGAGAGACCAAATCAGGCATAGACTGGATAGACTTCTGTTTTATTACACAGAGCTACTAAACCCTATAGGAATTCAACAAAAGGTAATTAATTGTAGAGTAGAATTAATACTTAGGGAAACGCAATCTGGTCTTGATGAACTATTGGATTGGGAGTCAAAAGACTCCAGCTTCAGACTTACTTCATATGCTTATTAGTTCCATGTCCACAAGCAAGTCATTTAAACCCTTTGAACCTCAGTTTCTTCAGCCTCAGTTTTCCTTAGCTTCTTTTCTTGATAATGCCTCTCAAGTAGAGATTCCTAGTGCCAAATGAGATAATATGTAGTAAGGCACTTTAAAAACCTTAAAGTGCCATACAGACATCAGTTATTGTCATATATTTATATATTTAAAACATATGGATCAGCAAAAATGTGTGCTTTCTTAACAATAAGGACTAAATAGTAATAGTATGCTATATTCTGAAATGTTTGAATGGCCAGACTCCAAAAATGTATTCATAATGAATCATTGTCATTATAGAAAAAGACCTTTGCTGTTGAGATTTATCTTTGACCATGTACCCATTACATTTTCATTATTGACATATTGATGACATATACGATTTGTTTTTAAATTTATAGATTACACAAAGCTGGGAGGGATAGCTATCATGTTGGATTCCCTCTCTAACTACCTAGTGTTTCTTTTCTTTTTTTTTTCTACATACACGTTTAAAGATGAACATGTTGTTACCCACCCATAGATTATAAGCTCTTTAACAGTAGACATTGTCTTAATTTGTCTTTGTATACCTAGTATCTGGAATGTTACCTGAGAAACACAGTAAGAATTTGCTAAATGCTTGTAAATCGAGTCCAGACCTGTTGTCTTCATTGCATAGTACTTCATAAGTTTTTTCCAAGTTTCTTTTTAATCCCTATTTATTATTTATAATAATGTTGTTAATATTCCATTGCATTGACATGCCATTGGGTTATTCAGCTACTCACCAACTATAAAGTTTTTTAATTTATCAGTTATTGTACTTTGAAAAAATAGTAGTTATTATGTAAATCTCAACCTTATTTTTCTCACAGGCACTGTTTCATGGAAAGTTTATTGATACTGGTTTTTCTTTGCCATTCTACAAGCGTATGCTAAGTAAGAAGCTTACTATTAAAGATTTGGAATCTATTGATACAGAATTCTATAATTCCCTCATCTGGATAAGGTTTGTAGGTTTCTATTTTCAGTGCTTCATTTACTTGAAATTTGTATATTTGGTTAATATTATCATTATTCTTAATCCAGAGACAACAACATTGAAGAATGTGGCCTGGAAATGTATTTTTCAGTTGATATGGAGATTTTGGGAAAAGTAACTTCACATGATCTGAAGTTGGGAGGTTCTAATATCCTGGTGACTGAGGAGAACAAAGAAGAGTATATTGGGTAGGATGATATAGTTCAGTAGAATAAGACTAGTAGGAACCTTTATTAAAATTAATTGTCTAGAGGAAAGGAAATATTTTGATCTCCCAAAATTTTGTTGCAAGATGATTTAGAACTTTTTGCATGTTGTCACAAAATGCTTTATATAAAATTTGACACCAAATAAGATTTAAAATGTTAATTACTTATGATTTTTGCCTACCTTATTTCTGCAGTCTGAGGTCATAATTTCTCTTGATCTTCAAGGTTATTTTTTAATGATATTATTTGAATTTATTATTAATACATGTGTATCTGAATATAAGTCTTCTTCATAATGATGTTAGAATCTTGGTTGATATATACTGTGCTATATAGAAAATTGGTAAGAAAGTAATAATGAGTTAGACCAACCACTGACAAGGGTCTAGACTTTTGGAAGTCACTAATTCTCTTGTATCTTGTTTTTCTTAAATTTAAGCAATATCTTTAGCTTTCTACTACATAGAAATGTTTTAATGAATAATTTATCACATAGTTTTGGGATGTCCATCTATGTGAAAAGCACTGTTTGGGTGCTATAGACATTTAAAAACATCTTAAACACTATTTACTGCAAAAACATTTAAAACACTATTTTTGTCCTTGAGGAGTTTAGACATACAAAGGTAAAAGGGTAACTTTGCCTTATTATTATTACATAATAATTGCCAAATGAATCACCCATACCTTTACCAAAGGGAGAATAGAAAAGGTAGGGAGAGATTAGTTTACTGGGGAAAACTTCCTGGAGGAAATGGAACTTGAAGAACAATTACATGTTCTAGTAAGGGTCTAAAAATATTTAAGTTTCCTGATGAGGAAAGTATTAAAGAAGTAAGAGTGTAATATATTTTGATGCTAAGTTAAACTTTTATTTTATTCACCTTTGTCATTATCTTAATTCCTGTACCTTAGCAATTGAAGGAATAGCTTGACTTATTTTGTGTTATGAAACTTTTAAATATACGTAATTTTCTACTTGTTATTTTGGACAATGATTATTATGCTTTCTATCTAGGATGACAGAATTGTACATCATTGTTTTTTAAATGTTTTTCTTAGCTATAGTTCATCCTCTAGATGATAGAAGTCTATTTTGCTCCTGCCCAAATTATATCTTTAATATGTAACATTAAGCTTTGAAGTGTAGCAGTTCTTATCATCTTGTGATTTGTTCCTGAGCATATAATAATTTTTGGATCAAAATGTTATCATCGCTGTTTTAAATAGGTCTAATTTGGGGCTTACATATGTTGCTTTATGTAGCATCTTTCTTTATGGTGAATATGCTCGTTTAATAGCTAAAAAATAAATATCTATAGTTAATTGGAAAATTGAGGGTTGAAGAAAGGCCTGTATGCATGAAAACGGTGATAGAAGACCCCAGGATTTCTTAGCATTTTCCTTAACACAGAGATGTTCATTTTTAAAATATCTCCTTTATTTTCAGTTTGATGGCAGAATGGCGTTTTTCTCGAGGAGTACAAGACCAGACCAAAGCTTTCCTTGATGGTTTTAACGAAGTTGTTCCACTTCAGTGGCTTCAGTACTTTGACGAAAAAGAATTGGAGGTCAGGTTCTTTTCTTTTATTTTTTTAAAGCAGTTGGGGTTAAGTAACTTGTCCAAGGTTACACGGCCAGTTTTTTTTGTGTGGGTGTTAAGTATCTGAGGCCGGAACCAATCCGGGGTCTTCCTGACTCTAGGGCCAATGCTCTTACTTACTGCGTCACCTAGCCGCCCAGGTCAGGTTCTTTTAAAAAGATAGTCTAGGAAATGATAAAATTTATAGGGCTTTTTCTTTCCAGAGGAGTGCCTATATACATTGTATTAAACAATATAATTTTGAATCCTGCCATTTGCTTACCATCTAAGGTAAGGAATTTTCTTGAGGCCCTCTCCTTGCACTAGTTAAAAATGGTTTGTTTGGGTTTGTTTGGTGTTTTTTTGTTTTGTTTTGTTTTTGCTTTTTTCAGGGGGAAGGCAGTGCCGACAGTTGGGGTTAAGTGACTTGCCCAAGGTCACATGTTAAGTTTCTGGGGCTGGATTTGAACTCAGGTCCTCTTGACTCCAGGGTTGGTGCTCTATTCACTGGGCTACCTAGCCGCCTCAGGTTTTTATTTTTTTTTTTAATACAACTTTATTCTAAAATGTAAAAGCTATTCTTAGCTCTCCCATACAAAAGCAGTTTTACCCAATAGCCATAGTTTGCTGAAGAAATTTGTCCCAAGTTAGTGGCTTATATGGAGTAATAATTTGAGAGGGTAGAATTCTGGACAAATAGGTACAATCAAAGTATTATTATGTTTAATCCACTGTGCTATACTTTGTAGGGATATAATATAGACCTAGTGAGAGTGCTTATTGTCAGAGTTCATATATTAAGAGAGTGGGTTTGGTTGTACTTGGGAAGCTGCACTTTAATGATCCCAAACTATTCCCAGAATATATGTATGTGTATGTATTTATATATACATATATGTGTGTGTTAATATATATTACTGTCAATTACAAATTGCTGCAAATTTTGAAATACCACAGTTCCCAAGAAATCAAAGTTGTATTTGAACGGATGCAGTAAAGAGTGATCAGAAAGAAAACAATGCATATAATAGCTAAAGTAATGAAAATTAAAGGTATAGTTAAGCACCTCCCCCCCCCAAAATAGGAAAGTTTAATTTTTTTCTTGTTTTTAAAAAATAAATAGAAGTTAAAATATTTTCTTCCCATGCTTCCAGTTAATCATCTATCATCCCCCAGTTTGGAAACCCCTGTCCTAGAGCATAGCCTGAAACTTGAAAATAAAAAGATCCACTGAGTGTTTGAAGTAACTGTCACAAGCTGTCACTAAGCCAATGCAGGTATTTTATTCCTCAGTACTTCATGCACAACTGTACTGATTTCTCTTTGACATGTGCTAATGAGCTTGGTTATCTGGCTTACCAATCCATAGAAGATTTCAAGTAACAAACAAGAAAAGGGAAACTAAGAAAGGAGACTTTTTTTTCTAAATTTAAGTTTTGTCCAGTTTTAACAAGCTTTATTTTTTTTCTCCCATCTTCCCCATCAAAAAAAGAAAAGAAAGGGGTGGCTAGGTGGTGCAGTGGAATAGAGCACCAGCCCTGGAGTCAGGAGGACCTGAGTTTAAATCCAGCCTCAGACACGTAACACAAAAAACTATCCGTGTGACCTTAGGCAAGTCACTTAACCCCATTTGCCCTACCTTCCCCCCTCCAAAAAGCAAAAAGAAGAAAAGAAAAAACTTGTCAAAAATAATTGAGCAAAATAAAATCCTCATTGACCGTATCTTTCTTCATCTTGAGTCAGTCTTCCCTGTCAGGAGGTGGACAGCATGCTATATCATTTGTCTTTTGGAACCATGTTGATCACTACATTAATGAGAGATCTTAGTCTTTCAAAGTTATTTGTCTTTCCAGTATTGTTATTATTGTATAAATTGTTCTCCTGATTCTTCTCACTTCACTCTGCATAGCTGATATAAGTCTTCTCAGGTTTCTGGGAAAGAAAGCATCCCTTTTGTAGTATATAGCACAGCAACATTTCCTTTTATTCATATATCATAATTTGTTAAGCCATTCCCTAGTCAGTGAGCATCCCCTTAGTTTCCAGTTCTTTCCAACTAAAAGAACTTACATAAACGTTTTGTATATGTGAGTTCTTTTCATCTTTCTTCAGTTTCTTTGGGGTATAGACCTAGTTGGTAGTGATACCCCTGGGTCAAAGAGTTTAGTAACTTTTGGGGCATACTTCCAAATTATTTCCTAGCATACCTAAACCAATTCACAGCTACACAATTAGTGATTACTATACCTTTTTTGTAGAGCCTCTTTTGAGGAGTAACTAAAGAAAGTATTGTTTTTAGCTGGAAGGAATTTTAACAGTCATCTGAGCCAACCTCCTTAGTTCATAGCTAAAGAAATTAAGGGTATAAATGATTTGTCATTGGTCTTGCAGATAATAGAACCTCTGATTCCCAAATCAAGTGCTCTTTCTATTATACCGTTCCATCTCTGGAATAGGTGGCTGCAGATTTTATAGCTACCTGACATCCACAGAGGAATAGTACCTTACATTTGCATGAGAGTATCACAGTTTTCAGAGCAGTTACACATACATTAACTCATTTAATCATCATAGCTACACTTAAATGTATGTAGGACAGATAATAATATTCCTTATATATTAGTGAGAATATTTCAACCCTATATGATTGTCCACGTTCACATCTCTTGATAAGAAACAAAGGGTAGAACTAATACTGTTTTTTGACACAGTACAGTAATGCATGTTACTCTGAATTATCAAATAGTTTAATTTTCTGTACATTGTGTTTAAGAAGATAGGTTCATATGTAATATGTTTTTTAAATAATTCCCAAAAAATGTGAAAAAAGTTTGGTTCTTTAAAAGAGTAAATAATCTACCTATTTTCATGTCTTATTTTCTCCACATTTCCAATGTTATTCATTCATCTAGAATAGTCACTGATGTAGAACATCTTATTCACTAATGATGCCAGATAAATGAGGAATTACTCATAGTGGATAGAGGTCTAGTCTTGGAGTTAGGAAGAACAATGTTCAGATCCTGCCTCTGAGATTAACCTTGTGACCATGGGCAAGTACCTTAAACCCTGTAAGTCTGTTTCCTCATCCATTAAAATGGAGAAAATAATTCTCTCTCACACTTACTAAAAGACTTAGATGAGATATTTTATATAAATTACATACAGACTTAAAGTACTTTAAAACTTAATTTTTACAAAAATGAATAAAAATGTAAAAAGCTCACATTTATATGGAGCTTTACAACTTACAAATTATTTTCCTGACAACCTAGCCAGATACAATTATCTTAATTTTATAGATGAGGAAACTGAGGTTCATGGTTAGTAATATGTAAAGATTTGTAAAGGATTATGTAAAAGATCCAGGCCTTTTGACTCCAGGTCTAGTAATCTTTCAATTGCTTTTTTACTTCCCTATATTTATCCTATCAAGTATATTTTTTGTTATTTTAATATAATTTTATATATATTATAAGAATATCATCAAGTGTTTCTATTTTAGTGCTCTTAAGTTTGTATATTTGTATATTACTGTATTCTTTTTTTGGTCACCATAGTAGTAATGTTTCTTCATTAAGTATGGCTTAATGTGCTTCTTTCTCTTAGGGGAAATAAGTAGTTCTGGCTTTTCAGTTTTCATAGTCTTCTATAGTGTTAATAATTATTTGTCAGGGGTGGCTGGAGCGCTGGCCCTGGAGTCAGAAGGACCTGAGTTCGGATCCAGCCTCAGACACTTAACACACACAAACAAAAAAAACCTAGCCGTGTGACCTTGGGCAAGTTACTTAACCCCAATTGCCCTCCAAAAAACAAAACAAAAACAAAACAAACAAACAAAAAAATAATTATTTGTCAATGAGAAATGTAAAGCACTTAAAAAGTATCTACTTCTAAAAGGTCATATACTATAAAGTATATATTGTGATTTTATTTCCCACTCCTCTCCCATGCACGATGATTCATTGAATCTTACTCAGAATGTCAGTGTTTTTTGTTCACGTACCAAGTTATCATCTTAGAGTCATTTAACTCAGCCATTCTTTTGCTTAATTCTCAGGTGATGTTGTGTGGCATGCAAGAAGTTGATTTAGCAGACTGGCAGAGAAATACTGTATATCGACATTACACAAGAAATAGCAAGCAGATCATTTGGTTCTGGCAGGTATTGACCTTTATATTTTTAAATTTAGATGGGAAAATATATTCTATGCAAAAAAAAATGATAGCTTAGGTATTAGCCTTTTTTTTATTTGTTAAATAAGTATTTTTAGATCATAGAAGGCAGAGCCGAAAGGGACATTAGAATCCAGATCTCTCGTAATGCAATTGAGGAAACTGAGGCCTAAAAGGTTTGGTGACTTTAAGTATTTGATAAGCCTCTGTTATATACAAAGTACTGAAGATACAGAAACAAAAATTTAAATAGTCTCTATCCTCAAAGAGCTTACGTCCTGCTAATTTGCTCAAGTTTACATGTGTAGTATATAATAGATCCAAAATTTAGACCAAAGTTTCCAAGCTTCTACTAAATTCCACTTCAGTCACACAATTACTGAAGATGTAGACAGTGTAAGATCCCACTTTGCTTATTGTTTATTGACAATAGGAAAGCAAATAATTCCTTAGAGCAGAATGCTGTCATAGATGGTATTCCTTGGAGGAGTACCTTTAAAAGTCAAAATCATATAATTCTCAGGCTTAGAACCTAGAAGTCATCCTCCATTTTGTTACCAAAGTCTATTCATTTCACCTCTACAAAATCTCTCAAATGGCCCCCCTTCTCTCATCTGACATTGCTACCTCCTTAGTGCACAGATGGCATTTCACACATGGCCCATTTTGTAATAACCTGCTGGTGAGTCTGCCTGCCTCACATCTCTCTCCATTCCATTCCATTCTCCATTCAACAATTAAAGCGATTTTCCTAAAGCATCAGTTTAACCATGTCACCCCCTTTCTTAGTAAACTGAAGTGGCTCCCTGTCTCCTCCAGGATCAAATGCAAAATGCTCTGTTTGACGTTCAGAGCTCTTTGTAATCTAAACTACTCCTGCCTTTCCAGTTTTCTTATACCTTGCTCCCTGCCATGTAGTCTTCAGTTCTATGATACTGGCATCCTGACTGTTCTACAAATGAGACACTATCTCTCTGCTCTGGGCATTTATTCTGACTACTCCCCATGCCTGGAATGCTCTCTCTCAACTCTACCTTCTAACTTACCATGACTTCCATTATTTCCTGTCTTTTACCTGAAGCCCTTCCCAAACACTCTTAATTCAAATATATGTATATATCTTGCTTTGTATATATTTGTTTGCATGTTGTTTCCCCCTTTAGATTATAAGTTCCTTGAGGGCAAGGATTGACTTTGATCTTTCTTTGTATCCCAGCAATTTAGCACACTGACTGGCTCTTAGTAAGTACTTAGTACATGCTTATTGATAGATTAAAAAACAAAAACAAAAGAAATACTTTTGGGGGCAGAGCCAAGATGGTAGAGTAAAAGCAGGAACTTGCTTTAGTTCCTGTTCCAACCACCTCCAATACCTGTAAAAAAATGACTAAACAAATTTTAGTGCTACAGAACCCACAAAGTAAAAGAAACAAATTGTCTATTGCATGGGGATAGGAACAGAGTGTAGTCCCCTGTGGGCCTGCTGTGGCACAGACTGGCCAGAGCAGACTTGAGGAGAGTGAATCTGGCAGCTTTGGCAGTTTCCGGACTTCTCAACCCATGAATGCCAAAAAGAAAGTAAAAGGTCAGTGGGGAAATCTATTGATCCTGGGTGAAAGAAGAGTACAGTCTGGCCCCCTGCCCCCAGGTGGTGGAGACTGCAACTGCTTCCAAAGCTCTAAGCTCACAAATCGTTGGGGGACCAAGCGATTATTCAGAGGGTAATCATTGGGCTTTGCTAGTACTGAGGCGGGATTCTCTTGCTTTACACTACCTGGATCTGGGTCGTCATCTTGGGTGGTGGTCCTGGGGTGAGGAACGCTAGCATGGCAGAGCTTGTTGAGACTGTGGAGAGGCAGTCTTCCTCAGAGTTCTGAGGCATTTGCCCAGAAGATGCTCTCACAACAGCTGCACAAAACCCCATACACAGCACTCTCCACTATGGAAGCAGAGTTCTTCTGTGGCAAATACTCAAAAAGGCTGACAAGATAAGCAAACAGAGGAATCGAAATCAAACCATAGAATCGTTTTTTGGTGACAAAGATGATCAAAACATAGAACCAGAAGAAGATAACAAAGTCAAAACTCCTGCATTGGAAGCCTTCGTTAAAAATATGAACCGAGGGCGGCTAGGTGGTGCAGTGAGTAGAGCGCCGGCCGTGGAGTCAGAAGGACCTGAGTTCGGATCCGGCCTCAGACACTTAACCCACACAAACAAAAACCTAGCCATGTGACCTTGGGCAAGTTACTTAACCCCAATTGCCCTAAAGGGGCGGCTAGGTGGCGCAGTGAGTAAGAGCACCGGTCTCGGAGTTGGGATGACCCGAGATCAAATCTGGCCTCAGAAAATGAGCACCCACACATAAATAATGACTAGCCGTGTAACCTTGAGCAAGTTACTTAACCCCAGTTGCTTAAAAAAAAAAAATGAACTGGTCACAGGCCATGGAAGAGCTCAAGAAGGATTCTGAAAATCAAGTAAGAGAAGGAGAAGACAAATTGGGAAGAGAAGTGAGAATAATGCAAGATCATGAAAAATGAGTCAGCAGCCTGACTGAAGAAAATAACACCTTAAAAAATAGACCAGCTCTTCTGGCCTCAGAAAATGAGCACCCATACATAAATAATGACTGTCTGTGTAACCTTGAGCAAGTTACTTAACCCCAATTGCTTTAAAAAAAAATAGACTGACTCAATTGGCAAAAGAGGTCCAAAAAGCCAGTGAGGAAAAGAATGCCTTAAAAAGGCAGAATTGGCCAGATTGAAAAGGAATTTCAAAAGGTCACTGAAGAAAATAATTCCTTTTAAAATTAGATTGGAGCAAGTGGAAGCTAATGACTTTATGAGAAATCAAGATAGTATAAAATTGATCCAAACAAATGAAAGAATAGAAGGCAATGTGAAATATCTCATTGGAAAAACCACTTACCTGGAAAATAGATCCAAGAGAGGTAATTTTAAAATTACTGGATTACCTGAAAGCCATGATCAAAAAAAGTACCTAGATAACATCTTTCAAGAAATTCTCAAGGAAAAATTGCTCAGATGTTTTAGAACCAGGGGGCAGAATAGAAATTGAAAGAATTGGGGCAGCTAGGTGGTACAGTGATTAGAGCACCAGCCCTGGGGTCAGGAGGACCTGAGTTCAAATCCAACCTCAGACACTTGACACACTGACTAGGCATGTGACCTTGGGCAAGTCACTTAACCCCAATTGCTCTGCCTTATCTCCTCCAAAAAAAAAAAATAGAATTCGCCGGTTGCCTCTTGAAAAATGATCCCCAGAAGAAAACTCTTAGGAATATTATAGCCAAATTCCAGAGTTCCCAGATCAAGGAGAAAATATTACAAGCAGTCAGGAAGAAACAATTGGAGTATTGTAGAAACATAATCAAGATAACACAAGATCTAGCAGCTTCTACATTAAGGGATTGAAGGGCTCAGAATATGATATTCCAGAGGTCAAAGGATCTAGGATTGGAGCAGCTAGGTGGTGCAGTGAATAGAACACTGGCCCAGGAGTGAGGAGGACCTGAGTTCAAATCTAGCCAAAGACACTTAACACTTACTAGCTGTGTGACCTTGGGCAAGTCACTTAACCCCAACTGCCCTCCAAAAAAAAAAATAAAAGGGGGGCGGCTAGGTGGCACAGTGAGTATTGTGTCGGCCCTGAAGTCAAAGGACCTGAGTTCGGATCCAACCTCAGATACTTAATGCACACACAAACAAAAACCTAGCCCTGTGACCTTGGGCAAGTTACTTAACCCCAATTGCCCTCCAAAAAAAAAAAAAGGATCAAGGATTAAAACCAAGAATCACCTAAGCAGCAAAACTGAGTATAATACTTAAGGAGAAAATATGGACATTCGATGAAATAGAGGACTTTCAAGCATTCTTGATGAAAAAACCAGACTGAACAGAAAATTTTACTTTCAAATATAAGAATCAAGAGAAGCATGAAAGGGAAATCATAGGAAATCAAGCAGGAAAGAAAAATCATAAACTTATTAAAGTTGAACTATCTACATTCTTACATGGAAAGATGATATTTTTAACTCATGAGACTTTTCTTACTATGAGGATAGTTGAAGGGAATGTGTGTATGTATGTGTGTGTGTGTGTGTGTGTATATATATATGCATATGCATATGTGTGTATGCATTTATGCATAGAGGACACAGGGTGAGTTGAATGTATCAAAAAATAAAATTAAGAGGTAAAAAAAGAATATGTTGGGGGAAGATATAGAATGGGGTGGATTCTCTCAAATAAATGAGACAGGAGAAGGTTGTTACAGTGAAGGGGAAGAGCAGGAAGGTGAAAGGGAATAAGTTAAATCATATTCATTAGATTTGGCTTAAGGAAGGGATAACATACACTCAATTGGGTATCTTACGCTACAGAAAAGTGGGGACGATAGAAGGGAGGGCAGATTGGAGGAAAGGGTAGTTAGAAGCAAACACTTTTGCAAAGGGACAGGATCAAAGGAGAATATAGAGTAAATAGGGAGCAGGATAGGATGGAGGCAAATATAGTTAGTTTTTCACAATATGACTGCTATGGAAATGTTTTGTATAACTACACATATATAACCTATATTGAATTGCTTGTCTTCCCACTGGGGGTGGGTGAGGAGGGGAGAAGGGAAAGAATCTGGAACTCAAAGTTTTCAAAGCAAATGTTAAAAAAAATTTAATTAAATGGCGGGGGGCATTTTACATGCAAAAAAAATACTTTGCTTCATAGATCATCTCATTAATAATATAAAATGAGGCACAAAGAAAACCATGCCTACTGAGGATACTTTTTATCATATAAAGGAAGCTTATGATAGAATATAAATGAAACAGGCATTTCCCCATGAATAAAATCTTCTCTTACTGATTATCTCAGCTTTGGAACACAGCTGAACTTCCTAAATGATACCCATGATCATTGAGTTTTCCTTAACTAACCACTTTGTTATCGTTCAGTCATTTACTCATAACCCATGTACTTGTCCATGGGGTTTTCTTGGGAAAGATAATGGAGTAGGTTGCCATTTCCTTCGGCAGTCCCTGTTTTACAGATGAGGGACTGAGGTAAATAGGGGTTAAGTGACTTGCCCCGGGGTCACATAGCTAGTGACAGACTGGATTTGAAATCAGCTCTTCTGACTCTGGGCCCTGTGCTCTAGCCATCACATGACCTTGCTGCCACTAACTAACCACACAGGAAAGGTAAATGGGTGAAGAGTACCAGTTGACTCAATTGTAATATGCACATAGCTGACCAACCCATACGCAGGCTTCAAGTGTTGCATATACCTTGAATGGACTGGACTGTGCTAATGGATAGTAAAGTGATCCAGAGTTAAATAAGAGGACAAGATGAAGTTATAAGTCCTTTGAAAAGTTTCAGAGTGTTTTTTAATGACCCCTAAAGTGTTGGAAACAAATTTGAAACAAAAAATCAAGTCTTCAGAGATATCGAAAGGATAATGAAAAGGATACAGACAGGATGTAATATGTTACCAATAGAGAATTATGCAGGAAAACTATTGGTAAAAGCTATTATCAGAGAGTTCCATGACGAGGAGAAAAAAATAGGATCAGTAAGGTAGACAGCATGAGGGATAAATTGATGGTAAGTTTATAGAATTCCTTGTTCCCCTGCATTGTCAAGAGCTCTCGAGGAAAGTTTTCAATACATAAGGTGGCCCCTGACGGTGAGCCTATATAGATGGACAAGACTTGGACGGGATGGGGTGGATGGGGGAGTTTATGGTCTGTATCATTAAAACCATATCAGTAAGATCATAGATTCTTAAAAGTATTAGGAGTGTTATTTTCTTTTTTGTTGTTTTCTAGGAACAGTAAAGGTTGTGATTTGACCCATGGTTACATAACTAATAAGTGAAGCTGTAAAGTGTATTTTCATCATTGCCTCTAACATGAACATTTTAATAGCTTGTCAGAATTACTCTGGTCTCTTGCCCTAGAGACTTAAAGGACTAATTTTGAAGCTTTAAATTATTTTTAAAATGTTATCCATCAAGGAGGAAGCACTGCATAATGGATAGGTCATTGTACTTGGAATCAAGACCAGTGGTTCTCATTTTTCGTTAATCTTAACACCTGTGTTTTGCTGGGCAAGTCAGTTAATCTGTGGGCCTTGGTTTGCTCATCTGTAAAGCAAGGAAGTTGGATTCAGTGACCTCTTAAGGTCCTTTCCAACTCTTTATACATGACCCCATCAAGTCTTTACTCTGCAATCAATTCATCTTTTACTGTGAGCACATCATCAGTTAATTCATCTTAAAAAATTTTTTTTTCAATTCATTTTTAACTTAAATATAAAAAGGGAAAAAAATCATTTCCAGGTATACAACACAACACAAAAAAGGATTCAGTATAAAAGCATTAATTTCCATTTCACACTGTTCATTTTTATTTTTTGACAACCATGTAATTAATACTACACATCATTTTAAAAATTACTTTGCTTTTCTGTGCTTTCTTCTGAGTTTTCTTTTGTTCTTTGCTGTGTACTTTTTATTTTTTTCACCCTCACGCTCAACCCTCCATGCTAGAGAAGGCCACCATTTGAGACAGATATTTATATATATGTAAAACGTACTGCACACCCTTCTGTTTACCAGTTCTTTCTCTGGAGGTAGATAATATCTTCCTTTATAGGTCCTCTGTAGTTGATTTGAATAATCATAATACTCAAAATACTTACTTGTTCATAGTTGTACTTTTAATAGTGTTGCAGTTACTATATACAATGTTCTCATGGTTCTGTTTATTTCACTCTTCATTATTTCATGCAAGTCTTCCTGTGTTTTTCTAAAATTAACCAGCTCATTTTTTATATACAGTAGTATTCCATTACAGTCATATGCCACAACTTGTTTTGTTATTCCCCAGTTGATGGGCATCCCCTCAATTTCCAGTTCTTTGGCACCACAAAGAAAGCTACTATAAATATTTTAGAACATATATTTAGAACATATTTTCCTTTTTCCCCAATCACCTTGAGAAAAAGACCTAATAATGCTTATCTCTTAAATGGAAAGAATATAACCATTTAGAAGGTTGAGCTTCTTGAATATTTATTAACTTTGAGACCATCTATTGAAATCTGCTTTTAGTTCGTTGAATTCTATTTATGTGAAGAAACTATTTGTCTGAGAGTGGAAAAACAACTAGTTCCATAAGTATTAAAAATCTTGGTAAGGATTTTGTCTTTTAAAAAAATGCCTGCTATACCTTTGAAATAGACATTTTATCAGTTATTTTCTTTAGCATATAATTGAAAATATCATTAAAATTCATACTAGCATTTTTTTCTGTTCATTATTACATATTGTTGTGTCTAGGCCATATGATTTTCCAGATAGTTTCATTGTTTTATTTTAGTGTTTTAAATATTTCAGGCCCAAGCAATTTATTATTGGTTTTGTGTTGATTTAAGTTGTAATAATTTTTGTTTTATAGTTTGTGAAAGAGACAGACAATGAAGTTAGAATGCGTCTAATGCAGTTTGTCACTGGAACCTGCCGACTACCCTTAGGAGGATTTGCTGAGCTCATGGGTATGCGTAATTCATTACAGTTGCTTTGTAGGTTCATTTATAATTATGAATGGGCAGTGTAATTGTTAGATTTCTCTTTCTTTGGAAATAACATTTTGTCTAGCAGTGTGCCTTAGATTAACTAAATCTGTTCTTTGACGCTTAAATGGGGTCACTTACCAGAGCTAAGACTTAGAATTGGTGCCAGGTAGATGTAAGAAAAGGGTGAAAAAACTAGTTGAATTACCAATAATTTGTGCAAACTGTTGGCTCAGCTGCATTATAGTCATTCAGAAATATAACTGCTTGCTAAATATAAACATATTTGCCAAACATTTAAATCTTATTTCCCTAATTCAGGGAGTAATGGTCCTCAGAAGTTTTGCATTGAAAAAGTAGGCAAAGAAACCTGGTTACCACGAAGTCATACATGGTAAGTTTAATGATTTTTTTTTAATGGAAGGGAGCTTTAAGCTTCTCTTGGTTCTGAGGTGTAGTCCTCTGCTTACAGCATACAAATGTTTCTGGTATGTCATAAACTGGTATCAAACATCTCATAATCAGATTCTACCATGAGTTTATTTAATAAGTATTACATTAATTACATTAATAAGTATTTATTTAGTATTACTATTCAGTATTTTAAATACTTTTTTTTTTAATATTATTAGGACCAAACAAGATGAATTGAAGAGGCAATGGAATCCACATTTTCTGGTTCCTAACTAATGTTCTTTTGTTGCAGTGTCATGCCTCCTATATAGACATTCATCATCCTCAGCTACTGTTGTGACCAGAAAAATTGTTAGTTTGCTCTTTTCTTTTAGGAATATTAACATTTGAGATTTTGTATCCAGTTAAATATTCATTAAATATCAAGGAGGTAAACTCCTTTAAAGCCCCTTTTTGAGGCATAGAATTTGCAAGGGGCGTGTAGGGGGAGAAGGCAGAGAAGTGGAATGCTTTGAATGGATAAAGAAGTATATCTACATATACGTGTGTGTGTGTGTGTGTGTGTGTGTGTGTGTGTGTGTGTGTGTGTGTGTGTATACACATATCAAGACACAGAACTAGAGGTGTCATAAAAGACTGGAACATAGGCAGACAAATATTTGCATACTTTTGGAATGTGGGTAATTGAATAATTTTCTTTTTAATATGCATGATCTTCATCTATCCTATGTGGCTATAAAGACAGTGTTCTCACTTTACACAAATTCAGCTCCCCAGTGGCTAGGCAGTAGGAGCCAGCACCAGCCCAGGAGGACTCATGCCATCCTGAGCTCTGGCTCCTGGGGTGGGAGTGGGAGGGTGAGGAACCAGTGTATCCCCAGGCCAGGGATCCTCCCCTCTAGGCAGAGCAGGGCAGCTATGGAGGAGGCAGGGCTGCCTAAAGGTCCACTTACATTAAGCAAGTGCTGACTATTTTCAATTTTCTGTGGGAATTCTTTGATATATCTATATTTATATTTATATCTATATCTGGACAATAAGATTTTAAAAGGTTGATGCTATTAATAATAATAACTAATGCTTTATAGTATTACAAGGTTTGCAAAACAGTTTACAAAAAATTATTTGATCTTTACAACAGTTCTGGGAGGTAGTTACTTTTATTATCCCCATTTTACAGATGAGGAAACTGAAGCAGACAGTGGTGAAGTGACCAAAGTCACCAAGCTAGAACATGTCTGCAGCCAGATTTTAATTTTTGTCTTCCTCACTCTGGGTCCACAGTTTTAGTTAGTGAACCACCTTACTGCCTCTAGATATGTAGATAATTGAGTTACTTTACAACAGTATTAATTATACAAGCAAAAGACATTACCTGTTTTCAAAATGCTTTTGGCTAAAACTAGCAGAAACTTAAGCAAAACTAAATAACTAGCAAACTCAATACATACATTTTATCAGTGTATCAAACTTGGGTTTGAAAATATAATTCTCTTAAATATGGTTCTGTTTTTATCTCTTCTTATTCAGCTTTAATCGTTTGGATCTGCCACCATATAAAAGCTATGAACAGCTAAAGGAGAAACTGCTTTTTGCAATAGAAGAGACAGAGGGATTTGGACAAGAATAACTGTCTTCTTGACCAAGAGGAGCTCTTGCATTAAAATACTCAGCCAAGTAAAATTGCACAGATGTTGTACATAAGCTGTTCAGTCCATACAGTGACCTTTCTGGAACTCTAAAAGTGTAAATGTTCTACATTCTTCCACAAAGATATGCAAAACAGTTCAGCCTTTTTAAACTTTTATTTATTACCCCCTTGAGATGACTGACCAGTAAAAAAACAAAAACAAACCAAACCACCCTTAAATTTTGAAGCAGACAAGAGACTTTATTTAAAATATATATGTACATATACTTATATACTAGTGGCTCTAGTTTTATAGAGCTCTAAGTATATGAAACATTGCAACCATTGAAAAAAACCTGGATTTGCTTTACCTTGGCTATATTATCCAGAAATAAAAACGTGCAAACTGCTCCATGTTCTACCTTATGCAATATCTCCCAAGGTTGTTTAATTGCATGGCTGTTCAGGATGGTATTAAAGTCTTAGGTCAAAACTTACCTAGAGTACATAGAAAAATTCTATTGGCTTTTCTGAAAACAGATGCCTAATTCTGTCAGCTTATTTTTAAATAAGTATAATAATTGAGGTTAACCCCTCTCTGCTACTTTAATTATGTAGCGAAATTAATGAATGAAACCTTTACCTACATAAAAGTCACATACAATAAAGTGAATGCTATACAACTGATGCCACTTAACAGTTTATTATAGGAACTGGACGCAACTCATTGAGCAGCATAAAAGTTTGTTTACATATTACCTTGGGATGCTAGGTAATTTTCAGTTTTTTAAAAAGAAATCTTATTCCTAGAATTTTTGTTTTGTTTCATTTTAATCTTTGATTATACTTCAAATTAGGTTCATGGTAAACTGATATAATTTGATATTTAGAAACGTGTGAAAGGTAATGTGAACTTTCACTACTTTTTTATGTTCCAAGTTTTGGTTACATAAATCCAAATCAATCAACAGTTACATAAGCTTTTGAACACTTAAAACTACAAAACTAATGATTTTCTATTACTCTTTAAATATTTACATCCCTCTTTAAGTTCATGTAAAATTCTATATACCTGAATTAAATAAGTATATATTAAAATCTTGTCATTTTTTAATGTAGACAAAGTTATTTTCTGTTCTAAGTAAACAATATTTTAGAATTGTTTTTATCAGTATTGAGGGCATTTGCTGAACTGCAAAGATGTGTAACAAATTATAAATCTGATGTGAATTATGTTAAGTGCTACCTGTTAGCAATCTGTGCTTCCTTATTAATATAAGAAAATTAAAATTACCATTTGTATCATGCTTTCAGTATGCACTGTAAATTCCATTAAATTAACTTATACAAAATTTTATATACCCATGAAACTGATTTCTTAAAATACTATATCTGTAACATATTTCACTGCTAGGTGAGTACAGAAAATACTAGCATACTACTTATTTTCCCAATATAACAGTTTTTACTTTGCCAGAATTTTATTTTTCTACATATTAACTTAGATTGTGTTCTGCCTTTTTATTCAAAATTCGCAATTTATTCTGTACAGGTTAAATAAAAGCAGTGATCCCATTGGCTACATAGACTCTTTTCCCATATTCTTGACTCTGATATACCAGGATAATTTCACAACTAAACAATTTTTTAGATTATGTGTATGAAGGATTATGTGATAGGTGGTAATTAAATTGTTCCATGCTTCTAAAAACAGTAGGGTGTGTATGTGCTTAAACTACACCAGGAGCCATTCATATCAGACATGAAAAATATATCCACATTATATGATTTCAAGGCTAACAAATGTGACAGTAGTATATGTTTCTTTGTAGATATTAAAAACTGAAAAATATTTTGCCTAGGGTAATTCTATTTTAAATACTGAAAAAATTCCATTTTTCATTGAAATCACCTTAGAAAGCATGGATTTCTGAAAGAACCAATGAAGCTTATCAAATATGAGAAAATCTAGGATATTCTAAAAATTGAGAAGTAGCTACTAAGATAGTTTGTAGAAAGGTTTTTTTAAAAATCATTTTCCCATGTCATGATTCTCAATTAACAGAAAGACATAATTTAGAAATATATGTTAGGTACATAAGTTATAATTAAATTACACAAGCATATATTACCCCAGTCACTGTACTAGAGTTTGAAAATAGACAAAAATGTAAATATTCCAGCCCTCAAGGAACTTAAATTATTTGGGGGGGGGGGCGGTGGAAGTCATGTATAATAACTAATGTGTGTGTGTGTATACACATACATATGTATATCACTCTTAAGGTTAAAACCCTTTACAAATAATATCTCATTTTCTCCTCACAACCCTGAAATGTAGGTGCTATTATCGTCCCCATTTTACATATAAGGAAACTGAGATTAGCTAAGTGACCTGCCAGGGTCACACAGGTAGATAATGTCTGAGGCACTGTTTTAATTCAGATCTTCATGGCTCCAGGTGCAGCCCTTCATCTACTGTTTCTGTCCACTGTATTCAGGTAAGTAGATGAAACAAAATACAAATTCTAGGAAAGGACTAACAATTGAGCTATGTCTCCTGTAGGAAGCATCATTTTAGGTGAATCTTGAAGGGATCTAGAGAGTTGAAGAGGTAAAAGTGAGACTAATGAATGAGAATTTGTGCAAAGGTGTGGAGTTAGGGGAGTGGGATGTTCTGTATTGGGTACAGCAAGTAGATCAATTTGCCTGTAGTATACAGTGTGTAAGGGTAGAAAATGTGAAAATCAGTATGGAAAGAGAGGTTAGAAGTTGGGAAATGTTATGATGATTAAAAAGAGGAATTGGCATTTTATCCTTGAAAAATATAGGGAACTGGGGCGGCTAGGTGGCGCAGTGAGTAGAGTGCCAGCCCTGGAGTCAGAAGGACCTGAGTTCGGATCCGGCCTCAGACACTTAACGCACACACAAACAAAAACCTAGCCATGTGACCTTGGGCAAGTTACTTAACCCCAATTGCCCTCCCAAAAAAAGCAAAAAAAAAAATTAGGGAACTACTAAAGCTTCTTGAGCATGGGAGATTTGACAACTATAATGGGAAAAGAGTTAATAAAAAGGCAAGAGACAAGGCAGGTATGCCAGTTGGGAGACTTTTGCAATAGTCTTTGTAGGAGGTACTAAGGAGCTAAAATTGCATGGTTTCTATGTGACCAGAAAGAAGACTTTAGGTAAGAGATGTAGAGGTAGAATTGGTGAGACTTGGCAGCTAATTGGACATATTGGATAAGGATGAGGAGGAAGTTGTTGAGCATGTATGAAAACTTGCAAGCTTATATAGCTAGAAGGAAGTTGGTGCCTTACATGGGAAAAATTAGACATGGGTTATGTTTGAGAGCATATATAGATAGTGAGTTACATTTTGCACATCTTAAGTTTGAGATATCCATGGGACATCTAGTTAGAAATATCCCATAGGCAGTTGCAGATCTATAATTAGAGGTTGGAGAGGCTTGTGCTGAATATAGAGATTTTCAAGTTAGCTCCATAGAAATCATCATTAAGTGGCCATTAAATGATAGTTATAGAGAGAGAACCCATGATAGAGCCTTGGAATTACACAGGAAAGGAGTGAAATAGATGATCCAGCTAAGAAACTGAGGAGTAATTACATAGGAGAAGAACCAAGAGTGCAGTGTCATGAAAAAACAGAAAATAGAAAGGGAGGAAAGAGTGGTTAGCAGTGTCAGATGTTGCAGAGAGGTCTGGTCTAGGAAGATCAGAAGAAAGGAAAAGTTATTAGATTTGTCTAACTTTGGTTAGAGCAATTGTATTTGTACCATGGGATCAGAAACCAGATTGCAAAGGACTGAGAGGCAAGTGTATAAAGAAAATGAGAATAAACAGCATTAGTTGACCAGAAGAAGAGATACTGGATGGTAGCTGAAATGCTTGGTAAAAAGTTTAAAAGGGTTGTTTTTTGGTTTGGGTTTTGTCGTTTTTTGTTGTGGTTTTTTTTCCCCCTAAAGACTGGGAAATCTTATGTAGATAGTAGATAAGAGAGTAGTTGAAAAGTAAAACTGGAGGGATGGGTTGGTGTAGTCTGCCAGAGCAAATGGGATTAATAATAGTTCTTTTTTTGTAGCACTTTAAAATTTGAAAAATTTTATGTATATTTTTTTGCTGTATCTTATACCAAATATGAGTGGTAGGTGCTATGGTTATTTCCATTATAAGTACGTGAAAACTAAAGTGAATAGAGTTTAAATTATTTGTCCAGGGTCATATACCTAGTATACCAGGGAGGATTTGAACTCAGATCTTCCTGATTCTACATCCTGTACTAGTTACTATACTACCTACCTTCTTTAACATGGTTCTAAGTAGGTTTGACCTGGTCAGGCAAAAGCCGGACTTCATCAGACACTAGTATAAAGAAAGAAGATTGGGGAATGATGCTAAGTGCTTTGGAGATGTAGAAAAGAAAAGAAAGGAAGTTTGTGGTGAATAGAGTCCCTCCATTGAGAAACTAGAGGAAATTTGAGGAGATGGGAGCTGCTTTGAGAAGGGTAATAGAAAATTAATTAAGACCTAAAAAGAATACCTTGCCGCAGTGAGGGCCTGGCTATTTGCAATGGACCCAGTCAGTACATTTTAGCAGTATGTGAAGTAAGAGTGAAGAAGCTGAATGATCAGATTTGTGAAATGATGCATGGCAAAAGGCAAAAAGACACAAATTGTGATAGTTACTAGGCTGAACCAAAGGGGCAAGATTTGGAAAAGAATAAAGTTTGGCTAGATCCTGGGAAAGTACTGAGAAAGGTAATAGTGAGTATGAAGAAAAGCTTAAGGGAGAATGAGACTTAAAGAGACAGAATGATAGGAAATAATTATTGTATAAAGAAATTTCAGAATTCTTGATCATCAAACTCTTATGGTATTGCTGAAGTCAAGAGCATAATTATCACTTTATGTTGGCTAAGGTGCAATGAAGGTGAGGTATGAATAGGTCTTGTGAGTTGAGACGGAGGAGAGGGTATTTGAGAAAACAGTATCTATGTTAAAATCCCCTACTATGAGAGTGGGGGGAAATCTAGTATTCTTTTACTGAAATATGCCGGTTGCAATATGTAAAATATTTAAATATGATAGGTGTGAGGTTATTCATTAATAGGACAGCAAAAATAAACTCTGAATATAAGTTTAAATATGTGAAAACATGCCAACAAAACATTCTGAAAAGGAACCATAAACAGTACACCGTCAGTATTGAAGTAAAATAATAATACAAGAAGACAGTAAAATAGCAGTGGCATATTTCAGTGGTTCTCCATTTTGGATTGACAAATCCAAAGATAAACAAAAAGAGAAAATAGAGTACTGTTCCTGGAGAAACTAGAGTTAAAACACTTGATGCATCTTCTAAATGGATTTACAAAAGAATATATGTATTTCTCAGCACCCTATAGAATTTTTACAAAAATTTTTACCAAAATTGACCAATGGAAACGAGTTACTAGATAATGAGTGGTTTGGGAGGTGGAGCCAAGATGGAGGAGAAACACAAAGAAGTGTTTGAAGCTTTCCCCACCAAAAATTTTCAAGCAGATGGAGAAAACAAATTAGTTTAAATCCTGATTGGTAAATTGAAGGAAAAGTTAGTCATTTTTCTATCTCCTCTTGGCATAAGGAGACAAGTCTGTGACACTGAGGAAGAAGTATGGTCAGGAAGATGCTATGTAGGGCACTCCAGTATAAGGAAATCACTGTGTACTAAGAGCATCACAGGGGAAACAGGTGCCAGCTAGTAGTTTTGTTTTGTCACCCATTATCTAGTTCTGGGTCACAGATCCAGAATGGACCAAAAAGTGCCTAAGGGTGGTGTTCTTAGATAAGGAGTGCTCACAGAGTCTAAACCAGAGGTTTCCAAATTTATTTGGCCTATCACTCCTTTTGAAAAAAAAAAATTACTCAGCACCCCACTGGAAATCTACTTTCTTTAATGCTTTAACAGTTTTTTGAAATCTGCATCATTTCAAAAAATATAAATTTTTTTAAATGACACATCTTTAATAATTTATTGTAAATTTGTGAGGGGGTTTCCTGTATTGAGATTCTTATGACACAATATTGCATCATGTAACTATGATACTGGAAAAAGTCATTACACACATATATTCCAGCTGATGCTTGCTAGATTTCCTGACAATGCAACAGGTTCTCCTGCCAACACTTGCTTGAGCAGTCAAGACACTGATCAGTTATAATTTGCATTTTATGTGTTTATTTGGAAAATAAGGTTATGAATTTAACTTTGTTATGCAACAGATAAAACACGTATGAATGGTTTTTCAAAATTTTCTTCTTTATGCTTCCACCATCCCCTTATTTTACTCAACAGCCCACTCCAGTTAAACCTAATACTATTGCTGCCCCTCTGGATCTTTCAAGAGCCCCCCAGGGGGCGGTATTGCCCACTTTTGGAACCTCTGGACTCTAAATAACACATAGAAGAGCAAGTTTGGAAGCAAGCAGTAGGAGTATGGGTCACATAACGTTACCTGCAGTTGTTATGGCATTATGTTTTCCTTCTAAAATGTATTTGGGAGCATCTCTATGTCTACTTATAGTGGTTAGTGTCTTCAGTTTGCTCATCCTACTTTCTGAATTGAGGCTTTCTTTCAGGAGCACCCTTTGTACCCTGCTGTGCTATTGGGTGGGGTGGATGACCCTGTCTGGTCTTGACCTAAGACACCTGGATTCCTGTACAATCTTCACTTCTTGGGCTTATAAGTCATACTACACACAACCACAAGGCTTAGGGTGCTAGGAACTTTGGAATCCTGAGATGTCTTATCTACTATGGTTACTGCCCTTTTTGGTGACTTCTAAGGCATGCATAAGTTTCCAAACACTTTGGGGCTTTCTAATGGTAGCCTTCAACTTTTTATACCTCCTGAAATAGAGTCTTATAGGCTTCATATGTCACTGACCCATCTCTGGTTGTGCTGGGAGGATGATAAGTTATTTACCTGTGCTGGCCCTGATTTTGACTTTCATCCCCTTTTCTATTGCTCATCAACTTCAGGCTTACTTTTGTGGAGTTATACAGTAGAAGTTATTATAATTTTCCACTGTATTTTTTGATCATTATCTGTCCTGTGCAATTTTAAGCTTTTTGTGAAGTAGGTGTAGGGGCAATGATCTACCTGTTCAGGCAACTATCTTGGCTAGAACTCTTCTACTCAATAAACTCCAATGGCACCTGTAATGGAAATGCAAATGTAAAGATCTTCCCTGTCCCTAGGCCCTTTGATGGGTTTAAGAGACTCTGAGAACCTTCCTTGATTTGAAAATATACTCTGCCTCCTAATAGGCTGAATGTAATCACATGGAGCCTGTGGCAGGAGGCTTGGTTTTCAGGAATGCTTACACCTTGGTGCTGTGTGATTGGGCAGTGGGTCAAGAGGGTTACATTCTCTGAGCCACGAGAAGGCTATATAATCCCTGATGTGAGGCTTTGCTTTGGGGCTCACTCTGAGAAGTGTTGTGTGATTTCACCAGATGAGACTCTGGGCAGCTGTTGAGAGCCCCCCAGCTTTGAAAACCCAGATGTTGATGCTTCCCTCTCTGGTAACTGTGATTTAGTATTGATGTGTAAGGGTTGGATAGTTTGGAAGCCTGTCTGCTTGCTCTGTCTGTTTCTCTGTTTTGAAACTTCTGTCTGTATACTCTGAAGTTCGGGGTGCTGACCTTTTCCCCCTGAACTAGGTAAACGATCTATGATCTATGTTTGATTGATTAAAGTAAGCTTGTTAACCCATTTTGAGTTGCTTTAGAAAAGCAGATCTAAGAACCTGTGTTGGCAGCCACTCTGGGAATGTTGGGGTGCTTGCTGCTACAGCACCCTATTGTCAAGGATCAGATAGAAGCTCTTTTGTTCCCAATACACCTTTCTAACCTAATCATACATGACTACTCTTCCCAAATGCTGTGCTTCAGCCAAACTGATTTTCTTGATATTTCTCACACAAGAAACTCCATCTCCAATTTCCACACCTTTGTACTGGCTATCCCCATGCCTGGGATGCAATATTACTTCAACTCAATTACTCTATTCAAGTAACACTTTCTATATAAAGCCTTTTCTGATGTCTCTAGCTGTTAAGTGTCCTACCCTTTCCCCCCCAAAATTACTTTTAATTTATTTTGCATAAAATTTGCATAGGTTCTCTAATTGTCATAACGGATATAGTGTTGGACTTGGGGTTTGGAAGTCCTGAGTGCAAATTTTGCCTTAGATACTTACTGTGTTGTGACCCTGGGCAAGTCATTTAACCTCTACCTCAGTTACCCCATGTGTAAAGTGGGGATAATAATAATCCCACCTTGCAAGGCTTTTATGAAGATCAAATAAGAACATGGAAAGCACTTTGCAAACCTTAATATAATATGTAAGCACTATTATTAGTTATGTAACTATTGTCTCTCCCAATAGAATGTAAGCTCCTTCATGACAGAGACAATTTCATTTTTATCTTTGAATCCACAGAGCCATCATAGAATTTAGCACATACTAGGGACTTAATAAGTACTTACTGACTGATTTTAAAGCCACCAAATGAGAGGGCATAACTTTTTTTTTTTAGGTTTATTATTATTTTATTTTATTTTACTTTTTTTTTTAACAAATGCTTTATTAACTTCTGGTTTACATCATTCATTTCCACAAGATTTTGAGTTACAATTTTTTCCCCATTTTTCCCTACCCACCACCCCAGAATAGCAGTCCCACTAGACATCCCTTCATCCAATCTACTCTCTCCCATATCTTCTCCCATACCCCCTTCAACTTTGCCATTAGTGCAAGGTGAATCTCTGAGCCCCAATGCCTGGACATCTTATCTCCCAATTACATGCAAAACAATATTAGTAATAGTATTTATATACATTTGAAACATTTAATTTTAAGACTTTGAATTTCAGATCCATTCCCTTCCTCCCTTGTCACCCACTCCCTCTGGGAAGATAAGCAATTCAGTATGTATTGTACATGTATAGCTATGCAAAACATTACCATAGTAGATATATTGTAAAAGACTGCTTATATTTCCCTCCCACCCATCCCACCCCCCATCTGGTCCATTCCCTACTTTGATGCTGTTCCTCTTTGAAAGTGGGTACTTCCAACCTCCCCTCCCTCATCCCCCCCACTCATCCCCCTTCCCCCTACTCTCCTGCAGGGTGAGATATCCCATTTAGTATGTATGTGATTCCCTGAGCCAAATTCAATGAGAATAAGGTTTTGCCTTTTTGCCTTCCTGTTCTTCCCCTCCCCTGGAACTACTTCCCCTTGCTTCTTCTACATGAGATAGTTTACCCTACCCTGTCTCCCCATCTCCTCTTGCCACTTTCCTCTCTCACCTCTTGACTTCACCCCTTAAGTATCATCCCTTCCCGCCAAATTCAACCTGTGTCCTCTATCCATGTATACCTGTAAACATATATATACACATTCACATATGTATTCATATGTCCATATACCCTTCCATTATTTTCAGAGTGATAAAGATCTCATCAGTCACAGTTATTGTTTTTCCATATAGGAATGTAAATAGGTCAACTTTGATAAGTTCCTTTTGATTTCTTTTCCCTGATTACCTTCTCAGGTATCTCTTGCTTCTTGTGTCTGAATGTCAAGTTTTCTATTCAACTCTGGTTTTTTCATCAAGAATGCTTGAAAGTCCTCTATTCCACTGAATGACCATATTTTCCCCTGAAACAAAATACTCAGTTTTGCTGGGTAGGTGACCCTTGGGTTCATTCCCAGTTCTTTTGCCCTCTGGAATATCATATTCCATGCCCTTCGATCCCTCAGTGTAGAAGCTGCCAGGTCCTGGGCTATTCTGATTGTGTTTCCACAATATTGAAATTGTTTCTTCCTGGCTGCTTGTAGTATTTTCTCCTTGATCTGGGGATTCTGGAACCTGGCTATAATATTCCTGGGAGTTTTCTTTTTGGGATCCTTTTCAGGAGGTGATCGGTGGATTCTTTCAACCTCTATTTTGCCCTCTGGGTCTAAAACATCAGGGCAATTTTCCTTGAGAATTTCTTGAAGGATGATTTCTAGGTTCTTTCTTTGATCATGGCTTTCAGGTAGTCCAATAATTTTAAAATTATCTCTCCTGGATCTATTTTCCAGGTCAGTGGTTTTTCCCATGAGATATTTCACATTGCCTTCTATTCTTTCATTTGTTTGGATCTGCTTAATAGTATCTTGATTTCTCATAAAGTCACTAGCTTCCATTGGCTCCAGTCTAATTCTGAAGGAATGATTCTCCTCACTGAGCTTTTGAGATTCTTTTTCCATCTGGCAAATTTGGCCTTTTAAGGCATTCTTCTCCTCATTGCCTTTCTGAGCCTCTTTTGCCATTTGAGTTAGTCTATTTTTTAAGGTGTTATTTTCCTTAGGCTGTTGACTGTCATTTCATACTTTTCTTGTATCTTTCTCATTTCTCTTCCCAAATTTCCCCCACTTCTCTTATCTGCTTCTTAAGGTCCTTTATGGCCTGTAGCCAGCTTGTATTTTCATTTGGGGCTTTTGGTGCAGGAGTTCTGACCTCACAGCCCTCCTCCTGTTCCATGCTTTGATCCTCTTTGCCCCCAAAATAGGAGTCTAAAGTTGCATTTTTCTGTTTATTTTGTTTCCTTTGCCTAGGCATATTGCCACTTAATGACTTGATTTTTGGGCTTGTTGCCATAGTAGGACTCTACCACCAGATAGGAGAGCTTCTGTCCCAAACATGGGGTCTTCGCAACTTCTGGAGGTTGGGTAGCCTCTGTTAAGTCTCCACCTACTCTGGCAAATTGGATACCCACCCCTGACCTTCCCTCAAGACCACAATCCAGATCCAAGCAGGTTAAAGCAAGAGCAATTAACCCCCAGACTGATTGCTGGATCTCTCTACAGTTTGCAGACCAGGAGCTGGAGCTGCCACTGCCACTGCAAAATGGCCTCTGTGCCGAGTTTCCTCAGCAGCTTTTCGCCCCCAGGGGAGGAAGCTGACGAGTTCCCCAAATACTGGTCCCAAAGTCCATAGGGCACTAACCTCTTGTCCTAGGCATATCTGTGTTGATAATTTGGTATCACCACAGCTGCTGGTGTTCTGGGGTCCCTCCAGCCAGCTGTTGGCCCTGCCGCCCTGTGGCTAAAACCATGTCTCGTGCGGGCCTGGGCTAGGCTCCCAGAGCGCTGTGCTGTCGGTTCCCAGAGCTCTGGGCTGTCCTCAGCAGGAGGTTAGTTTCTCTGCGTCGTTCTGTGGGTGCTGGGGCTCCAGAAGTTGTTTAGATTCCCCTTTTACATTGTTTGGAAGTGGTGTGGGGCAGAGCACCTTGAAAGAGCTGTTTCTACTCTGCCATCTTGGCTCCGCCCCCTGAGGGCATAACTCTTTAAAAAATATCTTTAGTTATTGGGATTGGTTGTATCATTCTGAAAGAGGACCAAAATGGCATCACTATGTTGGGGTCAAGGTACATTGTATCCAACTGTTGTTGATCAAATCAGTATGAGCTTTGAAGGCTATACCACAGGTGAGGCACAAATAAAATAGTCCATATGAACGTTTGGAGTGGGGATGGCTCTAAATTTGTGCTTCTCATGTTTCTTTTGAGCTACTGCAATTCTGCTTTGTTCATAGAACACAGCACCTTTTTTGATACAGACATACTATGCTGGGTGGTCCTGTGCCAAGTATCTTCCATGTCTTACAATATATTCCAAAGTTCTTCAGAGAGACCTTGAGAATGTTATTGCATTGCTTCTTCTGACCTCCATGCAAGCATGTGTCTTATATGAGTTCTCCATATGATTTCATTGATAGTGGGACTTCCTCCACTAGTACAGCTCAAAAATCCTTCTATAACAAGAGTTCCTAGTCTTTTTCTTATACTAATAACTAGATTTCAATATAATAGGATTCTTTGGTAATACTAGATATCTTCATTTTAGGCACTTAAACTTATTCTGAGAATGGGTCTATGGGCTTCACTGGATTGTCAAAGGAGTCCATGACACTAAAAGAGGTTAAGAATCCTTTCTAAAACCTGGTGATCTTCAAGAATTGCTATGGCAGAAAAACTGATACTCAGCAGCCTACTAGGAAATAAGCCTCTCCAACTTCTTGTTGAATTAAATTGAATTGAATGTAATTAAGCTGGTCCTTAAATGTGAAAACACATAACCACATCACTGGGCCCACACTTTCCCCTCCTTGAACAAAACCTGCTGTACTATACTGTGATGGCAAGCAAAGTAATACTCTGCTGCTTGTTTCAGTAATTCAAGTACCTTTGAGCCTTGCCTTTGTGTCAAGTCTTTGTTGGAAACAGTATACATTGTATTGCCCTTAATAGATCTAAGGAAGTTTGGAGACCTTCCCTACCCTTAATAGGCCTAATGTCTTCACATGGAGCCCACAGTGGGAGGAGCTTGCTGAAAGAGCAGAACAGGAAAGAAAAAAAAGCAGATAAAAATTTGAGCATGAGCTGGGACCAGGCAGAACTGAGATGGAGAATACTTGTGGTGCTGGCACTTTGTCCATCTATTCTGTCTGTGTTGATGTTACTTTGTCAGACAGAAGCTTTCTGTCTGTTGATTTGTGTTACTTTGTTAGAAGCATTGTGTCTGTGGCTTTGTGTACTTTGTCAGAAGCATTCTGTTGATTTCTCAGACAAAGTTAATTGTGATGATAGCGCCAGCAATGTGTGTAAATACTTTTGTAGCCCTGTTGAGCTTTGTTTTCCTAGAAACAGAAACTGAAGCTTGAGTGGAGCAGTGCCTGTGAGCTGCAATGTGAGCTGTGAAATGAAACAGAAGTAAAGAGCTGCCTGTCTCTGAATCCAGGCAACAGTTAGGTGAATCCAGGAAAGAGCTGGGAGCTGTCAGCCTGTGGAAGAGGAACTGTGGGGTTTGGAAGCCAGCCTTGAGTCAAGATGAAAGAGGACTGATGACATTGTAACTGATAACAGTGCCCTCCAAAAAAGTAAAAAAATAAAATGAAGATCCCTCCCTTGTCTTGTCCTCCCTCCCTCTGCCCTTACTATTTTATTTCTTCTGAATTTACAAGACTTTTATACTCTTCTAAATATATATTATTGTTCCCTCTTAAACCCATTCCTAATAAAAGTAGGTTACCAGAACTACCAGCCCTCCTCCCCCATCTAATTCCTCTGTATTGATTCTTCCTCTTGTACCTCATTTGTATAAAATAACTACTCTTTTTTTAGCTGTTCTAAATGATTTTACTTTATAAATTCATCCTCTTTAGATTTAGCCCAATCTTTCTCATAAGCTACCCAATTATTTATTTATTTTGCTTTTTGGAGGGCAATTGAGGTTGTGACTTGCCCAAGGTCACACGGCTAGTTTTATGTTAAGTGTCTGAGGCCAGTTTTGAACTCAGGTCATCCTGACTCCAGGGCCAGTGCTCTATTCACTACAACACCTAGCTGTCCCATAAGCTACCCAATTATTATTAATAAAAATATTAGACCTAAGTTTTACATTTTCATATATAAAAAGTAAATAGTCTGTCCTTATGAATCCCTTATAATAAGTCTTTGGTATGTATATTATATTTATGTTGGCTCTTGTATATCAAATCTATTAAAGTTCAGGTTTTTTTGTTTTTAACAAAGTCTTGAAAGTCTAAGAATTGATCAAGTATCTATTTTTTTTCCACTAAAGATTATGTTTAACTTTGCTGGGTATGATATTTTTGCCTAGAGCTCCAGTTTTTTGCTCTTTAATATAGTGTTGCAAGACCTATGGTCCTTTAATGTCTCCATTGCTAAGTCTTGTATGATTCCAAAGACACCATCATATTTTAATTGTTTTAATATTAATGCTTTTGGGGGGTGGAGCCAAGATGGTGGAGTAGAAACAGCTCATCCAAGCCACTCTGCCCCCAGATTCCCCCCAAACTATGTAAAAGGGGACTCTGAACAACCTCTGGAGCCCCAGCACCCACAGAACGACACAGAGAAGCTAACCTTCCACTGAGGACAGCCCAGCAGCCCTGCAGGAAGGACCAGCGCAGCGCTCTGGGAGCTGGCAGCGCGCAGAGTGTGGGGAGCCGAGCCCAGGTCCGCGTGAGCCGAGGTTTTAGCCCCAGGGTGGCAGGGCTAGCAGCCGGCTGGAGGAACCCCAGAACCCCAGGAGCTGTGGTGACTCCAGAATTATCAACATAGAAATGCCTAGGACAAAGTAAGAGGTTAGTGTCCTATGGACTTTGGGACCTGTATTTGGGGAATGCGTTAGCTCCCTCCCCTGGGGGCTAGAAGCTGCTGAGGAGACACTCCATTTTGTAGTTTTCAGAGGCAGCTCCAGCTCCTGGCCTGCGAATTAATTGTAGGGAGATCCAGAGATCAGTCTTGGGGGGTAATCGCTCTTGCTTTAACCTCCCTGGATCTGGATTGTGATCTAGGGTGGAAGTCATGGGTGGGTTTACAGCTTGCCAGAAACGGAAGTTGCCCCCCACACGTTCGGGACGAAAATTCCTCTATCTGGCCTTAAAGCCATAGTGTGGCAACAAGCCCAAAAGTCAAGCAATTAAGTGGGAACATGCCAAGGCAAAGGAAACAGAAAAATGCAACCCTAGACTCCTATTTTGGGGGCATAGAGCGGGAAAAGGACTGTGAGGTCAGAAGTCCTGCTCCAAAAGCCCCAGGGGAAAACATGAGCGGGTTGCAGGCCATAGAGGACCTTAAGAAGGACTTTAAAAATCAAATAAGAGAAGTGGAGGAAAAATTGGAAAGAGAAATGAGAAGGATGCAGGAAAAGTATGAAATGAGGGTCAACAGCCTGACTGAGGAAAACAACACCTTAAAAAATAGACTAACTCAAATGGCAAAGGAGGCCCAAAAGGGCAATGAGGAGAAGAATGCCTTAAAAAGTCGAATTTGCCAGATGGAAAAAGAATCTCAAAAGTTCACTGAGGAGATTCATTCCTTCAGAGTTAGACTGGAGCAAATGGAAGCTAATGACTTTATGAGAAATCAAGATGCTGTTAAGCAGATCCAAACAAATGAAAGATTAGAAGGCAATGTGAAATATCTCATGGGAAAAACCACTGACCTGGAAAATAGATCCAGGAGAGACAATTTAAAAATTATTGGACTACCTGAAAGCCATGATCAAAGAAAGAACCTAGAAATCGCCCTTCAAGAAATTCTCAATGAAAACTGCCCTGATGTTTTAGATCTAGAGGGCAAAAGAGAGGTTGAAAGAATCCACCAATCACCTCCTGAAAAAGATCCCCAAAAGAAAACTCCCAGCAATATTATAGCCAGGTTCCAGAATCCCCAGATCAAGGAGAAGATACTACAAGCAGCCAGGAAGAAACAATTTCAATATTGTGGAAACACAATCAGAATAGCCCAGGACCTGGCAGCTTCTACACTGAAGGATCAAAGGGCATGGAATATGATATTCCAGAGGGCAAAAGAGCTGGGGTTGAAGCCAAGGGTCATCTACCCAGCAAAACTGAGTATTTTGTTTCAGGGGAAAATATGGTCATTCAGTGGAATAGAGGACTTTCAAGCATTCTTGAGAAAAAAACCAGAATTGAATAGAAAATTTGACATCCAGACACAAGAAGCAAGAGATACCTGAGAAGGTAATCAGGGAAAAGAAATCAAAAGGAACTTATCCAAGTTGACCTATTTACATTCCTATATGGAAAAGCAGTAACTGTGACTGATGATATCTTTCTCACTATGAAAATAATGGAAGAAGGGTGTGTGGTCATATGAATACATATGTGAATGTGTGTGTATATGGTTATAGTTATATATGGATAGAGGGCATAGGTTGAATTTGTTGGGAAGGGAGAATACTCAAGGGATGAAATTATGAGGTGAGAGAGGAAAGTGGCAAGAGGAGATGGGGAGAGACAGGGTAGGGTAAACTATCCCATGTAGAAGAAGCAAGGGGAAGTGGTTGCAAAGGAGGGGGAGAATAAGGAAGGCTGAAAAGGCAAAACCACATTCACATTGAATTTGGTTCAGGGAGAAAATGACATACATACTAAATGGGATATCTCAACCTGCAGCAGGATAGGGGGAAGGGGGATGAGAGGAGGGATGATGGATGGGAGGGCATCCTTGGGGGGAGGGGAGGTTGGAAGTACCCACTATAGAAGAGGGACAGGATCATGTAGGGAATGGACCAGGTGGGGGGTGGGATGAGTGGGAGGGAATTATAAGCAGCCTTGTACAATATATCTACTATGATAATGTTTTGCATAGCTAGACATGTACAACATACACTGAATTACTTATCTCCCCAGAGGGAATGGGTGACAAGGGAGGAAGGAAATGGATCTGAAATTTGAGGTCTTAACATTAAATGTTTCAAATATATATATATATAAATACTATTATTAATACTCTTTTGCTTATAATTGGGAGATAAGATGTGCAGGCATTGGGACACAAAGATTCACCTTCCTCTAATGGAAAAGTCGAAGGGGGTATGAGAGAAGGTATGGGAGAGAGCAGATTGGAGGAAGCGATATCTTGTGGGACTGCTATTTTGGGAGGTTGGGTAGGGGAAAAATGGGGGGAAAATGATTGTAACTCAAAATCTGGAAGAAATGAATGATGTAAAACAAGTTAATAAAGCATTTGTTTAAAAATAAAAAAGTATAATAAGAACAAATACATAAACATTTTCTCCTTAAAAAAATATTAATGCTTTTAATATATTGTTCTTGAGCTGGGAATTTCAGAATTTGACTATGATATTTCTGTGAGTTTTCCTCATAGGGTCCCTTTTAAGTGTGATCAATGGAATTTTTTTCTATTTCTAGTTTCCCCCTTGTTCTAATGCTTCAGTACAATTTTCCTTAATTATTTCTTGTATTATTGCATCAAGATTTTTTTGTATCATAACTTTGTTATTCTAATTGCCGTTTTCTTGATCTGTTCTCCAAATCTATTGGGGTTTTTTTGTATTACACTCTCTCTTCTATTTTTTCATTATTCATATTTTAATTATTTCTTGATTTCTTAAAATTTCACTGGCTTCACCTTGCCCAATTCTAATTTTCATGGTGTCATTTTCTTTAAGATTCTGAATCTCTTTTTCTAATTAGTTGACTTTCCTTTCATAATCTTTTTGTTTTTCTTGGGTTGTTTTCTCTTTTAAGTTTTTCCTCCATCTCTGTCATTTGATTATTAAAGTCTTTTAAAAGATCTTCTATAAATTCTTTTTGGGCAAGTGACCATTTGATGTTACGCTTTGGATTTTTTTTTAACTTCAATATCCTTCTCTGAAGATGAACACTAGTCTTCTCTATTCCCACAATAGTTTTCTGTGGTTGGATTCTTTCTCCTTTGGCTATGCATTTTCTTGTGGTAATAGCTTAGTTTTTATAATCACCCCAGGGTATGGGAGATAGTGTTGCTTGTCCCAGTCTTTGGTACGTAGCTTATATTTTTATCTACCCTCTAACCAGGAACCAAAGCCAAACCTCCAACCTCCTGTAAGCTCCCACAGACAGGGGCTTTCTGTCCCACTGATTCTGCTCTCACCAGGCATGTGCTGGTTCCTTCTAGCCTCCACCTTTTCACAGCACAGCCGGGTCTGGTCCTGCATTCCTCCTCAGCAGAATTTCTCTCAGTCTTCCTGGGCTCAGACAGCCAATTCCCTTTATGATTTGGGGGTAAAAATTCCTGTAGCTGGGGCAGGAGCAACTTCTCAAACCAACTAACCTTAGGGCTTGCCACTTGCTGTTAAACTGACCCCTATCCTGGAGGTGTTTACTATTCACAGTGACCAAACTTCCATCCTGGGATTTTTGTTGATTTTCTCAAATTGTCCCAGGAAGACCTTGGTTGTACCCCTACTCTTTTTTTTTTTCCATTGGAGCATTTTATTTGTGTGTATGTTTTACATACTTAGAAAACGAATCCCAGCATTTCTCCTCCTGTGTGTTTTCGTCTTGCTTCTTCGTGGTCCATGATGCCAGCTGAGGTTGTAAGCACAATAAACCCAAACTGACGGGATGGTAGCAGATTATTCTGCCACTTTTCCAGATCTTTCAATTGAATATCAAATCTGGGGCTGATTACACCACACTTGTTTAATCGGCCAGTGAGATTCACAACAATTTTTCCTGTTCTGTGATCATCAATGATCTCAAATTTGCCAATGTAACCATGCTTCATCATCACATTTACTTTAGAGCAAGGCCTAATGAGAACCTGGCATTTTCCTTGCTTTTCTGCGTTGTTGATGCTTTTGAGAGCATCTGCCAGGACATTCATGCACACCATGGTGGCAGCACTGCAAGATGGTAGAAAGAGCTACCCCTATTCTTTATTTTGACTCCGCATTTTGTTCACCCTATGGTCCTGTTGTATCTCTTTTGTGGGAAAATCTTGAGAAATTGGAATTTTCTGAGCTACTCTTGCCATCTTTCCAGAATCCTCTGACTGTTCTGATAATGGAGGACCACCAAGCCTTTCTATCACTCTGTCATTGCATTGTAAGACCCCCCCCCCATCTTACTAGCTGCCTTACAGTCCCCTGAAATGTCATCTGACCTACTTATATAACCTAAGGATCTCCAGACCTTGTCATCTGCCCTTCATAGTAAGCAATTAAAAATGATTTTTCATTCCTTCTTTGTTCAGAATAGTGCTGGTCCATTAGTGAATGTATCTTGGACAAAGAAACCAAATGCACAATGATATAATCCCAGAATTGAACAGGAGTAAGAGAGCAAGCTGGATTGACACCGGGAAACTACAGCAGTTTTAAGCTTAAGCTTCTCACTGAAACAAAAATATACCAATATTTCTCCATTGATACTGTAAGACTAGAGATCATGAAATATGGTGATCTTCAAGGAATTCAAACTGCAGTTAAACTAAAAGAAGCACATGAATAGAGAAGCCGGCTTGAGTCAGCTGGAACATACTACTAGCAGAAGAGAAGTGGTATGAAGTCATGGTGTACAAATGAGAAATGGATTCCTGTTGCCAAATACTTAGAAAAGCACGTTACTATTATCTATGTTGTATTTTTGTTGAACGTTTCTCAATCACATTTTATGGTTCTGTCATATTCCTTGGATGTAGTTTGACACTTTTGGTGTAAATGATGCCATCAAAGATGTGTTATCAGAACAGGGGGGCACTGGGGCAGCTAGATGGTTCAGTGGATACAGCATTGGTCTTGGAGTCAGGAGGACCAGAGTTTAAATCCAGTCTCATATACTTATTAGCTATGTGACCCTGGGTAAGTCACTTAACCCCAATTGATTAAAAAACAAAAAGAAAAAGGGGCCATTCATGGGGCAAGAACAAGGAAAAAGCAATGGAGAGTCTATGTGTTCCACTGGCATCTGTGCAATGTCAAGAAATCTCAAAGAGGGGCTTCCAGGTTAGGTGGACCCCTTTGGAAAATCTAATAAGTCATGGACAAGAATAATACAGTATGAGATGGTATGGGTGGGTTATGCTCTTCTCTGGTAAGGGGATGCCCATGGTTGTGTCATAGATATACTGAAAGAGCCCAGTCTCATCTAGTAACTATCAATCAAACACTGGAAATTAGCCCTGTTACATAAAGGGAACCAAAACCCAGGTAGGGAAAATCAAAGACAAAGGCCTTCACTGTAAAGCATTTTCTAAGCTCTAGTATACACAGACTCATATATCTCATTGCCTGCTCCTGGGTGCCTCACAAACACTAGTTTTGGAAAAATGAAAATACAAAGTAAAGACATCACGAAGATGGTACAACTTTATTAGCAAAATGTATCTTAATGGATACACGTGGGTTAAAAAGTTTTACACTATCCATTTCACAGCATTATTTATCAAAATAAATCAATGCACTGTAAAAATGGTTTACCTGACAAAACCTTTTTGGAAATACTTTTAAGTTAGAACCTTTCCCATACCTTCCCAGCAGGCATTAATAGTATAAGCACCCTAGCCTTGGTCTTATCTCCCGAGTCTTCCCTTTCCCTTAGCTCCCACACAGAATGAGTCTGCATAGCCAGGTGTTTCCCTATCCACAATCACACACACAACCCTCTTAATTCCTACAAACACCACAGATTATTGTCACAACTGGTCTGGACTATTGTATTAGCTTATGAACAAGTTTTCCTTTGCTTCCACATCTCCAATATTTCCTTTTTACTGCTGGCAGAATAATCTTGTCATAGAGGTGGTCCTATCTGTTCAAGAGTCTTCCATGACTCTTTTATTGCTTCAAAATTTGAGACAGGGCAGCATCGTGGTGCAGTGGATAGAGTACTGTGCTCAGAGTTAGGAAGACTCATCTTCCAGAGATCAAACCTAGCTTCAGACACTTACTAGCTGTGTGATCCGGGCGGTCATTAAGCCCTATTTGCCTCAGTTTCCTCATCTGTAAAATGAGCTGGGGAAGTAAATGGCAAACCAGTCCCAAATGGGGTCACAAACAGACATATAAGTGAAAATTACTGTACAATAACCACAAAGGCATGCATGTAGCAATGTGTATTATAATTAACAAATGATCAAGGTGTACATGTACCCAATACCATTATCAGACTATAAACTACAATTATCCCTTCCATATTGCTGGGCTTAAGGATGCAATGCCCTTGCAATCTGGAAAATCCACCACGAAATTTTTTGGTGCTCCCTTCATACCAGAGAAGTCTTAAGTTTTTTCTTTTCCTTTTATGGAGTATTTACATTGACTTACTGTAAATTTTGAGTTAGGAGGTAGGGAATCTGCAGTCTCAAGGTCGCATGTGGCCCTCTAGGTGCTTAAGTGCGGCCCTTGACTTTATTCAACACTATTTGTTTTGTGAAGTTTGGTTTCAATCAAAGGGCCACACTTGAGGGCCTAAAGGGCCATGTGTGACCTCAAGGTCACAGGTTCCACCCTTAGCCTTTATGTGTCATCTGCTGGCTTTCACATTCTTTTTGTAAACTTTTTTACTTAATTTGGCTTTAAAAAGAAAACTGTATGCTTATGGTAGTAAAAGATAAAATATGTTGATATTATACAAGTATTTTCTGAATTTCTTAGTTTCTAAACTTTTTGTGTGTTGTTCATTGGCTTTCACACTTTATCTGTCACTTCTGCAAAACTCCCCAAAATTCTCATTTAATTTCGTATGCTGACCCTGAAATATATCAAACCTGCAACGGGGAAAGTCATAATATGGAAAGGATAACTGCATGAAACGACAGTTACCATGGCTTAACTTCATATTTAACCTAGCACTAATTAGAGCAGTGTGCACACAGTAGATGTCTAATAACTGTTTGTTGAAGTGGTTAAAAAAACCACTAAATTACTGGAGAATTAAAAGTTCTGGTTTCTAGTCATTGTTACTGGTGGTCCACATTTCATAAAAATAAGCGGGAGCTATACAATGAAAATATTAAATGATAATTCATAAATATGGTATGCGTTTTGACAGCAACCTGTTTGGAATGTGATAAAGCAGTTCAGGTTTATACCAAGTTTAATTATCTTTCCATTTCCTCCATGCAGGGCAGTTACTAAATTCTTTTCATTTCTCCTGTTGTATGCATAGGGAAAAAAAACAGCTACTGAATTAAAGTATATTTCTAATTAATGCTAAATAAGAATTCAATGTTTATCCAATGAAACTTGATTTATTAATGGACAATGTGTTGAATGGTTACACAATTAAGGTTATATACTTAAATGGCAGAGACAAGTAGGATAATTAATATTTGTTGACAAAAGTCTTGAGCATCAAAAGCACCATTTTAGCTGAAATCAGTGCTTAGCACAGTGCCTGGCACACAGCTGGTACTTAATAAATGTTTACTGATTACTGATTATTATTTTTAAGACCTTGTTGTGGTTAACTGGTTATATCCCAAGCTGCTTCTTATATGACACTTCTCATACATGTCCCCTCCCCTAAATGATTACGGATGGAGTTTCCACTGAAAAACCATTACTTTGGACAGTGAGCACTTTCATTCTCTCAGTACCTTTCCATACAGGTTAACCTTCCCATCCTCAAGGACTGATTTTCCTGTCAAGACTGGAAGCTGGAATGCCTCAATACTTGCCTTGCTCACTAGCTAGTGGTAGCAACTGGGTTGGCTGTGACACGATTAACTCAATGAAAAAACATTTATTAGAAATCTTTCATGTGCTGCTTTATTCTGAGTAAAGTTCTCAATCCTTGTCGCCAACAGTTTTGAGCAGCTGGGAGGCTTCTTTTTGTACCTAAAATGAGGAATAGCAATACAACTCAACATTCTGGGCCCAACCTCTTCTTTCATAAATATATCATTAATACATCTAGTAACTGTTTCTCTTTTGGCCAGGAACCCTAAGCGTCTTTCCTCCCAGTTTGATTTTTTTCTTCTTTTTTTTTTTGATTAAAGGGGCCACCCCAGGGGCGGCTAGGTGGCGCAGTGAGTAGAGCCCCGGCCCTGGAATCAGAAGGACCTGAGTTCGGATCCGGCCTCAGACATTTAACCCACACAAACAAAAACCTAGCCATGTGACCTTGGGCAAGTTACTTAACCCCAATTGCCCTAAAGGGGCGGCTAGGTGGCGCAGTGAGTAAGAGCGCCAGCCTCGGAGTTGGGATGACCCGAGATCAAATCCGGCCTCAGAAAATGAGCACCCACACATAAATAATGACTAGCCGTGTAACCTTGAGCAAGTTACTTAACCCCAATTGCTAAAAAAAAAAAAAAAAAGTGGCCATCCCTTGAACAACTACTTAAAGAGGCCTATTCACTGAATGGGTCTTATCTCACTCAAAGTGAGAACTTGAAAAGGCCTTAGCCTAAAAGGGCCAGTGTCTCCCATTGCATCCTAGGCCATCTCCAGCCATCCTGATGAATATCTGGCCACTGGACCCAGATGGCTCTGGAGGAGAAAGAAGCTGGTGACCTTGTACAGTCTTCCCTCACTCAAATGAAAATCAAATTCAAGTCATGTCATCACCTCCCTGATGTCATGGTCCTCTTTGAGAACAAAGGACAAACACAACAACAACCTATGGTTCCTTTCTAGGGGAGCTCCTTATACCAACACAAGATTACAACTGGTTTGTACATGTAATTAATAGGTTCACAGAATTTCCTTAGGTTCAGAAAGATTGAGTGACTTGTCCAGAGTACCACAACTAATATGTAAACTTCAATCTTGTTCACTTTAAATTCAATATAACACTTTGTTATGTCCTGCCTCTTTTAACTCTTTCACAAATAAATTAACTAAATTTACAATGGCCAGTTATATTCCAAGAGTTTTCATATTAACAGAATATATTATTTCATTCTGTCTCTTGGAAATGAATAAATACAACTTCTTCAAAAAACTTTCTACTTTCTATAGCAGTACATGGCTATGACACCTCATTCATACCCTATTACTACTTGTTCCTTTATTTTAATAAAATAGTGAAACTACCCTATCCTATATCAAGTAATTTTGGGGGGGTAAAAATATATTTAATCATATCAACTAAGGATTTTTCATATAGAAACCAGAGTGTAAAAGGCCACTAAATATAACTTGCAAAATGAGTACTATGGTCACAACACTTTATGGTCAGTTCTAATTCACTCAAGTTAGTGAATACCTATTGTGTAATTAGCTCTAACCTCTTAGTCATATTCTACATTCTCTTTTCTTCTTCCCAAGACAGCTCTTTAGTTTTTTTACCTGCTTGTCCTCCTCTGTGTGAGCCGGGTAGTCCTTGGCTTTCAATAGCCAGAAGGCAGCAAGCTTTTTGTTTTTTAACTTCAGATAAGTCTTTCCCAAGTAGAGCAAATTTTTGCTGTAGAAGTTAGGATGCACTGAAGATAGAAAAGAATACATTTGCCTCAGTTTGGTGGCAGTTACACTGCTCTAGTTTGCAAAGACTATGGATTTTCTGTCTGAATTTCATGAACAGGCTAATGACATTCATGTGCAAGAAGCTCACTGCTGAAATTTTTTTTTTATTCAACTGTTCACATAAAATGCATTTCTGGGAAAATTATAATTCTGGCCAAAATATCCACAACAGTTAGGTTAGAAGTGTTGTGACCAAATGGAATAACATAGTATGTGAAACAAACCAAACCAAATTCTCAGCTCCGCCTGGTCCTTCTCGGAAGACCACCACTGGGACCAAGGTGGTTTTTTGAGTGTGACCAGAGAGGAGTTTTATTACTTCACGCTATCTCATCTTTTTGTCCTTTACTGAACATTCCATTTTCAGGGTGAATATTACAGACATAATTTCAAGTGCTGCAGTGGTTAGAAAGAAAAAGATTCTAGAAGTTCAAAGAAGTACAAATGAGGCAACAAAAAGCTTGAGGAAGTTAAGTGATTGGCTTAAGGCTACAGATGGTCAGTTTGTGACAAAGCTGAAGCCAAAACAAGATTTGCTGGTTCCTGGTCCATTGCCCTTCCTAGTACTTAACACTGGCTTTGATTTATGTCAGCACATTATACTAAGTGATAGTAAAGATGGATATTACACAATTTTCCTTTTATTGGGATTACCATGCATGAGGAGTCATACCTTCCAAGCCTAGCTAACTTTATTATTTCTTGATTTGAAACTCATGCTCAAGGTGCTAAACTGATTCACTGTAACACTGAATTCTTTATCACATGGACAATTTACTGATTTCCACCTCTGTGTTGCTATATAATCTTCAACAATGAGGCCCTCCCTTAAACTCCACTCGAAACCAACCTCCAGAAATAAATCTACGATTGATCCCATTTGCTCTGTACTCTATGAGTGATCTGGAACTATACTTGTATTAGTTATCTGAAGTTATTTACACATTTCCATTTAAAGATTATTTACTTTACAGTTGTAGTGTACATTCCATGGCGGCAAAATGTTACTATCATGAGGACAATTTGTAAGCTGAAGTTTGTCATAATTTTACAGCTAATTTTCCTCCATTCTTTTTAGAGTATAACATAATCTCCTGGAGGATGGAATCTGGTTTTTGTCTTTATCTCTCTAGAACCTAACACAATGTCTTGATGACAGTAGGCTTTTAATAAATGTTTAACTGACTTTTAAATAAAGTTTTTTTTAATACTTTCATTTCAAAAAGAAATCAGAATTGTTTAAGTAGAAAAGCATTAGCCAGGATGCCAAAAGACCTGGTTTCTGGTATCAGCTCTGCATGTGACTTCCTTAAGTAAGGACATTTGTACCTTTGCTTCCTCATTTATAAAATGAGAAGCTGGAAGTGTTGATGTTTACGTACCTTCGAACTTTAAAATTCCTGATTCTCAATTCAACAGAAGCTTTTCTTTAAGTTTAAAGTTAAAGCCATAAAACATTTTGAACAAAAAACAAACAAAAAACTAGTGAAATGCATCAAATATGGTGAATGAGTTTTTACGGAAATTACCACATACATTTTTACATATTCCCATAATTTTAAACATTATCATATTTAAATCTCCAACATACATGCCCATATGCATATACCTGACCAAAAATGTTACCTTGTTCTGCCATATGAAAGTATTTTAGAGCCTGTTAAAGGGGGAAAAAAATGTTTAAGGAGAAAAATATTTTAAATGTTGTTTTAAAGGCACTCTTCATTAAAAAAACTGTCTCTATTCTTACAGCAATGAAACTGTCTAATAGTCTAACCTGTCTTCTTAGAATGGACTGTTCTCTGTATTTGTATTTTCAGTTCCAAATTCTCTTTTCTCCCTTTCTCTGCACCTCCCCTACCCACTGAGAAGTTAAGAAATATAACCCCCATTACAACATGAAGTCATACAAAATATATTTCTTCAACAGAAAGAGGACATGGGAAGAAGCACGAAAATGCTTCAGTTCACCCTCTGAATCCATCTCTCCCTGGAGGTGGACAGCATTTTACATCATGAGTCCTTTGGTGTTGTGGTAGATCACGGCACTGATCAGTTACTAAGTCTTTCATGATACTGTTTCACATTGTAACTTTTTTTTTTCTGAAGGGGAGAAGGTAGGGCAGTTGGGGTTAAGTGACTTGCCCAAGGTCACACGGCTCAGTGTGAGTGTATGTGTGAAGTGTCTGAGGCCGGATTTGAACTCAGGTCCTCCTGACTCCAGGGGTGCTCTAGTCACTGTGCCACCTAGCCACCCCATGATAATCTTTATACTATTGCTGTCTGCTGGGTACACTGTTCTCCTAGTTCTGCTTATTTCACTTTGCAACAGTTCATATAAGTCTTCCCAAATTTTTCTGAAACCATCCCCTCTATCATTTCTTATAGCAAAACAGTATGCCATCACATTCACATATAATAATCTGTCCAGTCATTCCCCGACTGATGGGCACCTCTCAGTTTCTAGGTCTTTGTTACCACAAAGAAAGCTATTAAAAATATTTTTGTACACTTGGCTCCTTTTCCTTTGATTTCTTTGGGGTACAGACCCAGTAGTGCTATTGTTTGGTCAAAGGTTATGCAGGTTTATATATAGCTATTTGGAGTGAGTTACAAATTGTTCTCCAGAATGGTCGGACAAGTTCACAGATCTGCCAACAGTGCATGAACCACTTTTCCCACAATGCTTCCAGTATCTGTCATTTTCATTTTCTGTCATCATCGCCAATATAAAGGGTGTGAGGTGGTAACTCAGAGTTGTTTTAATTTTAATTTCTCTATTAATTACTGAAATAGAGATTTTTTTCATGACTATTAGTAGCTTTAATTTTTTCTTCTGAAAACTGCCTGTTAATGTCTTTTGACTAATCAACTAGATATTTTGTTTTGTTTTATGAATTTAGCTCAGTTCTTTACATATCTGAGAAATGAGACCTTTATTGGAGAAATGTGCAATAAAATTTTCCACCCCCCCCCCACCAGTCCTTTCATTTTTTATTGCATTGGTGTTGTTTGTGCAAAATCTTTTTAATTTTATGTAAACAAAGTTGTTCAATTTTACCTCCCATGAACTTATCTTATCTGGTCATGACTCTTCCCCTATCCATAGAACTCTCAGGTAATTTCTTCCACGCTCCCCTAATTTACTTATAATACTTAATTTTTTTTTACTCTTAAAAAAAAAGCTCTCTTAAGCTCATCTGGGAATTCTTGTTGGGCTTGTATCCAATCGACATTTTTCTTGAAGAATTTGCTTGTAAAGTGTTTAAGTGATTTTCTTCTAAGTTTGTGTCTTGAACTTCTCTGCTACCTCAGCAGCTTTTTATGATCAAATACTTTTTTGGACTTTATGTTACAATTGGGTTCTGCTCACCTTGGGGAGAAGAATATCTGGCCTGATCATCTGACTTTTATACCCAGCTACTTTCACAATTAAGTCTGAGGGTCTGTAAACTTTCAGTGCTTCCAAGGCAGTGTCATCTAGGTAGAGTTCCAGCCACTTCCTTCCTAGTCTGTGCTCTGGCCCTTAACCAGGTAGGGTCCCCTTCTCCCCCATAATTACAACTGCTCCTTTCTGCCTTTGAACTGTGACCTATACCCAGGTAGGGCCCCTGCTCTCTTAAAACCATAACCATTCCTCTCCATTCTGGAACTGCAACCCAGAACTATATAATGAGCAACGGAATTTCCGAACGGTGCCTGATCCTGCAGCGTCCTTTGCCTGTATCTGAGTATGGTTTTGTGAGAATACTTTTTCAGGTATGACTGTAACTAGGTCATCTCTGAAGCCCCTTCCAACTCTGGGGATTTTATGATTCTGTGATCTGTGTATCCTCTAGAATGAAGATATAGGTAAGAATTCCATGATAAATGAACTGAACAAAAGACATTATATTACCTCCTCGTATGTAGAAGTGGGAGGAGTTGCAAACAACACTTTAGCAATGTTTCTTTGGTACCAAGGCAACTCAGCAAATGAATAACACCTAGCATGGAAAAAAAAAACATAAAAAGCATTGAAAGTAACCAAATTACTTTAGCAATCATTTTTGCCCCAAAATCTAACACATCTTAAAGATTATACTGTATAAACTCAAATTTTCTTTTTCCTCAAGTGATTTGTTTGCATCATTTATTATTCTTCACACATTCCTATTAAGTTAACATTGGTGCTGATGATAAAAGTATCAAGCAAATTCAGCAAAGGACCAAAATCAACCTATAAAGTCCTTTTTCCTATCTTTCATCATAAGAAAATAAATGATAGTATCCAGTCTTTACTGTTGTTGTGAATTGTGGTAGAAGGATATGAAATTTTTGAGAGAAAATACTAAAAATTAAACCAAGTGGTCAAGTTGGAAGTAATTTTGTAGAGATGTTGAAAATCTCCATTTTTGCAAGGAAATAGATAATATAAACAATAGCATTGTCAACTAAGATTAATATATAGCAAATCATTGGATATGCTAGGTGAGTGAAAGTAAGGAGTCAAGGATGACATAGAAGTTATAAGCCTGAGGGACTGGAAGGATGATGGTGTCCTTAACATAATTGTTCAGGAGGCAATGGACAATGTAGGGGTAGAGGTCAGTAAAGATAAGAAGTCCAGATATATAAATTTGAGAATCATTTGCACAGAGATAAGTAAACCCATGGAAACCAATGAGGTCACCAACTCAGAATGTAGAGTGAAAAGGGGACTTGAACTGTGCTTTGGGAATACATTTACAATAAAGGAGCATGATATAGATGATGAGTCAGCAAAAGAGACTGAGAAATAGAGGTCAATCAGATAGGAGAACCAGAGAGAGAAAGGTCAGAAAAACCCATAGGACACAGTATCCAAGCAAAGAGGTCAATAAGCAGGAGAACTGTGAAAAGGGTCATTAGATCTAGCAATTAAGAAGTGAATGAGATTAGAAAACAGACTGCCAAGGGTTGAGAAGTGAACAAGAGAACAAATGAAGGCAACAGATGAAGACAAATATTTTTGAGGTTTGGCTGTGAAACAAATGAGACACATAAGACAATTGCTTAAAAGGAATGGGAGGTTATAGTGAGGGTTTCTTAAAGACAGGGAAGATTAATGATTGCTTACAGGAAAGGAACCAGTAGAAAGGAAGAAACTCAAATTAGAGAGAAGGAAGAATGACTGTGGAGGCAATCTGCTAGAGAAAACAGGAAGAAACCACACGATTTTATAACCAAGTTTAGTCTTTCTCTAGGAGCTAACCTGTATATATATATATATATTTTTTTTTTCCCCAAATGCTTTATTAACTTCTAGTTTACATCATTCATTTCCACCAGATTTTGAGTTACAAATTTTCTCCCTGTTTTTCCCCTACCCACCTCCCCCAAATATCGGTCCCACAGGATATCCCCTCCTCCAATCTACTCTCTCCCATATCTTCCCCCAAAACCCCTTTGACTTTTCCAGTTGGGCATGGTGGATCTCTATGCCTCAGTGCCTGTATATCTTATTTCCCAATTACATGTAAAATAGTATTGATAATAGTATACATACATACATATATATATATATACATATATATATGTATGTATGTATACTATTATCAATACTATTTATATATACACACACACACACATATATATATATATATATATATATACGTGATTATGAAGGAATACTATCGTACTACAAGAAATGATGAGCAAGATGCTCTTAGAAATACTTAGAAAGACCTGTATGGGCTGATGCAAAGTGAAATGTGCTGTGTACAAAGTAACAGCAACATTGTAAGATGATCAGCTGTGAATGACTTGGCTATACAATGATCCAAGACAACTCTGAAGGACTTACGATGAAAAATGCTCTCCATCCACAGATTAAGAATTGATGGTAACAGAATACAGAAGGAAGCATGCTTTTTTTCACTTTATTCTTCTTGGGTTTTTTGTCTATGTTTTCTTTCACAACATGACTATTATCGATATGTTTTACAAGATTACGCATGTATAATCTATATTGAATTGCTTGCCTTCTCAATGAGGATGGGTGAGGAGGGAAAAGGGGAGATACTTTGGAACTCGAATTTTAGAAATTAATGTTAAAAAATTGTCTTTACATGTAACTAGGAAAAAATAAAATACTAAATAAAAGCTAAAAAAAAAAAGAAAAAATCTCCTTAATAAACTTAAAAAAATAAAATATAAAAAAAGCTTACCAAACACCAATAAGGTGAATTGAGGTGGCATCTTTAGGATTCAGTTCAACTGCTTTCTAGGAAGAAATAGGAATAATATCAATAAAAATTTATGAATACCTACTATTTTTATTTATAAATTTTACCTAGTAAATCAGGAAAAGTGCATAACTAAAAAGTAGCAAAAGCAAAAAAACCAAACACCTTATAATTCAGTTCCTCTTTGAGAATTGAAACTTTCCCTCATGCTGATAACTCAAAATGAATTGACAAAATTCATTTAAATGTATACCTGAAATAGTGACTACAACTACCAGGCGAGGATGCCTTCATGCTTGAAGCTCAGAAACTGATGGCTGAGGCTAGCCAGGTAAAATAATAAACACAAGCAGTCTAGCAGATGATGTCTCTATGTCCTGAGCTATCACTCTTTGCCTGTCATCACCTTTTCTGCTGTTAGAATGTAAGAACACAAGAAAACTTTTTGAAGTTGCAAAGTACTCTTCTCCATTCATAGATTAATTTATAGAGATATCAGACAGTGCGCTGTAGGGGAGCAAGCACACTAGAAATAGGCAGAACTGTGCTTGTATACCATTTCTGCTACTTAGAACTGTGTGGCAATTCAAATCAAATCAACAAACATGTACTAAGCATCTGCTTATGTGCAAGGTACTGTGTTGGGTGCTGGAGATTCAAAGGAAAAGATGAAACTATAAACGAGTATTTATCCATGCCAGGCACTGTGCTAGGTGAAGACAAAGACAAAAATGAAATAATTAGTACTTGCAAGAAGGTTATATTCTAATAGAGGAGACAAAAAGTATACTCACACATATTTCATTTTACATTATGACATATATATTATATAACATAATATGCTGCTCAGTCGTTTTTCAATTGTGTCTGACTGTGATCCCTTTTGGGGTGTTCTTGGCAAAGATATTGGAGTGGTTTGCCATTTCTTTGTCCAGCTCATTTTACAAATGAGTAAACTGAGGCAAGCAGGGTTAAGTGACTTGTCCAGGTTCACACAGTTAGTAAGTGGCTGAGGTCAGATTTGAACTCAGAAAGACGAGTCTTCCTGACTCCAGGCCCAGGGCTCTATCCACTATACCACCTAATAGCCCAATGTATGTAATATATACACACAAATATAATATATAGCATATATTATACAATACATATGTGTGTAGATGTAGTAATATATATATATATAATATGATAAATGTAAAGTCAATAAATACATATGTCTACACATGCATATTTATATACAGATATACATATAAAAAGGAAGTCTGAGAGACAGGGCACTAGCAATTGGGAGGGATCAGGAAAAGCTTCATCTACTAGATGGTGTTTGAGTGTGTCTTGAAGAAAGGGACTCTGAGTAAGAGAATCCATTTACAAAGCAAAGAACCATTTTGTAAATTTAGTAAACACACCAGTTTATCTATTTTGATAAATCTATTTTTATCAGATTTGCTTAAATTAGCATGCATCTGCTTTCCTGTAAATAACTAGGATCATCAAATTTCAGGTTAAAATGCCCTTTAAATATTATTCAGTCCAAACCTCTTGTTTTATAAATGAGGAAACCTGTCTAGAAAGATGAAATGACTTGGCCAAGGCCATAAAGCAAATAAGTAATAGAGTCTGACAGGATCTGATGTCCAGATCCTTTAAATCCAAACTCAGTGCTTCTATCAACACACTACTGCACCTCAAAAACTAAGCTAAATCAGTATGTATTGGTAGACCTGTTTTAATAAATGGTTAAGGAAAAATGAAAACTTGGTAATTAAGTTATTTACAGTAATTGTTTATTTCTAAAATACAGTATGTCTATTCTATTACATAGGTAAATATTCTCTTCACAATCTTGCTGATATAATTAATTTGTTCAAGACCATTTTTAAAAGAGCGAATTCAGCCATATCCCTAGTTCAGGGTCTCATCACTTTTCCTCTTTTATTTCAATAGGCTCCCAACTGGTTTCTGTCTCATACCTTTTCCTACTCTAAAAAATACAGGAAAGGGGGGAAGGAAGAAAACTTGGTAAGCCCACTAGGAGGAATAACAGAGACTTAGGTTTTAGCAAGATAAGGCGAAAGCTTATCTATGAGAGTTGAGGGGGCCCTGGGGTAGACTCTAAATTTCAAGATAGGTAGAGATGATTAGGAAGTAGGGCCAAAGTAGAGATGGTTGGGAAATGTCATGTAGATTTACTAAATACTTGTTGAATGACTAGTACAGCATTTAACGTACATGAAGCCTTTTATACAGATTATCTCATTAGATCCTCACAGCAATCCTGTGAAGTAGGCACTATTATTATTTGTCCTCCCTCATCGTATGGATTAGGAAACTGAAGCTGAGAGGAAATATATTTTAATAACATTTAATGGAAAGCAAAGGGGTACTTTACTCCTTGTTTCAGTTATTATAATGGCAAGCAGAGTACTACTTAGCTATTTGTTTCAGCTATTCAAGTGCTTTTGAGCACCACCTGTAATTACATTAAATCTTTGTTGGAAACAGTACACATTGAGTTGCTTTTAAAAGGCCTAAGGGAATTTGGAGACCTTCCCTGCCCTTAATAGGCCTAACATCATCACATGGAGCCCACAGTGGGAGAAACTTGAAGGAAAAGAGTGGAACAGGAAGGAGCAGAGTGGATAAAAGCTCAAAGCTCAAGCATGAGCTGGGACCAAGCAAGAATGCTTGTGACTTTGGTACTCTGTAGTACTCTGTCTGTTGGTCTGTTGGACAAAAGCCTTGTCTATTGTTTTTGGACAGAAGTCCTGAAAGAGGGCTTTACAGCTGTTTACAGAAGTCTTGGGACTGAAGTGGATAGGTGGTGCAGTGAATAGAGCACCAGCCCTAGACTCAGGAGGGCCTGAGTTCAAATCCAGCCTTAGACACTTAACACTTAATAAACGTGTGATCTTTTGCAAGACACTTAACCCCAATTGCCCTGCCTTCTGCCCTCCAAAAAGCGAAAGAAAAAAAATGTCTTGGAACTTTACTGATTTGTGTTTGATTTCTCAGAAAGAAGCTTTGTCCGTTGGTCTGTGTTACTTTGTCAGACAGAAAGTGAATTGAGATAGTGCAGGCAATGTGTGTGAATATTGTTGTGACTCTGTTAAGCTTTGTCTTCCACAAAACAGAAACTGCGAAGTGCTTGAAGTAGACTAGTCACTATGAGCTGCCATCAGAGAGCTGCCTACCTGTGAATCTAGGCAAGAGCTGGGAGCTGGAAGAGGGGCCGGGGAGTTTGGGAAAATCAGCCGCAGTTAAGATGAAAGGACCTTTACTTGGGTACTTAGAGTGGACTGATGAGATTATGACTTACTGTGACCTAGGGGTAGATGGCCTTTGTACTTTCCACTGCCCCTTAAGGATAATTAGCTTAAATGATTGGAAACCAGCCTCTACTTAAGGAGGAAAGGAGACTTGGGTACTTTATATTGATTGATGAGATTGTGACTTACTGAATGATATGTTTTGTTTAAGACTATTACTAAGTCTTATTACTAAGGCCACCTTAGTAATAAGTTGTTATATGGTTGTAAATGTTTTGCTTTAGTTTACTGCTGAACAGAGTTCACTATACTAGGTGATCAGAACCTTAAAGTTATTCACAGCAGCAGTCCTCAGGAGAGTAGCTCATGACTGGCTTTACAGCATGGCCCAGGAGAATAGGAGAGAATACTTTTTTGGGGGTAGGAGTTTACACACACATACACATACACACATATGCATATGTGTACATATATACATATGTGTACATGTGTACAAGTGTGTTTGTACACATATAAACATGTGTGTAGGTATGTATTGTCTGCATCCATTCCTTTCCCCTACACATGTATGCATGTATATATAAACAGATATGCATGTATTGTGAGTATGAGGTCCTTCCTCTCTTCCAAAGTAAGACTCATATGTGTTTATATACTTCAGTGGTACCTTAAAAGAATCATACTTTTATCAGTGTGGGTACTTGCTCTATAAAACCATTCATTATTTCTTCTTATTTTTATAAGTTTAATTTTTTTACCCATTACAGGCAAGGTTTTATTCAAGGTCATGTGGATGGATATAAAACAAATAAAACATGGACCTTTTCTTCAAGGTCCTTGGCTCAGTAGAGAAAATAATATGTATAAATAATACAATGGGTCAGCTAGGTGGCGCAGTGAGTAGAGCGTAGGCCCTGGAGTCAGCAGGACCTGAGTTCGGATCCGGCCTCAGACACTTAACGCACACACAAATAAAAACCTAGCCGTGTGACATTGGGCAAGTTACTTAACCCCAATTGCCTTCCAAAAGGCAATAAATAAATAGATAAATAATACAACGTTAGAAGTCAGTTTAAGATTAAAAAGTAAACCACTGATAGTTTCACACCTTCTTGTTCCAATACATCTATGATCTTCCAAATGTAGTTATTTCCCCAATGATGTAAACTGCAATCCATTCATGCCTTACCATCCAGTGTGGCTGCTGTACTCATTCATTCATAAATTCACTAAAGGCAATCCATGCAATGTACTGGGGTGAGTCTTCCTACTTTCCACTCTGACATTTTGGGGAACATGAGCTATTCATGTTTGTCCTACACTCTTGCAATGTAACTAATTCCGGGTTTTTTGTCCATTTCTCAGATAACATCTTTCTCATTACTTCTCCTGCATAATTATTTATTTGTAATATTTTTACAATCTCCTCGTATAGCCATGTCATTGCTGCCATGACCCTTAACTGTTCTCTGGATGATCCACAAAATCAGTTTTTTGTAAACTGTAGTGTTCCATAACTTGTAACCATACAGTAACACAAAGAAGAAAACATGTTAAAAAGACTGACCAATGATTAAAGGAGAAGTATGAAATCATTAAAAGCACTGACCAATTTCCTGGAAGTAATCCAGTCTGCTCCCCCTTCACCTGTTTAATTCTGAATCCAGCTTACTGTCCACTTGCAAAAGTCTGTCCCAAATACATGTACTGATAAATGAGCTCTACAAGCTGTCCACCAAACTGTCTATCAAAGTCTAGAAAACAGGCATGTTATGTCCATTCAGTTTTTCCTGTGAGGACAGTTATCCAAAACTATTTTTAGACTTCATAACTCTTATTCGGGAAGTTCTGAAATGTACGGCTTGATACAGCTATCAGCAGGGGTGTCTGGAGGACTTCAATAACTAGAGGAATATCTCTTTGACTTGTACTATGTTGGACTGTATCCCCAAAGGTCAAACATCTTTGGAGACTATAGATCTTATTCCATGCTCTGCTTGATATTAACAGCATAACAGGATAGATTTTTATCTCTATTGTTACATCTTTCAGTATATTTTGGATGATTCTGCCATGAGATCCTCTAGAAACAGGATTTTTGCTTCAATACAACAAAAGCTTTTTCAAAAAACCATCAACTAACAAGCACTGTAAGGTTTTGTATACAAAGTAGTCTGGAGGTGTGTTAACAACCTGGGGGTGGGGAAAGTCAGGAAATATGTGTGTATATATAATACTATCCAGCCACATCTACAGAGGTAAACTGACAATTTTGTGGAAACCTCTTTGTATTCCAAACTGGCAGTTCACAAATATATAATAGGAGCATCAGACTGAACTTCAGTCCAATCTAATAGTCATGTGGCCCATTATATGGACTGGAGCTGCATTAAATGAAGAAAAGAAATCCACTGAATTTTTCATATTAACAATTAAAACTTGGAGGCAGCTAGGTGGCACAGTGAATAGAGCACCAACCCTGGAGTCAGGGGGACATGAGTTCAAATCTGAGTTCAGACACTTGACACACTTACTAGCTATGTGACCTTGGACAAGTCACTTAACCCCAATTGCCTTGCCTTCACCCTCCAAAAAAAAATAAAAACAAAAAAATTCTATTTATTATTAATTAATTATCATTTTATTAATTATTCTTTTTATTATATATTATATTTCTATATAATGATTATTATTAATTAATTAACCAATTAAAATTCACCAGTACCTCAAAATGTTCCTTGATAAGGACAGCATTTCCAATTTTAACCTTAATACCTTCATAATCCCCAACATCACTGATACAGATAGCATACCACTACAAATATAAAAAGAAAGAAAGTGGGTTTAAGTATAGCTTTAGAAACATTATTTTTGACATAATGGTTCAAAATTTAGTCCTCAAAAAATATTCAGCTTCAAAGAGAGAGTCCTTCCTAGATTGAATTCTTTCTTCTTTGGTCATTTCTATAATTAAGTCCTTTGGAAATTCCATAGTAGTCCATCCCTGGCTATGGTTACTTAGGAGTTACCTTCTCAGATTCTGGTATGAATAAAATGACTTTAGATAAAGTTATTTTTTGGTTTCATAGAATTTAGCCCCTCATTGGAATAGCTCCACCTCTCATTAAAATATTCATTCTTTCATTAATTATTAACCCATCAGAGTTGATTTCTGCCTGTGGAGAACACACAGTCTTCCAAAAGCATGTAAGTGTTGAAAGGTCTCCATCATTCATTTTTGGTTTATAAGAGAAAGTCAAATGATCATCCTTTCATTATTTGCTAGCCACAATTAATAAAATAATTGTTAATTACCCAGAAATTATCTTTTATATGTCACATATTCTAGGTATCTTACCTTGTGAGCTGCAAAACTTGATTCGTTTTTTTCAAGTGCTTTTTTTGCATATGCAAAAGCTTCATATACCAGCCGTTTCTTATCTTCCGCAGAGGTAGTATTAAGTTGAGATATATCTCGGGATGCCCGTGCCAGACGCCATAGCAACTCTGCATCCTCACTAGGTTTGAAATATATTATGGAACCTCACTTGCATTCATTTATCTTCTATGTTAGATTTCATTATCATAAATCAATTCTGTCTCTCTGCTCAATGACTGAATCAGCATAAATACCAGGCAACAACTATTATAAACTTTTTTAGAAAATGCTATAAGAACTGCATTCACAAAGCACTTCCTTAAATAAGTAGTATTTGTTCTTTAAACTTATCAGATCTTTGGAAAACATTTCATTAAATTTGTGAATCCAATCAATAGTCTACAAAAAGTTAACCTAATAAAACCTACTATAAAACCTAGTCTTTTTCTTTTCTTTTTTTTTTAGGGGCAGCTAGGTGGTGCAGTGAGTAAGAGTGCTGGCCTCGGAGTTGGGATGACCGGGGATCGAAAACCGGCCTCAGAAAATGAGCACCCACACACAAATAATGACTAGCCATGTAACCTTGAGCAAGTTACTTAACCCCAATTGCTTTAAAAAAAAAAAAAAAAAACCTAGTCACAAATACAGCCTGTATATTACTTAACAATCTGGTACTTAATTTCTAGGGGCAATTTACTTAATAAAATAAAAGATTACTCTATTTCCTATGGAATGACTATAAATTCGCAAATTAGAAACAAGTAAAAGAACTTGAGAAAGTTAAATATAATTTTAGATTCTTGAAAAGTATCTCATTAGTCCAATACTTTATAAAATTAATTTTTTTAATTTTTAACATTTTATACTAGTTGTAGTACTTGTATAATTCAAGGACTATGGCACAAACTTTTTATAACAGTATTGGTCAGGCACATTATTATTGGGAAAAATTAGTTAATCAGGGTACTAATATTTGTTGATGATGATAGAATATTCCAGAAGGAACAATAACTTTATTTAAAGTAAATATGTTACTTACATTTAAAGGAACAAAAGCTTTATTTCAAGCAAATGCAAATCAGACTTGTATTTAAAGAAAAAGAAGCAGAAACATATTTTTCTGTTTGTTTTTCTAAATATACTGTACAACATTGTGACTCCTTACACTTGTGAAATTAGTTTGCATGATGAATAGGAAAAATGATGCTTCAATTTAAAAGTAGAGACAGCAGAATACCAAACTTCTGTGAACTAGAGATAATCAGACAAATATAGCAATTCTGTTTCAAAAATATCCTCTATTTGAGAAAGAACCCACAGCACCCATGCTCACTTTAAATTGACTAGCCTATTACTTCCTAAATGACTTCTGTACCTCGGTCCAGTGGCCTTCTCAGGATGGTAACACCCTCACCTCTTCCTCTGGTGAGCACCTAGTTCATGGGAGTAACTGCTCACACTATCCATGCTTACTTCAAATCTGAAATAGTTCAATACTGCCTGGATGACTTCCCCAAACAACTCTTTTCATCTCTGGTTTAGGTGTATTCCCTTCTTTGAGAAAACTCCCTGAGGGTAGGGACTGGCCTTCTTTTTGCTGTATTTGTATTCACCTAGCATGCTTTTTCTATCTATGTAAGATTGGAGATGCTACACAGTGAATTAAGCTTCCAACCATATTAAAAAATGCTGATTTGAAATACTGGATACAATAGTCATTATGAAAATCACCAAAACACAAGACACCATTTTACTTTTGAAAAGGCAAGAGACTGAAAAAAGAAACATCAGTCAAAAAACTTGGGCTACTATGTATTGCATACCTTTGTTTGTACTGGGTTAGCAAGTGATAAAGTTTTTCTATTTCTCCACTGCCATATAGGTAGTCTGCTTGTTCAAGAACTTCCTCAACTTCAGAACAGAAACAGGAAGAGGGAGACAATAAAGTTTTAGTCAAATTAAAGACACTAACAGTTCTATCAAATAAGGACATATACTATATATCTGTATATATCTATATATCCACAGAGATCCATTTATCTGTATCTACATATAGATATCTACATATTTGTATCTATATATAGATACCCATATATATGTATACAGACGGGTATATACAGATAGAGGTAGATCTAGATATTTAGAGATATATAAAACACTTCCAAAACTTAATAAATTTGATTATTACATATGGTTGTCATCTAAAAGCTAAGATTACAAATTCTGAAAGACAAAAACATACTGATATTCCATGAAACAATACATGATAAAAAACTTTTAAAAATGTGATCATGATATAATTACCCTAATGAAAGTCAACAACAATAATGAAAACTACCCCAGGGTACCTTCAACTTTTCTATTTCTTATAATTATCATCACTGTTGATGATTCTCACTGTTATAAATTGCAGAGCAAAACTGGAATAATACTGATTTCCATTATCATGTTAGCATAAGGAGAAAACAACCAAGAAATGAAAACAGTCCTGAACTATGACATAAAATGACCTATGTAATAAAAAAGTCAGTATGTAATGAAAAATAGAAAACCAAGCCAGGGAGTTTTAGAAGTGGACAAAAGTAGAAATATATATAGAATTGATAAAATTAACTGAATATAAAAACCATGGGAATATAAAGAATTTGGAATCATATTTCTATCTATAAAAATGCAGTGTGGGCCCAGGCTATTTGTCTTACGTACCTGGTGTTGAACTATATCTTGATGGTCTAATAATACATAGAAAGAGTGTTTATATAGAAACTTTACCATTTTCATTTAAGCTAAATGAAGCGGAAAGTTCACTTATAAAAGACTTTGAGATGGCTTTTTAAAACAATTTTATCATCCTTTATAGACTAAGATAATGATACTGACCTATAGTTACCAGGATGTATGTTTCAAGTTGTTTTTCCAGCAGTCAAGATGGTAAATTTCTAAACAATTAAACCATACTGTATCACCCAATTCCACTATGACCAAAAGACACAGTTCTAAAGCTGTTTAATTCAAAAAAGATTAAGCAAGTAAACTGCAGCTAAGTAACCAATGAAACTAACTAAACCAATTCAATTCAACAAACATTTATTAAGTGTCTACAGTATACAAAGCACTTGTTAGACTTTGGAGATATAAAGAGAAAAAAATGATCCATAAGGGAATTAAACATTTATTTCTTTAGTCATACTCTTATAAAATAAATTAGTAAGTCGGATATAACTTCAAAAATCCCAAATTTTGTAAACTGTTTTGTGCCTATCACTGGAAGGATAGTTTTTGAAAAGCAGTAAAACAGGGTCAGCTAGGTGGTGCAGAGAATAGAGCACTGGTCCTGGAGTCAGAACCCGAGTTCAAATCTACCCTTAAATACTTGACACTTAATTAGCTATGTGACCTTGGGCAAGTCACTTAACCCCAACTACCTTGCCTTCCCCACTCCAAAATGGAAAGAAAAAAGGAAAAAGAAAATCAGTAAAACACTGTTTTACCATGAACTAAAGTCTTTGCTTCTCTAAGAATATATGCTAACCAAAATCTCACACTCAATGTGACCAAAACTGAATTTGTCAGATTTCTCCCATAAATCCAGTCCTCCTTCAAACTTTCCTATTTCTGTTGAGGGCACCAGTATTCTTCAAGTAACCCAAGCTTGTAATTTTAGAGTCAACCTACACAATTCCCTCTCCCTCATCCCCTAAAATCCAAACAGTTTGTCAAGTCAAGTTGATTCTACCAGCATCATATTCCTCAAAACCATTCTCTTCTTTCCATTCAAACAGCTATCATCAACTTAGGTACCTTATCACCTCCCACTTGGATGGACAATTGGAGTAGCTTCTCCCCTCACCAATCTATTTAAAATTTTTTTTTTTTACTTTTAGTTTACAACATTCAGTTCCACAATCCCTTGAGTTCTAAATTTTCACCCCCTCTCTTTCCTCCCCCCTCACCCCTGTGGCAGCATGTACTCCATTATAGGTTCTACAAATACCTTCACATTAAACACTAGTCAAATTGCAAAGAAAAGTTATAATCAATGGAGTGAATGAGAAAGAAAGAACAAAACAAAACAGAACACAAGAGAGAGCAAGTAGTCTGCTTCTATCTGCATTCAGACTCCACAGTTCTTTTCTCCGGATGTAGATATCCCCCTCCATCATGAGTCTTTTGGAGTTGTCTTATAACCCTGCAACCAACCTATTTTTTTTTACTATATCACCAAATTATCTTTCTAAAGCAAAGATCATGTCTCTTCTCTGCTCAAAAATTTTCAGTAGATTCTTACTGTCTTTAGAATAATATACAAATTACTTAGTTTGGTATTCAAGGCCTTTTCTAATCTGGCTCCAAAATACCTTTCCACCATTATTTCACATTTATTTCCTATTCAAGTAGTCAATATTCCATCCAAACATAATTACTATTAGTTCCCTAAATCTGTCATTTAATCTCTCACCTCCATGAATTTGTACATTTTATCTTCTGTGCTAAACTGAAACTCCTACTCTTTACCACTATCAAAATCCTCTCCTTTCAAGGCCTAGATCAGGAGTCACATCATACATTCTCCTATTATCTCTAATTGAAAGTACTTCCTTCTACCTCAAATTTTGTTAGAATACTCAGTTTAAATTTCTTCCTCCCAGAACCACTCCTTTCACCCCATTATACTTATTTTTGTGCATGTTTTATCTCTCTATCCAGTAGAATCTATTCCTCCCAGCAGAATGTAGAACTCCTTGAGAGAAGAGTCTGATTATTTCAGCTTTTACTCACCAGCAACTGGTGCAGTACCTGGCAAATAGTAGGCACTGTTTATTGAACTGTTGCAATGAATTAATCCAATCTTTAATTTGTGTGCCCTATCTACTAAAAACCTATTTAAAAGTATGCAAGTTTAACTATGTGTATCAATACATATCTAAATACAGATTATAGGAATATATATACATACACACATCCCTATACACATTCACACATATAGAATTTTCCTGATAACCTTTTCTTTAATCTCATTAGATTCTATGATGAATATTTCTGAAAATCAGGTGGCAGACTTAATTTAAAAAGTTTGCTATGAGTCTTGTTTATTTTTAATTTATTTATCCATCAATCATCCAATCTCAAAAGACTGGGATTTAAGAACATAAATCCTTGTATAATAACTAGACAGTAGTCTCATTATCTAATGTTAAGCAACACTGGAATTAATTATGCTAAATGAGGTTCATGTAACATGATGTGCTACTTACTAATTATATTGAGTATTCAGTAATCCTTATTTTCTTGAGCACCAGTACACAAGAGAAAGATGATACTTTTTTAAACCTGAGTTATGGATTCCACTGGCCAAGAGGCAAAAATGCAAAAATTTATTGATAAATTTCGTCAATTATTTCAATTAATTATTACATATACTTTTACTCTACACTCTCAAATCACTAATTTCTAAATTAATTTCTTAAATAATACAGCTCAGTATTGTGACATAAAATCTAGTCTTTTAAAGTATTACTTCCTAATTCTAAAAATTTTTCCATGAAAGTCAAAAATATACAGTCAATAAGAAAAATACACTTACTATGGCACTACAGACTTACATACTATGGTGGAAACATGTGCACCATTCCACATTATCTGCAAATCAGGTGGTTTTTTTAAACTTGCTTAATGTTCTGTGCTTTCCTGAAAATATTTTAAAAATAAGCTTACATTATTAACATAAAGAAGCCATGCTCTAAGAAATGGACCAGACTTCATATAAATTCATTTTAAAACCTAAGATAAATGGAATTTGGGATGTAATTTTACCTATTATCATACAGTGAAATTCTAAATTTAGTTACTAACCTTAAAGATGTCTAAGAGGTACTTCTTGAATATTTTCTCAAACTTTTGAAAGAACAAGTCATAGTCTTTGTATGTATACACAAGCAAGTAAACTGTGGTTATATTTGAGGGGATAACTGCATTCTTTCTGCCAAATAACAGATTTCACACCTGAAAGAATGTTGAGGGGCGGCTAGGTTGGCGCAGTGAGTAGAGCGTTGGCCCTGGAGTCAGAAGGACCTGAGTTCGGATCCGGCCTCAGACACAATGCACACACAAATAAAAACCTAGCCGTGTGACCTTGGGCAAGTTACTTAACCCCAATAGCCCTCCAAAAAACAAAAAAACAAAACAAAAAAAAACAAAACAAAAGAATGTTGAATACTCCTTTGTATACACAATTGGCATGGCTCCATGATCACATTTCTGAGGCTCCTACCTAAGAATCAGAGTAATGGCACCTGAACTCTAAAATCTCTAAATGGTTAATAACAAGGCCTAATGACTCCAATAATAATTACTAATGATCCAATAAAGTAGATATAAGCAGCAAATACTACCTCCTAATGAAGAAAAAGAAGGGAACTCCTTATGAAAGACATTTTTTAAATGAATGAAAGAACAGGTGATAAGGATAGGGTGGTAAGAATCAGCTGCAACTGATTTTGTCTTGGTAGAGCAGCAGAAGAGTACTGGACTAGAAATACAATGATCTAAATTCTAGTCCACCACTAATTCAATGTGTTACTTCTCCAAGATGCTTCTAGCACTAATATAATAGCATATAATTCCACTTTATTCACCCCAGGAGAGTCCATTTTCACACATTTTAATTATATAATGAAAGTGCCTCATATGGTATTATATTTGTTCCTGGGCACTAAATTTTAATAAATAATAATAATAATAAATAATAAAACTGGAATATCTGAGAGAAGGCTGTCCAAAATGATGTGATATCTTGAAATTATATCAACTGGGAAAAAGCTGAAGAAACGAGGGACGTCATAGTTTGGAGACTATTTAGTGATAGTATAGTTGCTTTCAAATATTTAAAAAATGTAAGGTAGAGGAGTGATTAGGTATATTTTATAATGGAAGCACAACAGCTAGATATGTTTAAAAAATGAAAGCAAATTATTAAGTGTTTTGTCACTATAAATGTTCAAGCAGAGGCTGCATGACTTGTTAGGGCTGCTAGCAAGTTAGATTCCTGCAGATGGTGAAAGGTGGTAGGAATCACTGTTAATTGTTGGCACCATCTAGTGGCAAAAATCACCCAGTAACTGACTGAGTTTCATTCTTACAAAACTGGATTCACATTAAAACTATCTAAAATCTTATATAAAACTTAATCTTTAATTCATCTCTAAAGCCTCCTGGCCAAAAAGAGTATGAATTAATCTTACTAAGCAGACAAAACACTTTGAATTGACGTGACCAAGCATTAAAAAAAGAGATAGAGAAAGAAAGAAATAATTTTTTACTAAGGAATTGCTTACAGATCATCATGAAGTTAGATACTAATTCCCAAAAGATACTAAAATAAGAAATTGTAAAGTAAACACAATGTTAGAGTAAATTAGTTTAGAATGACTATAGAGAACAATGTAAAATTTGTAAATATTAATGTGAAATGTCAGAATTATTCTGTCTTGAAATATAATTAAAATAATCTACAACTACCTATTTTAGTTCCTATCTTTAATAAAAGTGATGGATGGCTAGAGTTATCTCATAGAAAATTAGATATGAATGATCCAGCTTTTAGTTAAATTGGGATAATTAAATAGTAATATACTAAACTGTCAGAATAATTTTCAAAACATTCAAGATAAACTTAAGAAGACTGTAAAGTATCAAAAGTGATTTTCAAAACACACTGGAGAATATAAAAAACTGAAATCTATAAATAAATAAGGAGTAACAAAATGTTTAGAAATGTTACAATAAAATATTCAAAAATCTAAAGATAAAATCTTTAACTATACTTTGCCATTAGGGAAGTTTCTTTTTAAAAAATATCAGTCATATTCGTTTAAAAATATAATAACCTTCCATCTGATTTTCAAAATAGTTTATTTGGTTATCTAAGTCATTCATTTTGCTATTACAACTATTTCCAGGCTGGGAAGAAAATTGTTGTCACAAAGACAAAGTTAATGTAGTTATAGTGAAAAGATCATTAGTTCTTTTATTAACCAGATAAAGCACTAGTTGAACCATTTAATCTCCTTAGGTTTCAATTTCCTCTTCTGTAAAATGAACATAAAATCCTTGTCTTAGCTATTTCCCAGGACTGCTATGAAAATTAAAGAAAATGTGATAGGGCATGAGTTCAAATCCCAACCTCTGATACTAACTTACGTGTGTACCCTCAGACAAGTCATTTAACTTCTCTGGTCTCCAGTTTCCTCATTTATGAAAATTAAGGGATTTGACTTAATGATCTCTAAACGATGATGTTCTTAATGTTTTCCTTTCCAATTTTATTATTGAACACTTACTGTCTCCTAAGCAAACTGCTCTTTCTCTCACTTGACATAACAACTCTACCCCCATGTCCTTGTACTGTTTTCCCTCCTCATTTCTACCTTAGAATCTCTAGGTTCTTTTAAAGCTTAACTTGTGCCCCTTTACATCAATGGTGTCAAACTCTAACAGAAACGAGGTCATTAATCCATACATAAGGATCCCTGGGGACCACATAATGATTCAGTTTTAAAGTATAATATTATCTGTATTTTGCTGCATTTTTATTTATTTTGTTAAATGTAATCTGGTGTTGGCCTCACTCATGAGTGTGATGGGCCACGTGTCTGACACTTCTTTTCTATGTGAAGCTTTGATTTAACCCCTCAGATGTTACTGCTTCCCCTCCCAAGTTACTCTGTATTTGTTACATACATATGTGAGTGCTTCCAGGAGTTTATGTGTGTGTACATTGTCTCCTCAAAAGAATTTAAGCTCCTTGAGGACAGCAACTTTCATTTTTGTCTTTCTATAAATGCTCATTAGTTGCCTGATGGATGTCTCAGGACCCTTACAACTCTAATGCCTATGTCTTATGACAGCATTGTATCCTATTTAAAAAGCATCAAGTACTATAGAAATATAATATATTCTTATTAAATATTTGCCAAAGATTCCAGATGGAGTTTGTGGTGTAACCAAGATTTCTCTGGTGCTTCAGTGGCACTTTGTTCTGGCAGCAACAGAGAACCACTTAAACTTATTAAAAAATGAAATGACATAATAAAATCTGTGCTTTAGGAATATCAACTAATCAACAATTATTTATTAAGTACCTACTTCATGCTAGACATTGTGCAAAATATCACTTTGTTAATTGTGTAGAAGATGAATTAGAAAGGGGAGAGAGTGGACAGAGGAAGACCAATAGGAGAAGGGGGAGGACACTTACTCAACAGTCCAGCCAAGATCTAAGAAGAACCTCACTTGGCAAGTAGAGAGAGGGATGGGAGGGGGCAATACAAAAAAAGGGCATCAATTCTGAATCAGAGGACCTAGGTTCAAATCCCTGTGATGCATATTCTACTTGTGTGACCTTGGCCAAATCCCTTCACCTCTCAGGACCTTAGTTTCCTTAACTATAAAATGAGGGAAATCGGTTATATAGTCTCTCTTACAGTTTTATATCTATTTCCCTATGATACATCTTTTCCCACTGATAAGTCTTGGCAAATGAATAGTAGAAACAGAAGGAAGAGAGGCAGATGACTGAGTTGTAAACCTAGGTGACTGAAAAGGGTAGTGGTAGCCTAAAGAGAAAGCAGGTCAGGAGAAGTGAGTTTAGGGTTTTGGATACACTGAATTTGAGAGGTCCATGGGACAACCAGATGGAGATTACAGCAGGTTACTGGGAATATGGGATTTGACCCCAGGAGAAAAATGAAGGTTACCCATGTACACATGGGAGTCATCTGCATAGAGATAAGAGTTGAACCCACTGGAGCTGAGAGATCTCCAAGGGAGAGAAAAGAGAGAAGAAGGCCCAAGGCAGAGCCCTAAATTATATTCGCACATGGAGATGGGTCAAGGATGGTAATCAAGCAAAGGAAACTAAGAAATCCAAAGATAATCATTTTGGCTAACAGCCTCAAATTCCTTAACTACCACAACTTTTAACAGGACTATGTTGCAAACTAACAGATTAGAGGAAAATTCTTTCTTCCTTTACCTATGTACACTGTGGTGGTAAGTTTTGTGAATGACAGAAAACAAGGGGCATGGATAATTCATCAATCAAAATTATACATGAATATTCAAAATTTTATTATGGCTATATCTAAATATATATTAGCTCTGATTTGTTTATACGTTGGCTATTTCGAATCAAAATATAAAAACCTATTTGATTTTTAAAACTTTTTAATTAATTCTGTTTGTTATAATTCAATAAACATTTATATACATTGCCTGTAATTGTTATCCTCTGTTCAAAGCCCATGTTGTTATGCTTCTTTTTTCTTCTTTCTTGAGTAGATTAAAAAAAGAGCAAGAGATAATGCTGGTAGTATGCATTCTTTATATCACTGTGTGAAGGTACCACTGATCTATTATTAAAAGGCAGCCTAAATTATGACAGAAATAAAGTGTGTGGTCATATCAGATCACCAAGTTCATATAAGCAGAAAATGTTTGTTCAGTGCCTACTATACTAGTTTTACTATATCTTATTTGGCCAAAAAAACCAAAACACACATACACACAAAAACAATCCAAACATTATGTTTTAAAAACGACAATAATAAGCTTTTAAGGAACTGAACTAACACTTACCATTGACTTCAGCATGAACCACAGCAGACTGAGAAATCAGTTGGCAAGTTTCAAAGCCCAAATAAGACAATGCTGAGATTATAAGGCCCCTTTTGAAAACGACAGCATTTCCAAGAATCTAAGGAAGCAAATGGTGCCAGTTATCAAACTGAGCTGCAAAACATGACTTGATATCCTTGACAAAAATTGTATCATTTTTTTCCTGTCTGCTTCCCTCCCCCTAAATAATACATCTTAAGGATAACGGATAGTCAGGGAAAGTAATTACTTTGACAAATTCTTTAGTAAGACAAATTTCACACCAATGTAACATTTATAATCAAGGTTTTCTTCACTTCTTAGAGACAGAAAGATTTAATACAGTTTAGTGAATAAGGCTAGTTGCTGTGGGATAATCTTGTGTGAGATCTTGGGCTACATCAACTCACAAGATTATTTTTTAAACTGGACAGAAGTTGTGATCTGTTTGTGGAAGACACCTCAGAGACCATCTAGTCCATTTTATGGATGACTTACAAAGCATTATATAGAGGAGAAAAATGAGATTGAGGGAAAAGTGACTTACCCATGGTCATAACCCAGGCTCTCTGACCCCAGAGCCACTTCCCTTTCTGCCACCCCATGATGCAAATATTTAGAATATAATAAATAAATAAAATTGTGCTCACACACTTAAGGGTAGCCAAATAGTTAAACATTTTTGGTTTTAAAAAATCCAACATTTAGTTTAAAAAAGTTAACCATATCTCTGACAGGGAGAGAGTGTATAATAGAATTTTATACATGTATATATGTATGTATATGTATATATATATATATACACACACACATACATATATATATATATACACATATACACATATGTATATATATAAATAGTATCACCTGCCCTGATTCAAAATAAATGACAGGGCAAAGTAAGTTGAGTAACTATCTAATCCAGAATTTTTCAAACTTGTGCCTAAATTAGTGTTTGTAGTTTGTCTTCTACTGTATATGGGTCCAAGTTCACAGTTTTCCATTTTGTAGCTATGGGTTATGGCAGTGCTTCCCCAATTACACACACAGACACCACAGACACACAGACACACACTCTCTCTCTCTCTCACTTTAAATAACTTCCTCATAATATAAAGGTATTACATGACAGAATAAGGATTAAAATTCACATTCCTAGCTTCTAAGTCCAGTATATTCTCTCCATTACAGGTGTGTGTGTGTGTGTGCGCGCGCGCGCTCAAATCTGAACTCAGACATTAGCTCTATGATCCTGGGCAAGACACTTAACCCTGTTTGCCTCAATTTCCTCTTCTGTAAAATGAGCTGGAGAAGGAAATGGCGAACCACTTCAGTATCTTTGTCAAGAAAACCCCAAAGAGTCGGATATGACTGAAACTGAACAGTAACATTTAATGTACGGTTATCCCTTCTACATAGTGGGGGTTAGGGCTGTGGCACCCTCTACAATCTGGAAAAGTCATGTAGAATTTTTTGGTCCTCCCTTTATACCAGAAAAGTCTGAATTTTTTCTTCTTCTTTTATGGGGTGTTTACAGTACTATATTATAAAATTTGAGTTAATATTATACAATACTACACATATATTTTATGCATTTCTGAGTTTCTAAACTTTTTCTGTGTCATTTATTGGCCTTTGTGTGTCATCTGAGGCTTCTGCAAAACTCCAAAAAAAATCCCCCCCCCCTTTTTTTTTGCTTTTTGGAGGAGGTAAGGTAGGGCAATTGGGGTTAAGTGACTTGCCCAAAGTCACATGGCTAGTTTTGTGTTAAGTGTCTGAGGCTGAATTTGAACTCAGGTTTTCCTGAAGCCGGTGCTCTATTCACTGCTCCACCTAGCTGCCCCCCCATTTAATTTTTTATGCCAAACCCACAATATATCAAAATCACCATAGCGAAAGTTGTAATGTAGAAGGGATAATTTTATTATACAGATTGTACTCATATTACAGAAACATTTATATTATAATATATTAACATAATTATATAAACAGTCATATAAACAACATATTATATATCTATGTAATGTAATTGAGCTGTAGTAGAAAGAATACTGGACTTGGGAGCTAGAAAAAATTAATTTTAATCCTTACTCTGACATTTAATAGCTTTGTTACACTCTCTTAAGTCTCAAATTTCTCATCTGTAAAAAGGAGAGATAGCTTATATCAAGTTGAGCCTTTAAGTCATAGAAAATGTGTGGACACCACTTGATAAACCTTAAAGTACAACATACATATGAGTTTGTAGAAATAGCAGCTGTATATATTCCTCATTTAAGATTTAATCAATAGACAGTTACTAAGAGCCTACTATGTGCCAGGCACAATGCTGAGCACTGGGAATGAAGATATAAAAGACAATCCCTTCCTTCAAGGAGCTGACCTTCCACTGGATGTGGCCCTGGTTTCTCTAAACTACGCTAGCAGAAAGCAAGGGGGAGAAGGTTCTGCTATTCTAGAAAGTGTTAGAGTATAGGCCTCAGCCTCACCTCAGTAAGTTCAGACTAATCGTGAAAAGGTTAGCCAACAGGTGATCAGTTTTTCTTCATTGCAACAATTCATGAAGACCATCAATTAAAGTATAAAGGAGTTACAATATATATTACTGGAGAAAATAATCACCAATAAAAACCATAAATCTTAAAAGTATCCTAGTAAATATAACTATACATCTATGAATATACATATACCTACAACTTGATATTTCATGTATTTTCATAAAAGTTTACAAGTAAGAAATAAATACTTGGTGCATGGAGCACAACATAAGAAAATTTCACTATCAGTCATGAAAAATAGTATCTGTAGTACAAGAAGTATACCACTGGGCAGCAAACAGTATAAAGAATATTCATAATTGCAATGTTTAGCAGCAGTATGAAAAACAGTTTGAAATTAAATAATGAAAATAATTAAAGCTTATTGATTTCTAAGAATTTATTGATTTATATATATTTATGTACCTATGATTTATATATGACATAATTTATATATTATATATAAAGATATAAAGATTTATAAGCATTAAACATAGTGGTTTTGATAGTGGTTATCAAAAACTGAGTGACAATGCCAAATTAGTAAAGAAAATTTTATTCCATAGAAGACATACACATATTGCTAGTGAAAGAGTATGAAAATACAAATAAATGAGCTCAGAAAGTTCAAAATATCATCCCTGATGCTTTCTAGTACCACTTCATGATAATGGGAAAGTTCCTATCTATTGCTTTAGATTCTTTATCATGGATGAGCCAATTTAGGATGGAAGAGAAAAACAAATAACCATATTACAGGTCCAGGAAAGAGGTGTATAAAAAATCTGAGGGTGGAGAGCACACTTTCAACTGGAAGGGTGAAAGAAAGATTCATGGAGACACCAAGAGCCTTGGTAAACTTTTCATTGAGGTAAACATTCCAGGCACTGGGTGGGAGGGGAAATGATGTGGCACGAACAAAGGCAGTAAGACAAAGACAAGATGAAAACAGGTGACAATGAGTTCATGGTAGAAGGAGAATAATAAGAGATAGGATGGACAGATGGTAGAGGGCCTTGAATACTAAGATCCGGAACTTATATTTATTTGGTAGGCAATGGGAAGTCACTGAAGGTTTTTGAGAGGGTAAGTAAATTGTGTGTCAGGAAGATTACTTGGGCAGCAGTGTGAAGGATGGATTAGAAGAGGGATTACACCGGTGATAGGAAGAGTAGTTAAGAAGCTATTATATTATTTTATATTGTATTTATTTATTTTATTATATTGTTTGTATATTATATATGTTACATATTATTGATAATGGATATGTAGCCTATGTTAATTATTTATATACTATATATTACAATACATTATATTTATGTAATATTAATGTTTTATATTGTATCATATAATAAAAAGTTTTCAGGAGAAGACAGAAGGTGGCTGTTAGAATAAATAGTAAGGGTTGGTTAAAGAAACAACAGGACTTGACAACTATTTGGACAAGTGGTAGAGGTGGCTGGTGTTTACAAACACTTAACAGTGTACTTTAATAAATGTTTGCTGAAAATTAAAACTATTCTCTGGTACCACCTCACACCATCAGACTGGCTAATATGACAGAAAAGAAAAATGGTAAATACTGGAGAAGTGGGAAAATCAGACCACTAATGCATTGCAGGTAGAGTTGTGAGCATGTCCAAACATTCTGGAGAGCAATTGGGAAGTACGGCCAAAGGGCCATAAAACTGTGCATAGCCTTTGATTCAGCAATACCAATACTACTAGGTCTGGATCCCAAAGAAATAATTTAAAAAAGAGAAAAGGACCCACATGTACAAAAATCTTTATAGCAGCTCTTTTTGTGGTAGTAAAGAGTTGGAAGTTGAGTGAATGCCCATCAAGTGGGAAGTGGCTGAACAAGCTGTGGCATATGAATATAAGGGAATACTATTTGTGATATAAGAAACAAGCAGGATGATTTCAGAAAAACCTGGAAAGACTTACATAAATTGATGCTCAATGAAGTGAGCACAAACAAGAACACTGTACACAGTAACAGCAACATGGTTCAATAATCAACTACAACTGACTTACCTGTTATCAGCAATACAATGATCTAAGACAATTCCAAAAGACTCACAATGGAAAATGCTATCCATATCCACACACACACACACATAAAAAAAAAAAAAACCAAAACAAAACTGTGGAGTCTTAATGAGGATTGAAGCATATTATTTTCACTTTCTTTTTTCATGTATTTTTCCCCTTTTGTTCTGTTTCTTCTTTCACAACATGACTAATGTGGAAATGTTTTACATGACTGCACAGGTATAATCTTTATCAGACTACTTACTCTCTTGGGGACTGTGGAGGGGAGAAAGGGAGGGAGAAAAATTTGGAACTCAAAATCTTTCCAAAATTGAATGTTGAATGAATAAAAAGGGTGAATCTACCTCCAATGAAGAGGAAATCAAAAAAATAATGAGGAATTATTTTTCCCAATTGTATGCACATAAATATGACAATCTTAGTGAAATGGATGAATATTTACAAAATCACAAATTGCCCAGATTAACTGAAGAGGAATGAATTACCTAAATAACCCCATCTCAGAAAAAGAAATCAAACAAGCCATCAATGAACTCCCTAGGAAAAAATCTCCAGGGCCAGATGGGTTCACTAGTGAATTCTATCAAACATTTAAAGAACAATTGATTCCAATACTCTACAAACTATTTGGGAAAATTAGTGAAGAAGGAGTCCTACCAAACTCTTTCTATGACACAAATATGGTACTGATTCCTAAATCAGGAAGAGATAAAACAGAGAAAGAAAATTATAGACCAATTTCCTTCATGAATTTAGATGCAAAAATTCTAAATAAAATATTAGCCAAAAGACTCCAACAACTTATCACAAAAATAATACACCCTGATCAGGTAGGATTCATTCCAGGAATGCAAGGATGGTTTAATATTAGGAAAACCATCAATATAATTGAGCATATCAACAACAAAACTAGCAAAAACCACATGATCATCTCAATAGATGCAGAAAAGGCTTTTGACAAAGTACAACATCCATTCCCATTAAAAACACTAGAAAGTATAGGAATAAATGGAGCCTTCCTTAAAATAGTTGCTAGCATCTATCTAAAACCATCAGCAAGTATTATATGCAATGGGGATAAACTAGAAGCCTTTCCAATAAGATCAGGAGTGAAACAAGGGTATCCACTATCACCCCTCTTATTCAATCTGGTTCTAGAAACGTTAGCAGTAGCAATTAGAGAAGAAAAAGAAATCAAAGGAATCAAATTAGGCAAAGAAGTGACCAAGCTGTCACTCTTTGCAGATGATATGATGATATACTTAGAGAATCCTAGAGAATCAAGTAAAAAATTACTTGAGACAATAAATAAATTTGGCAAAGTTGCAGGATATAAAATAAACCCACATAAATCCTCAGCATTCCTGTACATCTCTAATAAAACTCAACAGCAAGAGATAGAAAGAGAAATCCCATTTAAAGTCACTGTAGACATTATAAAATATTTGGGAATCTACTTGCCAAAACAAACCCAGAATCTATATGATCACAACTACAAAACACTTCTCACACAAATAAAATCAGATCTAAATAGTTGGAAAAATATCAATTGCTCGTGGCTGGGTCGAGCTAATATAATAAAAATGACAATTTTACCCAAACTAAATTATATATTTAGTGCCATTCCAATCAATTTACCAAAAACTACTTTGTAGAGTTAGACAAAATAATAACAAAATTTATTTGGAAAAACAAACGGTCTAGAATATCAAGGAATTAATGAAAAGAAATGCTAGGGAAGGTGGACTAGCTATGCCAGATCTTAATCTGTATTATACAGCAGCAGTCATCAAAACTGCTTGGTACTGGCAGAGGTGTAGAGTAGTGGATCAATGGAATAGATTAGGTGCAGGAGACCCAGCAGTTAATGAATATAGCAATCTATTGTTCGATAAACCCAAAGACCCCAGTTTTTGGGATAAGAATGCACTATTTGACAAAAACTGCTGGGAAAACTGGAATACAGTATGGCAGAAACTGGGCATAGATCACTATCTAACACCATACACCAAAATCAAGTCTAAATGGGTGCATGATCTAGGTGTAAAGGATGATACTGTAAGCAATTTGGGAAAGCAAGGAATAGTTTACCTGACAGATCTGTGGAGAGGGGAAGACTTTAGGACCAAACAAGAATTAGAGAGCATTATAAAATGCAAAATGGATAATTTTGATTACATTAAATTGAAAAGCTTCTGTACAAACAAAGCCAATGTAACTAAGATCAAGAGGGAGGTGGGAAATTGGGAAAGAATTTTTACAACTTGTGTCTCTGATAAAGGACTCATTTCTAAAATTTATAGAGAATTGAGCCTAATCTATATGAATACAAGTCATTCCCCAATTGAGAAATGGTCAAAGGATATGAATAGGAAGTTTTCAGAGAAAGAAATTAAAGATATCTATAAGCATATGAAGAAATGCTCTAAATCACTATTAATTAGAGAAATGCAAATCAAAACAACTCTGAGATACCACATCTCTCCAGTCAGATTGGCTAAGATGACAAAACAAGAAAGTGACAAATGCTGGAGAGGATGTGGGCAAACTGGAACGCTAATACATTGCTGGTGGAGTTGTGAACTTATCCAACCATTCTGGAGAGCAATCTGGAATTATGCCCAAAGGATTATAAATAATTTCATACCCTTTGACCCAGCCATACCACTTTTAGGGTTATATCCCAAAGAGATCATAGTAGTGGGAGGAAGACCCATATGTACAAAAGTATTTTTAGCAGCCCTTTTTGTGTTTGCAAAGAATTGGAAACTAAAGGGGTGCCCATCAATTGGGGAATGGCTAAACAAGTTGTGGTATATGAATGTAATGGAATTTTATTGTGCTATAAGAAACGAGGAGGTGACGGATTTCATAATTACCTGGAGAGACTTATACAAACTGATGCTGAGGGAGAAGAGTAGAATCAGAAGAAATTTGTATACAATCACAGACATACCATATCTGTGATGACCAACTATGACAGACTGGACTCTTTTCAGCAATGCAGTGATATAAGTTAATCCCGAATGACTCAAGGAAGTGAGAAATGCGCCATCCAGAGATATAACTAGAAAGAACTGAGCCTGAATCCTGATGGAAGCAAACTAAATGATCTTGTTCTTCTCATTGTTTGGTTTTACTTCTTCCTTATCATCTCTCATCCCACCTAGTACAATATGCCTTTGTAATTGGAATAATGTTTAATATGAATGCATTTGCAGACCCTATACTGTACTATAGGCTGTCATGAGGGGAGGGGGGAGGGAAGTAAAGGAAATTTGAAAATCAAGGAACTATGGAATTGAATCTTGTTAACTGAAACTAAACTAATAAATTAATTTAAAAAAAAAGAAAATTGTCTTTACATATAATTTGAAAAAATAAAATACTATTAAATTTTTTTTTTTTTTTGCTTTTTGGAGGGGGGAGAGCTGGGTGATTGGGGTTAAGTGACTTGCCCAAGGTCAGAGGGCTAGTTAAGTGTTAAGTGACTGAGGCCGGATTTGAAAATAAATTTCTTAAAGCTAATAAATAAATGTCTGCTGAACTGAATAGAGTAGGACTAGGACCTAACACAAAAAGGAGTTTCAAAGGGAACTATATAAAATGAAATGGATGAGTATATACTGATTGCTGAGAACTATATGCTTTTGATAAAGCTTGATTACAAGGGCACTTACAAAGGGGAAATGAATCTGGACCAAAACCAACTAGGAAAGGGAATAAAAGGGGAAAGCAACTGTATGAGTACAACAGGAGGGGAATGGGGGAGAGGGGCAGAAAATGTAAGATGAATTGGAATTTCTATGTCAAAGGTGAACAAATACATGGATATGCAATTATGTAAGCAGAGAGGAGGGACATGTTATGTAATTTTAAAATGAGGATAATAATTAACGATTTAAATGTCCCATTCAAGTCAGTAAACAAACCTTTTTTAGAACCTACTACGTGTCAGGACACACTTTGTATACCTAGTACTTACTAGGTATACAAAGAAAGGTAAAAGACAGTCCCTGCTTTCCCTTCAACCTAATGGTGGAGACAAAATGCTTATTGGCTATGCACAAACAAGACAGATACATGATAAATTTGACACTACACATAGGGGGATTCTGAAAAGGCTCCCTGTAGAAGGTGGGATTTTAGCTGGGGCTTGAAGCAAGCATGGGAAGCCAAGAGGCAGAGATGAGGAGGTAGAGAATTCTAGGCATGGAAGACTAAAATGCATGAAGTCAGGAAATGGAATATCTTGGGGAGTAACAGCCAGGAGGCCAGTGTCACTGGATCAAAGAGTATGTGGAGGGAAGTAAGGTACAAGAAGACTGGAAAGGTAGAGGAAGACCGGATTATCAATGACTGATTGCCAAAGGATTTTATATTTGATCTTGGAGAGCATAGGCAGGTTTTTGAGCAGCTGAGGTGATAACAGTTAGACCTGCATGTATGACCACTTTAACAGCTGAGTGGAAGATGAACTAGAGTGGAGAGAGATTTGTAGCAGGCAGACCCATCAGGGATAGTACAGGTGATAAGGGCCTGGACCAGGGTGGGAGCCACTACCAAGAGAAAGGAGTGTATGCAAGAGACTATATAAAGGCCATGGCAACAAATTGGATATGAGGAAGGGAGAGTGAGGGCTCTAGATTGAGGGCCTTGGTGACTGGGAGGATAGTGGTGCCCTAAATAGTAAAAGGAAAGTCAGGAAAAAGGGAAGGTTTAGTGGGAAAGATAAGGAGTTCAATTTTGGACATACTGAGTTTAAGATATCTATGGGACATCCAGTTTAAAATGTTCAACAGGCAGTTGGATATATGAGACTAAAAGTAAGCAGAAAGGGTGGAAAGGGTAAATCAATTTGAGAACCACCAGCATAAGTGAACCATAATTGAATCCGTGGAAACTAATGAGATCACCAAGTGAAATAGTACCAGGGGAGAAGAGAACTGAGGCTAAGACAGAAGCTACATGACTTAACAACTGACTGGATTTGGGGGTTATGGGAGTAAAGCAGTTGAAAATGGCCAGCAGAGCTGAACTAGGTTTGCAGGGCATACCCCAGGACATTCTTAGTTGTATTGCTCAATAAATAAAAGTGGCATTAAATACTTAAGTTGTGGAGCATTTACTTATTCTTTTGTCTAGGAGACTAAAACTCCACATGTGTATCCAGGTAGAAAAATTCAGTAGGTAGCTAAAGTACATGATTAGACTCCAGGGAGATGGGAGGAAGAAGACTGATTTGGGAGCCACAGGAATAGAGGAACTGAAGCCAGATACAGGAAAAGATGAGATTGTCAAGGGCAAAACTGTCAAGAAAGAAATGAACAGTTCAAGGAAAGAAGCCTGGGGTATAGCCATGTTTAAGAGGTCAAAGTATGAGGAGCCAGCTAGTAAAGTAGAAGAAGAAATGGTCTGAGAGTTAAAGGGGAGTTAAGAGTATCACAGAAGCCCAGGAAGGAGAAATTTAAAAAAAAAAAAAAAGAGGTTGCCCAACAGTGTCAAAGTCTGCCAAAGGAACACTGGATTTGGTGATAAGATATAGAAAGAACAGTGGCATAAGAATAGTGGGCAATGGAAGACTGATTGCAAGGGGTCAGAAAATGAGCAGTCAGTAAGAAAGATAATATATAATAAATTTATTACATATAATTTATAATAAAAATAGAGAGGGGATATATAATATATAGCTGAGGATTACAGAATGGCAGAATTGTATGTCAGGGAATTGACTCTGAAGAACATCTCAGTCAACCTCCCCACTCCTCATTTCTAACATAATAAAGACTGCAACAGCTTGAGGTGCCCAAGACAATGACATGTGATAGGGGAGAAAAAGAACTGAACATGAGTCAGAGGACCTATCACAGAGTCAGTAAGTGGCAGGGTCACAATTCAAACCCAGGTCCTCCGATTCCCATCCCAGGGTATACTACTTGAAGCAGCTGAGGAGTGGCAGAGCTGAAACTAGAAGCATCGGCCACGGACGAGCCCAGACCCTTCTCCTTCCGTAACCCTAAGCTGATGATGCAAGCAGAGTCAACAAGACTTGATTTCTGATCTCTGGCTTCATTTCTAAAACAGACCAACAAAAATCTACTTAAAACTCTGGGGAAAACGTGCTGGGGACCCAAAGACTGCGAGTGCACCCGAGGCTTCGAAAGTGAAAATAAACTGGTATTTAATGACAACCGGGCAGCATCAGCCCTTGGCGTGTGCAAAGCAGAGGCCGCCGGAGCTCCCGGGCACGCTCGTGGAGCCCTGAGGTGTGCAAAGCACAGTGCACATCGTAACTCGATTGATCCTCACAACAGCCGTCGGTGCTGTTATTATCCCCATTTTACAGATGAGAAAACTGAGGCCAACTGAGGTTAAGGGACGAGCCCCCGGGTCACACGACAGAGCGGAGTCAGGGGCGGAATCAGGGGTCTTCCAGATCGTCCCCCCCCCACCTCACCCCCGCGCTTTAGCCCAGCCAGCACCCCAGCTACAAAGCCACCCCAGGGAAGGCGGAGAGAAATACCTCGCTGCCACCTAGCCAAAGGCTGGGTCTGCCCCGCCGCCCGCAGCCCACCGCCTCGGCCCCCGCCGGAGCCCGGAGCCGCGTGCGGAGGTACGGCAGAAGCCTGCGCAGCCGCACCGCTAACGCCATCGCCGGGACTGAGCCCCAAGCCCGAGCAGCCAAGGCCGGATCCGTCCTTGGCCCCGCCCCTCAAAGGGCAAAGGACGGGGAACTGGAGGAGGCTCCCGCCTCGGAAGTGCCGGGAGGGGAAACAGCGCCCCGGCTCTGGACGTTCCGCTGGTGCTACGGAGAGAAGTCAGCCAGACCTGCCCCCGAAGACCCCGCCCCCGAGCTCCTGAAGCTTGGAGCTTGCGCAAGGGCCCCTCCCCCCTTTTTTTGCCTTTGTTTCCATCCCCAGCGCTTAAGCCTGGAACTTAGAAGTTTAATAAATGCTTACTGACTTGCTGTCTGCCTCCGTGCCAGGCGACCTAGGGGTTACAGGTAAGTGGTACAAGAACTTCCTCCGAGCCCAGGACTAGTCTTTTAGGGGAGGCGTGGCAGGTGCACAAAATTCTACCACAGCGTAACTCCAGAACCGAGTTCCCTGGTAACAGCCACAGACATAGCGCTTTAAAGGTTGCAAAGTGCGTGCGTGACCGTGGGCAAATCACTTAACCCTGTTTAGCTCCGTTTCCTCATTTGGAAAATGACATGGAGAAGGGAATGATAACTCCAGTGTCCTTCCCAAGAAAACCCCAAATAAAGTCACTGGAGGGTCAGACACAACTCAAGGACGACCACTTACTGTGTGCCGGGCACTGTGTGCCGGGCATTGATACAAAAGAGGCAAAAACCGTTTCTTGCCCATAGAATCCGATTGGGGAGACAACATGCAAACAAAGTTCGAGAGAAATAATTCACCCAGGGAAGGCACTTCTCAGAGTAGTGTTTTTAAATACATAAAATACAATTCATATGATTACACAAGAAACCAATTATATTGAAAGAAAGATGTATTGTTTTTCCTCTTCCAAGGTAAGGGGTACCTGAATTCTATCCAGCGTGATTTCTCTCTTTTATTTAATAACTAATTATTGTTTTGGGGCCAGTGTTTTTCCACTTTCCTACTTCCTCATCCAGAAACCAACCAAAGTGGTAAATCTATCTTAAAGATTTACCCAGGTCAAGATTGAAAGGTTGTTAAAAGAAATTTTAAGTTTGGACTAATGGACATATTCCTTCTCTTTGTGTTTGCTCAAACTGTCCAGGGAAATGTTGCTTCTCCCTATTATCAAGACAGGTGATGTGGAAATTGGTGTCTCTTTGACCAATATTTGAGTGACCTAAGTACCCCAAGACCTTCATTTTAATATAGCCCACAGCCTCCCCTTGTATTAACCAATCCAAGTTGATTGTCATCCACCAGGAACACTAACTCTTCCAAGGACATGTAAACTGTGGCCCCACCACCATTAAGGGTCTTTGGTATAGAGAGACAGCCAAATTGTTGGTTTGGGGTTTTAGGGGAGCTCTAGACCTCAAAATACCAACGCACCAGGTCATTCGACTCAAGCCTTCTCTCGGCCAAAGTAAAACAAAGTTTATTAAAGATTTGCCATCATGGGTAGACTCTCAAGGAGCCTAAATATTTGTGGCACTTACAAATGAGCCAGAACAATCTGACACAGACTTAAGGCTGCACTAGAAGGACTCTCAGCACCTTCCTGGAGGCAAGATGAATCTTATATACAGAAAGACTGAGGGAAGGATTTAGGGGTAGTCTAGAGGACAGGTTTGGGGAGGGTCTTGAGGAATCTAAGGAGGATCTTGACCAGGACTGTGGTCAGACCCCAGGAATGGGATTAAGGGTGAGAAACAGCTGAAGGCTACCTGGGGGTGACCATGGATGGCTAGGCTAGTTTAAGGGTAACAGATTTGGGTAAGAGATATTTTGATAGACTCAAGGGTGGGAAGTAGTTGGACAATGGAGGGGTAGACTAGGTTAAGAGTACCAGAGATTTGCACCTAGCAATAATGAAAGGCTTATGGCCTCAGCAAATGCCTCATCATGGGATTTACCATCAAAACGACCATGCTTTTATTAATAATGTGCTAGCCTTATTAATAAAATGATGAAATTACTAAGAAACTATGTCTCTCTAATCTTTTTTTTTTGAAGGGCAATTGGGGTTAAGTGACTTGGCCAAGGTCACATGGCTAGTTTTATGTTAAGTGACTGAGACCGGATTTGAACTCAGGTCCTCCTGACTCCAAGGCCAATGCTCTCTTCACTGTGCCACCTAGCCTCCCCTCTTGAATCTTTTTAATTGCCACACCAGGGACCCCTTAATAGGTTAAGAGCCCAAGTCTTAGAGGATAGGAACTGGACCTCTGATTGGTATGAGGAACTTTTGTGTGGGAAAACACCTTCTAATTCAGTTTGCCATAGTCCTGGGAGGTTAAGTATCTTTCACAAGGTCACTAAGACTCTATGTGTTAGATAAGGGACCTGAGCTCAAGTCTTCCTAATTCTGAGGCCAGCTCTTCTTGTAAGGTATGATTGAATTTTGTTTCCACAAAAATTATATGAAAACATGATTTGAACTCATGCTGGTGGCTAATGTAAGGTAAAACTGCTTTTAGGGGGCAGTGGGTGGGGGGGGGGATATTGTCCACCTGAAAACCTACTACTTGTCTTTGTTCTGGGAAGGCCTTTTCCTGTATATCAAAAGAACTTCCAGACTAGGTGTCATCCACAAAGCACGAGGATTAGGTTAATTAACCAAGGGGAAGGAGAGGACATCGGAAATTAATGGAACTTTTATCAAATCTTCAAACTCATGCTTTCCTCAGTTCTGTTAGCAATGGAGGAAAATCCTTTCTCATGCTATCTGATGAGACAAATAGGGAGGAGACTAAAAGCATTTTTGGCTTTTCCTTTAAGTATAAAGAAAAATGAAGATGAGAAGGGAGGGGGGAGTTTAAACATAGAAATAAGGATATGTAATCAGGGGGTGGGATTTAGTGAACCCTGGAATGCTGGCCAAAGGGATTCAAGGCTGGGAAAAGTCAAATCCGGATGACTTATAAAAGGGTTTTTGTAACTATCTTAAAGTGTGCTTTCCCCTGGCTCTTCTTCACAAGGGGTTAAAGGCCAATTCACCAGTAAGATAATGACATAAAATAAAAATCTTTTTTTCTAAATTCACTCATGGCCAGATGGAATTCTTGATAAAATGGTTATTTCTAACATCCTCATTCTGACTTGCTGACTCATATATTATTTCCTTTAAACTTCACAAAAATGCTGTGAGCTAGCTAGGATAAGGATTATAATCTTCATTTTACATTATCTTAATTTACAAATAAAGAAATTGAGGCTCAGATTCTATCAGGGTGCCATAACTACTTTTTTTTCCCCATCTTTTTTTTTTTTTTGGAGCGGGGAGGGGGGGGGGAGGCAGGGCAGTTGGGCTTAAGTGACTTGCCCAAGGTCACACAGCTAGTAAGTGTTGTGTCTAAGTCACATTTGAACTCGGGTCCTCCTGATTCCAGGGCTGGTGCTCTATTCACTGCACCACCTAGTTGCCCCCATAACTAGTCTTAGAAGCAGGATTTCAACCCAGATCTTTCTTGGTTGCAAGTACACATGGAATGATGTTTGTAAAGCACTAAGTGCAGTGCCTCGTACATTGCAAGTGCTTTATAGTTAGTTATTATTGTTTTTTATACCCAACATTAATAATGTTGCAAATTATAAAATTGAAAAGTGATTTTAATTCTATTTTTAAGACTTGGTCAAGCTGGCATAAGTTAATATACTCACTCTCATGCCCTGTGAGTCTAAAGTTCTTACCCTGTTAACGTCCCCCTTCAGGGAAAAACATGCCTAATTTGCCTCACCTTCATTTTACTCATCATACAACTGGTCTTTGACTAGCTTGAGATTTCTTCCTGATATTCCCTGCTTTAGCAGGTTTAGTTTTTTAGTTTGTTATAGTGGATAAAAAACTAATCTGGGAGTTAGGACAACCACCTCTGACTTTTAGTGGTTGTGATCTTAGACAATTCATTTAATCTCTCTAAGACTATAAGTTTCATAGGTGCTCATTTACATTTTAAAGGAAATTTCCTCCACCCAAGTTCCTATCCAAAATCAGTGAAATCATACTTATTACAAAAAAAATCTTTCATATGAACAGGTTCTAGAACAGTGAGGGGGACTCACTAGAAGCAGCATGTAGTCAAAAGAATGCTGAATTTGAAATAACAAGAGTTTACATCTTGGTTCTACTTGCTAGCTGTGGAATCTTGGGTCACTCCTCTGAGAATTACATTGTCTCCAAATTCTATGATCCAATAACTTTTTGGCTGATATGATAAAGACAGACCTGGGAGAGAATGTCACATTTAATCTAGGTCTTGTAGACAAAGCAATGAGACTGGAGGGAATGAATAATATTCTAGTTTGGCACACCAGCAAAGAGAAGGAGGAAAAGCAAGAAAATTCTGTCTTTGTGAAGGATATGAAAAATGTTCAGCTAGAACCAGTGCCTTTTCAAATATGTACAAGGGCCTCTTTTTTATTATAGAAAAAAATAGAAACAAATTCAAACTTGGAAGGGACCTCCTCTCCCATAACCCCCAAAATAATCTTTCTAAAAACACACCAAATGGTCATCCAACCTTTGCTTAAAAATCTCTGATGAGGGAAAACCCAATACCTCTTAAGATAAACTATTCCATTTTTTTAATAACGCCAAAGAAAGAGGATAGATCATCTCCAGGATAGCTAGAGCTCTCTAAATTGAAGGAGTTAGGAGGCATAGTGCGTAACATTTTGGACTTGGGTCAGGAAGACCTGAATTCAAATCCTACTGTAGACATTTATTAGTTGTGTGATCACAGGCAAGTTACTTAAAATCTGCCTTCCTTAGTTTCCTTATTTGTAAAATGGGTATAAGTTCTCCTCCCTCCCAGAGTTTGTCATGAGGATCAAATGTAATAAGCTTTCCAAACCTTAAAGCACTACATAGATATTAGGTATTATTACTGTGATAATTCTATCTCCCTGTCTCTATGGTTTTTGCTGGCTGTCCCCCATGCCTGTACATATTCTTTTCTCACCTCAGCTTCTCTGAATTCTTTGTTTCCTTCAACACTCAGCTTAAGCACCATCTCCTACATGAAGTCCCCTTTCTTGAAATCCCCTTCCCCTAAAAAATTAAAATACAAGATCTTTGAGGACAGGGACTCTTCTGCTTTTGTTGATGTCTCTTGTTGTCTCATCCATCACCCTCCAGTCTCCTCTTCTCCAACTGATTCTTCAACTAATCTTCACATGGCTTGAATTGTAGGCTCTGGTATCTCTTTTGAATGCTTTCTACCTTATCAATGGTCTTTGTAAAATGTGGTCTAGAGAACTGAATACAACAAAGCTAGGGTTTGACCAGGTTGGAATGTAGGATAACTTTTAACTTTTTATTCTAGGAAGCTGTGCCTCTCAACACAGAAAAAGATTTTGTTAGATGTTTTGGCTGACAGTCCAGCAAACTCCCCAGCTCTTCTTAACATTAACTGTTGTCTATCCAGCCCAGTCGTGAATTTGGTTTCTTGGAAACTCAATTTTTTTTCTTTTAAAAAAAATGTTTTTATTGATGTCTTGTTTCTTACATCACTGTAGCTATTGGCAATAAACTTCTCCCTACCCTTTCCAGAGAACTATTCCATATAACAAATAGTACTTTTAAGAGGAAGAAAAAAATCAGTGCAACTCATCGACACATTGAAGTCCAAAATTATGTGTAATGTATAACACCTATGGACCTTCTACCTTCATGAAATGGTGGGTTGTGGATGTCTTCTAATATTTCTTCATTTGAGTCTCACTTATTCTTTATAATTTTGTTACATTCACTTTTGATTTTTTGGTTTGTGGTCATTCTTTTCATTTACATCATTGAAGTTATATATATATATATATATATATATATATATATATATATATATATATATATAGTTTTCTTAGCTCTGCTTACTTCACACTGCATCAGTTCATGTAGATCTTTCTGTGCTTCTTTGTACTCATCATATACATCATTTCTTCCAGAATAGTAATGTGAGAAACATGCTTGTGGGGATTACAGGACTTCCCAGGCAGGGTCAGGGAGTTAACCTGGACAAGGTTCTGATGTCCACTGCTTCCAAGGAGGCCCTTAGGAAGATCCACATGATTCACTTCTTAAAATGGCAAACTCCTTCTCACAGAAAGAACTCAGAGAGTGCAGAAAAAGGTGTTTATTTCAAAAGAAGCAGGTGCTCACTAGGAACACACCCACACTGATAGAGGCTTAGGAGTGAGGTTCTGCAGTTCTGTCCTTCCTGATAGATTTAGGATTAGTCAAATTCTTCAAATTCTGCAGATTACATAGGCCTGGTAAACCTCTAAGGTCCAAACTGCTTGACACACCCCTACCTTTCTAGTTCCCTCAGGCCATTGTCATAGTTCCAGGAAGGCCATGGTCTTAGTAAGATAAGTGAGGGCCCCTAGGTGGAACAGAGAACAGAGTACCAGCCCTGGAGTCAGAAGGACCTGAGTTCAAATCCAGACCTCAGACACTTAACCTAGGGCAAGTCACTTAACCCCAATTGCCCTACTTTCCCCCCTCCAAAAACAAAAAACAAAAAAAGTGAGCTTCCCTACAGCTATTGATTATCTTCCAACTACTTTTATGGGAGCAAAACAAGATATCATAATCATACCCCTCTTAGAGTAATATATTATTTTGCCTTTTTGGAGGAGGGAAGGCAAGGCAATTGGGGTTAAGTGACTTACCCAAGGTCACACAGCTAGTAAGTGTTAAGTGCCTGAGGCTAGATTTGAACTCAGGTCCCCTATGACTCCAGGGCCCATGCTCTATTCTGACACCTAGCTGCCCCCTTACACTAATGTTCTATTACATTCATGTATCATAATTTGCTTAGCCATTCTACAGTTGATAAACATCTACTTTGTTTCTAATTCTTTGCTATCATAAAAAGTGTTTCTATAAATATTTTGGTGTATACAGGAACTTTCGTCTTATAGTTTTTTGAGGAAGTTGAATATTGGAATCTCTGGTTAAAAGTGTATGAACATTTTAGTAGCTTTATTTGCATAATTCCAAATTGCTTTGAGGAGAAACCTCAGGGTTGTTTTGATTTGCATTTTTCTTATTAGCAATTTGAAGCACTCTTTTATCCCCCTTTTATAGTATTTTATTTTTTCCAATTGATGGGGTGCTTGGGATATTTGTATTTGTAACGTCAATCTATGTTTGTAACATTAGTCTGTAATATCAGTTTGTAACATCAGTAAAAGGGTTGCTTTGGGATCTATATCTGTATAATCAATTTGTAAAACCAGTCGGTAAAATCACATTTCTGCCCCCCCAGCCTCAGAGCATTGACTCTGCCCCTTCCTCCTGCCAGCACTCTGCCCAGCAACAACTTATGAACTATTTATCTCTGCTTGGAGCAATAACAGGCTACCTATGAATCCTTCACTAAACCATCTATAAACATTTTACCTTAAGCAAATGTTATCTCCCCTAGTAGAGTGGCCAGCTGTGCCCATGGATCCTTCAAAGGCCTATCTATAGGTTAACTCCTTAGCCAATTATACCCATACTGAGTCTCCGTTAGCCTTGGTTCCCAACATCCATCTTGTCAAACTTGACATTGATGGGTGGTAGACTGGGCACTTCTCAGTTGGCCCTGACTGCTGGCTGACTTAGTGACCACCTTCCTATGGCTTCAGCCACAACCCCTCCCCCTCAACAACTCCTGCTCGGGTCCTAGTCATCGGTCTCACTGAGGCAGCTCCCCCAGCCTCTCTACCTGTTCCCCAACATTTTTCTCCTTGGTTTCCCTTCCCTTTTCCTCTAGCCCAACACCCCTCATTTCCTGCCTCCTACACCATCCATATCTTCTACCCTGCATCTCCCAGCATGGCCCCTTCCCCCTCAGGAACCCCTGCTCAGGTCTCAGCCACTGATCTTGCTGAGGTGCCTCCCTCTGTGGCCCCTTCCCCCTGAGGCAACACCCATTCAGGTCTCAGGCACTACCCCCTAAGATAGTCATAGAGGTATCTCCTCTTCTAACCCCTTCCACTCCTCAGGTGCTGGCTGACCTTCCCTATTGCCACCTGGATCAGTCTGATCCATTTCAGCCAGCACCCCCCCAGTCACTGCCTCACAGGAAGTGGGACTTCCAATCTCCCTTCCCAAACCCCTGTCTCCATAGCACCTTCAGGACTTTCCTTGTCTGGTGAGACAATTAGAATGCATGTCCCTTTAGCCATTTTGGATCTCAATTAAATTAAAGAGAAATGGGGCAAGTTCTCTGAAAATCCAACAAGGTTTACTGAAGGCTTTTGGGACATATCTCTACAATTCGAACTTTCTTGGGAGGATTTGCATATCCTCTTCTCCACCTGTTGTTCCACTGAGGAGAAGAGGAGAATCTGGGAATAAGCCCAAAAATTTGGGCATCATTTGGTTAGCAATGACCCCAGAAAATTTCCCCCAGAAACAGCTGCTGTTCCCACTAGTGAGCCAGGATGGGGCTATCATATCCGGGAGGATAGAGAAAAAAGACCATCTGGTACTTTGTCTGTTAGAAGGCCTAAGAACTGCATTCAAAAGCAAGTAAATTATCAGAAAATTAGGGAAATTACTCAGACAGATAAAGAAAGCCCTACCCTTTTCCTAGATAGACTTGTAGAAGCTATTAAAAGGTATACAAATTTAGATCCTGACTCTATAGAAGGGGCAGCAGTCCTTAACATGTATTTCATTAATCAGTCTACCCCAGATATTAGGAGGAAACTTCAGAAATTGGCAATGGGACCCCAAATACATTAGGCCCAATTACTGGAGACAGCCTTTGGACTCTTTAATAACCAAGACCTGGTTGCAGCAGAGGAGAAAGAGCACAGGGAACGAGCCAGAGACAGAGAACATGCTTAATTCTTGGCTGATGCCATGGTCAGGAAAAGCCCCTCCAGGGGACCCCCTTGGAGGAAGCCCAGTCACTTGGGCAGTGGGAAACCTGCTTTTGATGTCACAAGCAGAGTCACTGGTCCAAGGAGTGCTCCTCCAGGGCACCCCCCAGAGGGAACCCCAGGAACCACCACCTCTAGAACTGTGCCTATCTGACCAGGAAGGATATTAGAGGAAGGATGGTCATGGAGGTAAAGTGGTAAAGCCACCTCCCAGTACCCTGTCCTCCAGTCTTCTCAAGACTTAGAATGACGGGGAAGCCTGGGGCTTGGCAATGCTCCCACCTTCTCAGTCTCCCTTGCTGAGCCCTGGGCAAGCATCGAGGTTGAAGGTAAGGTTACCCACTTTCTGATCAATGCAGGTGCTACATTCTTTGTTTTAGTTAGTTACTCTGTCCCTACTTGGCTCTCAACCCATCAGATCATGGCCATCATAGGGAAAGCTAAAGGATGTCTCCAGACTTACCCAGTCCCCTGCCTACTTGAGGATCTGTTGTTTGAACACTCCTTCTTTATGCTTTCCTCTCATCCTCTCCCCTTGTTGGGACACCTGTTGGTGAAATTGGGAAGTCAATTTTCTCTTAGCTAAGCCTTCCAGATCTCCCCATGTTCCCTCAGGAGTGTGGGAGATAGTTGAGTCAATTGTTTAAGATCAGGAAATTCTTGGGTGAGCTATTTCTGCCATCCCAGCATTTGTTTTTGACTCCTAGATCCTAACATGTCCCCCCCCCCCCCCATCATGGTTTATATCCAATTAAGCTTAAGGCCTGGGAGTAAAATTGCAACCATTAATTGCTACTCAAGGCCCTGACTCTGTCTGAGAATGGGGCCCAGAATGGGTGAAAGCTTTTGAGACTTTGAGAACTAAATTGACCACCACTCCAGCTTTACCCAGTCTAGGAAAACTTTTTACTCTCTATGATAATGGAAGGAGAGAACAGGCTTTGGGAGTTGTTGCCTGTTTTTGAAAACTATTAGATTCTGTGCCTGCTATTGCTTTCCATGTGCTAAATGTCCATGGAGCAATTTGGAAAGGAAAGGGATATCTGACGGTGTTTTGGCCTTGTCATTGTCATCTTTAATTCCTACCAGGGAAGTTGTCTTTTCTCTCTATTTTTTTTTTTTTTTTTTTGGTTGTTTGGTTTTTGCTTAACCTCCTTGCCAGGTTTGTCTCCTCCAGGGTTCAAGCCATCAACCTCCAGATAACCACTCAGGCTATACCAACCTCTGACTGAATCCAAGTTCTCCAGTCCACTGGACCTGGCATCAGGCATATTCCAGAGTCTGACTCCTTAAATCTGAAGTCTGACCCCCTTGAATGGGACCCAGAGAGGCAGGGACAGCTCTACACCCCTTGCCAGCAGGAAGCACTTTCAGAAGCTGAGACCTTCATCCTTTACCCCAAAGGAATTTGGGTCCCATTTGTTTGAGGGGGTATTGATGAGGTGCAGGCTCTGCAAACCCCCTTGAACTCTGATTGAATCTTCCCATTTGATGAGGCATTTGCATGAGGCCATCAGCCTTACATTGTGGCTGGGCCCAAACCTTTGTTACTAGATTGGCCCTCCACTGTCCATCTACTTCCTACCCTTGAGCCTATCAAAATATCTATTCTCAAATCAACGGTTACCTGACCGCATTAACTCCTCCTGAAGACCCTCCCCAAACTCATTACTGGAGTCTGACCTCATCTGCTGTGAAAACTTTGAAATCCTTTTTTTTTTTTGCTTTTTGGAGGGCAATTGGGGTTAAATGACTTGCCCAGGGTCACGTGGCTAGTTTTTGTGTTAAGTGTCTGAGGCCAGATTTGAACTCAGGTCCTCCTGACTCCAGGGCCTGTGCTCTATTCACTGTGCTACCTAGCCGCCCGAAATTCTTCTTTGGAGAAATGTTTGTTTATATTTATTGACCACTTATCTCTTACCTGTACTTATTGTTTATATATAGGACAAGATTTATATATAGGATAACAAGATTTTTTTTCCCATTTGACCTCTCCCTTCTGATCCTAGAATCATTAATTTTGTCTCTGCAGAAGCTTTTCAGTTTCATATAATCAGTTATTTATTTAATCTTTTATAATTAACCATTATTTGGTTATGAATACATCTTTTACTAATAGATGTGAGAAGTATATGATCTGTTTCTAATTTTTTTTTTTTAAAGCAATTGGGGTTAAGTAACTTGCTCAAGGTTACACGGCTAGTCATTATTTATGCGTGGGTGCTCATTTTCTGAGACCGGATCTGAGCTCGGGTCATCCAAACTCCGAGGCCGGCGCTCTTACTCACTGCGCCACCTAGCCGCCCCTTTAGGGCAATTGGGGTTAAGTAACTTGCCCAAGGTTACACGGCTAGGTTTTTGTTTGTGCGGATTAAGTGTCTGAGGCCGGCTCCGAACTCAGGTCCTTCTGATTCCAGGGCCGGCGCTCTATTCACTGCGCCACCTAGCCGCCCCCTCTTCTAATTTTTTAATAGTCTGATCATTAATGTTAAAGTTCAGTATCCATTTAGAACATATTAAGTAATATACAAGGTGCTAGTCCTAGCCCAATTTCTACTAGATTGCTTTGTGATTTTCTCAGCAGTTTTTAAATTTTTAAATTTATTTTATTTTTAATTTATGCAATAAAACAAGCACTTGTATAACAGTACAATAAAGAAGATGATTGTACAAGGAATTTTGGTATTATTTTACCAAGTTCTGCAAAGAATCCCCTTGGTAATTTGATTGGCATAGTAGTATAAATTAACTTTGAAAGTACTATCATTTTTATCATATTGGCATGATCACTAGGTTGACTCATTGGCATGAGCACTAAATATTCCTCCAGATATTTAAACTGTTTTGAATTTTTAAAAGTAGCACTTTGTAACCGAATCTATACAAATCTTTGATAGGTGGACCCCCAGATATTTTATTCACTTTTAGGTTGTTTGGAATGGGATTTCCCTTTCTATTTTTGCTTCTAGAGCTTTGCTATTATATTAAAATGATGTTGATATTTTTAAGGATTCATTTTTATTGATATTTTAAGGGTTCATTCAGCCTTCCACTTGGTGAAGTTACTAATTGTCTCAATCAGTATCTTTGCTAATTCCCTAGGATTTCCAAGTATACCATCTTATCATTATCAGACAGAGATAGTTTCATCTCTATGTTGCCTGTCTGTATGCCTTTCATCTTTTTCTTGTGTCTTTTGCTGTTGCCAGTCTTTCCACAACTATATCAAATAATAAAGGGGGGGAGTTAGAATCCTTGTTTTACTCCTTTATTTATTAGGAAAGATTCTAGTATATTCCCATTGCACAAGATACTTGGTTTTGGTTTTAAATAGATGCTTTTTATAATAAAAAATGTTCATCTATGCCTAGTCTTTGTATGATTGTGTGGGGTTTTTTTTTAGTATAAAAAAGTACATTATATTTCTACATCTGTTGAGATGATCATGTGTTTTTGAATGTTTTGGTTTTAATATGATTCATTATATTGTTTTCCTAATTGAACCATCTTTGCATCCCAGGTATAACTCTCATTTAGTCATAATGAATGATTTCTTAGATAAAGTGCTGTAGTCTGTTAGGATTTTGTTTAAAAATTTTGAGGGGGCGGCTAGGTGGCACAGTGAATAGAGTGCCGGCCCTGGAATCAGAAGGACCTCAGTTCGGAGCCGGCCTCCGGCACTTAATCCGCACAAACAAAAACCTAGCCGTGTAACCTTGGGCAAGTTACTTAACCCCAATTGCCCTAAAGGGGCGGCTAGGTGGCCCAGTGAGTAAGAGCGCCGGCCTCGGAGTTGGGATGACCCGAGATCAGATCCGGCCTCAGAAAATGAGCACCCACGCATAAATCAAATGACTAGCCGTGTAACCTTGAGCAAGTTACTTAACCCCAATTGCTTTAAAAAAAAAAAAATTTTGAGTCATTATTCAATAATGACATTGGACTATGTCAATACTATGACAATAATGACTATGGACATTTCTTTCTGTGTCTTATCCTTCCCTGGTTTATGTATTAGGATTATATTTATTTCACAAATGTATTCTGTTTATGACCAAACAGGAGATAGAGAACATTATGAAATGCAAAATGGACAATTTTGATTACATCAAATTGAAAATTTTTTGCACGAATAAAGCCAATACAACCAGGATTAGGGGGGAAGCAGAAAACTGGGAAACAATTTTTACAACCAGTGTCTCAGATAAAGGCTTCATTTCTAAAATATATAGAGAACTGCGTCAATTTACAAAAATACAAATCATTGGGGATGGCTAAGTGGCACAGTGAATAGAGCACCAGCCCTGGAGTCAGGAGGACCTGAGGCATTGGGCAAGTCACTTAACTCCAATTGTCCTACCTCCCCCCCTCCAAAAAAAAAATACAAATCATTCCTCATTTTATAAATGGTCAAAGGATAGGAACAGGTAGTTTTCAGAGGAAGAAATTAAAGTTATCTATAGTCATATGAAAAAAAATGCTCTAAATCACTATTGATTAGAGAAATGCAAATCAAAACAACTCTTAGATACCAAATCACACCTATCGGATTGGCTAACATGACAAAACAGGAAAATTATATATGCTGGAGAAAATGTGGAAAAATTGAAACACTAATGTGGCGTTGGTGATGTTGTGAGCCGATTCCAACCATTCTGGAGAGAAATTTGGAGCTATGTCCAAAGGGCTATAAAAATGTGTATATCATTCAACCCAGCAATACTTCTTCTGGGACTGTATCCCAAAGAGATCATAAAAATGGGAGAACAATCCACATGTACAAAAATATAACAGCTCTTTTTGTGGTGGCCAAAACTGGAAATTGAGGGGATGCCCATCAATTGGGAAATGGCTGAACAAGTTGTGGTATATGAATGTAATGGAATATTATTGTGCTGTAAGAAATGATGGGCAGGCAGACTTCAGAAAAACCTGGGAAGACTTATATGAACTGATGTTGAGCAGAATCAGGAGAACATTGTACACAGTAACAGTCACATTGTGCCACCTGACTTTGATAGACTTAGCTCTTTTCAGCTATACAAAGATCTAAAACAGTTCCAAAAGATTCATGATGGAAAATGCCATCCACATCCAGAGAAAGAAATATGGAGTCTGAATGCAGATGGAAGCATACTATCTGTTCTCTTTTTTTGTTTTTTCTTTCTCATGGTTCCTCCCATTCATTCTAATTCTTCTATAGAACATGACTAATGTGAAAATATGCTTAATAAGAATGTTTATGTAGAGCCTATATCAGATTGCATACGATCTTGGGGAGGGGAGATAGAAGGGAGATGGAGAAAATTTTAAACTTATGGAAGTGAATGTTGAAAATTAAAAATAAATACATTTATTTATTTAAAAAAATGGTTTCTGGTAGAGTACTTTCTCAATGTTTTAGAATAATTTGTTGGGGCGGCTAGGTGGTGCAGTGAGTAGAGCGTCGGTCCTGGAGTCAGAAGGACCTGAATTCGGATCTGGCCTCAGACACTTAACACACACAAATGAAAACCTAGCTGTGTGACCTTGGGCAAGTTACTTAACCCCAATTGCCCTCCAAAAAAAAAAAAAAAAAAGAATAATTTGTAAAGTATTTGTACTACTCATTCTTTAAGAATTTTATACAATTCTCCTGTTAATACATCAGGACCAGGAGTTTTTTTCTTTGATAGTTCCTTTACAGCTTGATCTGTTTCTTTTACTGAGTTTGGGTTATTTAAAATCTCTGTCCTTCTGATAGTTTTGGTGTTTCATGTTTTTGAAAGTATTTTTATTTTTCTTTTGTGTTCTCAGATTTGTTAGTATTTGTTAGTATTTAACTGTGCATAATATATTCTGATTATTAATTTCATTTCCTCTTGGTTTTGTTGTTACTTCCCTTTGCTTATTTGTTATTTTATTGATTTGTTTTTCTGCCCTCTTCTTTGTAATCAGATTACCTAAAGTTTTATCAGTTTTATTATTGTTTTCTAAGAACAAGCTTTTAGTTTTATTTATTATTTCTATAGGCCTGGGTGTTTTTTTTTTTGTTGTTTGTTTGTTTCTAGTTAAACTATTTCTCCTAATTTTTAAAATCACTTATTCTTATTCTAAATTTGTTTATTTGCTGGCTTTCTAATTTTTTAAACTTCATATTCAGATCATTAATCTTTTCTTTCTGTATTTTGTTAACAGGAGTTTGCAGGGATATGAATTTCTCCTGTGGACTACTTTAGCTGCATCCAAGAAATTTTAATGTATTTTTTCATTAATATAATTTTCTTTCATGTGATTATTAATTGTTTCTATGATATGTTCCTTGACCCACTCATTATTTAGGATTTTATTGTTAAAGCTCCATTTGGGTCTCTGGGTTTATTTTTATTTTTGTGGTCCCTGAACCATGACTATTTTTATTGCATTATGGTCTATAAAGAATGTATGTATTCATTGTTTCTGTCTTTTTACATTTGCTTGCAATAATATGTGGTCAATTTCTAAAAAAAATTCCATGTGTTGCTGAGAAATATGTATATTCTTTTCCAGTCTCATTTAGAAGATGTCTTATGTTTTTTCCCCATGCTTTTTCCAGGAATTTGTTCAATACCATATTTTCTCTTTTGTTTATTTTTCTGTTAGACTTATCTAAAACTGAGAGAGGTATATTAAAATTTTCTTTCACTATTATGTTACTGTTTATGACTTCTTGTTTCTCAGTTCATAATTCTAGATGCTAAGGCATCTAGAGCATATAAGTTTTTTTGATATTGATATAGTCTATTGTTCCTATAACCACGATGTTGTTTATTGCTTTTAAGTTTGTTTTTTTTTTTGTTGTTTTTTTGCTTTTTGGAGGGCAATTGGGGTTAAGTAACTTGCCCAAGGTCACACAGCTAGGTTTTGTGTGTGCATTAAGTGTCTGAGGCCAGATCTGAACTCAGGTCCTTCTGACTCCAGGGCCGACGCTCTACTCACTGCGCCACCTAGCCGCCCCATCCTTTTAAGTTTTGAAAGTTTTGCTTTGATAGATGGCATAATTTCAGCTTCTGCATTTTTAGATTCACCTGATGCATCGAAATTTTTTTTCTATCCTCTCAGTTTTATTCTCTTTTAGGTATTTTTAAAAAATGTGTTTCTTGGGGTGGCTAGGTGGCCCAGTGAATAGAGCATGGGCCCTGGAGTCAGGAGGACCTGAGTTCAAATCCGGCCTCAAACACTTGTCTTATGTTTTTTTACTAGCCTTACTAGCCCCCTGACTTTGGGCAAGTCACTTAACCCCAGTTGCCTCCAAGAAACAATAAATAAATGAATGAATAGATAAATAAACAAACAAATAAATGAATGAATAAATGAATAAAGTTTCTTGTAAACAGCAGATAGTAAAATTATTTCCTTATCCATTATTATTTTTTTGTTTTATTGCACTGTTTGATCCACTCATATTTAAAGTTATGAGTTATGTTTATATTGTCCTCCATTTGTGTCTAATATTTTTTAAAGTTATTATATTTTCCCTTCTTCAGCTGCAAATACAGTATTATATTCCTCAGATACTTTAGCTTTTTCTTTTTATTATTCCTGTTCCCAGTGTCTCTATTCCCCTCACCCTGGATCTGTTCCTCCTTCTAGTTACCTCTTTCCTTCTGGTATTTTTCTTATTAGTTTCTTTTATCTGGTTATTTAACCCCACCCTCCCCTTACCTTTCCCCTCTCTGTTAGTCAAGTAAGTTTCCCCCATCCCCTCCTTCCCTTCAACTAGTCCTGGTGGTTCATTCTTAAATTTCATTTTTTGCATACTTTTCCAGAGGAAATTTCTCCCTTCATTATCCATCCTTTCTTTCTATTTACTCTAGATCAAGGGTGGGAAACCTGCTGCCTCTTAGGGAATCTGCAACTTTCTTAGGGAATCTTCAACTTAACGGGGATGAGACTGATGCTTATTTACAAAAAGGACAGTGAAAAGATCTGGATGGGGTTAAGGAGTGGTCTAGGATGGGCCAGGTGCAACAGTGAAAGGACTGTCAAGTAAGCTGTTTAAGTGATCTAGGTGGGCTGGGGTGGGCCAGATGTCTTGATCTGGGCTACTGAAATGTATGGGAAAATTCAGGGACTGGGTTGCTCCCAGAGACATGGTCTTTTCCTTTTAGGGGTCCAGGTCCCATCACCCTATCAAGAGTATCACCAGGTTTTGTCCATAATGCCATTTTTGCCTACCTGACTTTTGCCTTCACCTCTATATTGTGTTCATTTAGAAAGAAGTCAAGTATTGGTATCTCTGCTGTCATTCTGTCACTCTTACTGTCCTTGGCTGCAGCATTCATTCAGACTTCCTGCATTTCAATTGTTAAGTCTGATTTTCTTTTTAAGAATATTTCCAACTTCTCTTTATAACATTCATCTTTTTTTTTTTTTAGAACTTATAGATAAGCTCAGATTTTCTGGTTAGTTTACTCTGGGTTGCATTCTGCCTAAAATGTTCTTCAGGACATGCAATTTTATTCTTTCTTGTGTTTTTTGGTGTATACAGAATAGTCTTGTGTTATTAGAATGTCCTTTCCTTTGTATTTAAAGGTCTTTCTGTAGAACTTGTTGTTTCTGAAATGAATTATTAAATTTATCCATGATGTATATTGGAGGTTGCAGCCTTGGATTTTTTTTTTTTTCTGGAGGCAAGCTATGGATTCTTTCAATTACTACTTCATTTTCTATGTTCAGAATTTCTGGGTGTAGAAGTCAGGGAACTAGGCGGAGCCAAGATGGCGGAGTAGAAACAGCTCATCCAAGCCATGCTGCCCCCAGATTCCCCCCCAAACTATGTAAAAGGGGACTCTGAACAACTTCTGGAGCCCCAGCACCCACAGAACAACACAGAGAAGCTAACCTCCCACTGAGGACAGCCCAGCAGCCCTGCAGGAAGGACCAGTGCAGTGGTTTGGGAGCTGGCAGTGCGCAGCGTGCAGAGCGCTGGAAGCCGAGCCGAGCCGGAGCTGAGGTCCCCGTGAGCCGAGGTTTTAGCCCCAGGGCACCAGGGCCAACAGCCAGCTGGAGGAACCCCAGAACACCAGTAGCTGTGGCGACTCCAGAATTATCAACATAGACATGCCTAGGACAAAGTAAGAGGTTAGTGTCCTATGGACTTTGGGACCTGTATTTGGGAATGCGTCAGCTCCCTCCCCTGGGGGCTAGAAGCCACTGAGGAGACACGACATTTTGTAGTTTTCAGAGGCAGCTCCAGCTCCTGGCCTGCAATTAATTGTAGGGAGATCCAGCGATCAGTCTTGGGGGGTAATCGCTCTTGCTTTAACCTCCCTGGATCTGGATTGTGTTCTAGGGTGGAAGTCGTGGGTGGGTTTACAGCTTGCCAGAAACGGAAGTTGCCCCCCACACGTTCGGGACGAAAATTCCTCTATCTGGTCTTAAAGCCATAGTGTGGCAACAAGCCCAAAAGTCAAGCAATTAAGTGGCAACATACCAAGGCAAAGGAAACAGAAAAATGCAACCCTAGACTCCTATTTTGGGGGCATAGAGCGGGAAAAGGACTGTGAGGTCAGAAGTCCTGCTCCAAAAGCCCCAGGGGAAAACATGAGTGGGTTGCAGGCCGTAGAGGACCTTAAGAAGGACTTTAAAAATCAAATAAGAGAAGTGGAGGAAAAATTGGAAAGAGAAATGAGAAGGATGCAGGGAAAGTATGAAATGAGGGTCAACAGCCTGACTGAGGAAAACAATACCTTAAAAAATAGACTAACTCAAATGGCAAAGGAGGCCCAAAAGGGCAATGAGGAGAAGAATGCCTTAAAAAGTCGAATTTGCCAGATGGAAAAGAATCTCAAAAGTTCACTGAGGAGATTCATTCCTTCAGAGTTAGACTGGAGCAAATGGAAGCTAGTGACTTTATGAGAAATCAAGATGTTATTAAGCAGATCCAAACAAATGAAAGATTAGAAGGCAATGTGAAATATCTCATGGGAAAAACCACTGACCTGGAAAATAGATCCAGGAGAGACAATTTAAAATTATTGGACTACCTGAAAGCCATGATCAAGGAAAGAACCTAGAAATCACCCTTCAAGAAATTCTCAAGGAAAACTGCCCTGATGTTTTAGATCCAGAGGGCAAAATAGAGGCTGAAAGAATCCACAGATCACCTCCTGAAAAAGATCCCAAAAAGAACACTCCCAGGAATATTATAGCCAGGTTCCAGAATCCCCAGATCAAGGAGAAAATACTACAAGCAGCCAGGAAGAAACAATTTCAATATTGTGGAAACACAATCAGAATAGCCCGGGACCTGGCAGCTTCTACACTGAGGGATCGAAGGGCATGGAATATGATATTCCAGAGGGCAAAAGAACTGGGAATGAGCCCAAGGGTCACCTACCCAGCAAAACTGAGTATTTTATTTCAGGGGAAAATATGGTCATTCAGTGGAATAGAGGACTTTCAAGCATTCTTGAGGAAAAAACCAGAATTGAATAGAAAATTTGACATCCAGACACAAGAAGGAAGAGATGCCTGAGAAGGTAATCAGGAAAAGAAATCAAAAGGAACTTATCAAAGTTGAACTATTTACATTCCTATATGGAAAAGCAATAACTGTGACTGATGATATCTTTCTCACTATGAAAATAATGGAAGAAGGGTGTGTGGTCATATGAGTACATATGTGAATGTGTGTGTAGATGGTTACAGTTATATATGGATAGAGGGTATAGGTTGAATTTGTTGGGAAGGGAGAATACTCAAGGGATGAAATTATGAGGTGAGAGAGGAAAGCGGCAAGAGGAGATGGGGAGAGACAGGGTAGGGTATAGGATAAACTATCTTATGTAGAAGAAGCAAGGGGAAGTGGTTGTAAGGGGGGGAAGAATAGGGAGGCAAAAAGGCAAAACCACATTCTCATTGAATTTGGTTCAGGGAGAGAATGACATACATGGTAAATGGGATATCTCAACCTGCAGCAGAATAGGGGGAAGGGGGATGAAAGGAGGGAAGATGGATGGGAGGGCATCCTTGGGGGGAGGGGTGGTTGGAAGTACCCACTATAGAAGAGGGACAGGATCATGTGGGGAATGGACCAGGTTAGGGGTGGGATGAGTGGGAGGGAATTGTAAGCAGCCTTGTACAATATATCTACTATGATAATGTTTTGCATAGCTAGACATGTACAACATATACTGAATTACTTATCTCCCCAGAGGGAATGGGTGACAAGGGAAGAAGGAAATGGATCTGAAAGTCGAGGTCTTAACATTAACTGTTTCAAATATATATAAATACTATTATTAATAAAAAAAAAAAGAAGTCGGGGAACTATAAAATGTTGAAGTTTAAGGTTTAGGGGTGCATAAGACCCCAAAATACCAATGTGCCAGGTCCTGACAAATGAATTTGACTCAAGTCTTCTCTCAGACAAAGTAAAGCAAAAGTAAAGCAAAGTTTATTAAAGGTTCGCCATAATGGATAGACTCTTTTTTTTTTTTTTTTTAACAAATGCTTTATTAACTTCTGGTTTACATCATTCATTTCCACAAGATTTTGAGTTACAATTTTTTTCCCCATTTTTCCCCTACCCACCACCCCAGAATAGCAGTCCCACTAGATATCCCCTCATCCAACCTGCTCTCTCCCATATCTTCTCCCATACCCCCTTTGACTTTGTCATTAGGGCAAGGTGAATCTCTGAGCCCCAACGCCTGAACATCGTATCTCCCAATTACATGCAAAATAGTATTAATAATAGTATTTATATACATTTGAAACATTTAATTTTAAGACTTTGAATTTCAGATCCATTCCCTTCCTCCCTTGTCACCCACTCCCTCTGGGAAGATAAGCAATTCAGTATGTGTTGTACATGTATAGCTATGCAAAACATTACCATAGTAGATATATTGTAAAAGATTGCTTATATTTCCCTCCCAGCCATCCCACCCCCCACCTGGTCCATTCCCTACTTTGATCCTGTCTTAAGAAGCAGATAAAAAAAAGATGAATGTTCAGTTATAAAGTACCCAACTCTTCGAAAGTGGGTATTTCCAACCTCCCCTCCACCTAGAATGTCCTCCCCTCCCTCATCCCCCTTCTCATCCCCCTTCTCCCTACTCTCCTGCAGGGTGAGATATCCCATTTAGTATGTATGTGATTCTCTCCCTGAGTCAAATTCAATGAGAATGTGGTTTTGCCTTTTTGCCTTCCTATTCTTCCCCTCCCTTGCAGCCACTTCCCGTTGCTTCTTCCACATGAGATAGTTTACCCTACCCTGTCTCTCCCCATCTCCTCTTGCCACTTTCCTCTCTCACCTCTTAACTTCACCCCTTAAGTATCATCCCTTCCCACCAAATTCAACCTGTGCCCTCTATCCGTGTATACCTGTAAACATATACACACACATTCACATATGTATTCATATGTCCATATACCCTTCTTCAATTATTTTCATAATGAGAAAGGTTCCATCAGACACAGTTATTGTTTTTCCATGTAGGAATGTAAATAGTTCCACTTTGATAAGTCCCTTTTGATTTCTTTTCCCTGATTACCTTCTCAAGCATCTCTTGCTTCTTTTCTCTGGATGTCAAATTTTCTACTCAAGTCTGGTTTTTTCTCAAGAATGCTTGAAAGTCCTCTATTCCACTGAATGACCATATTTTCCCCTGAAACAAGATACTCAGTTTTGCTGGGTAGGTGACCCTTGGCTTCAATCCCAGCTCTTTTGCCCTCTGGAATATCATGTTCCATGCCCTTCCATCCCTCAGTGTAGAAGCTGCCAGGTCCTGGGCTATTCTGATTGTGTTTCCACAGTATTGGAATTGTTTCTTCCTGGCTGCTTGTAGTATTTTCTCCTTGATCTGGGGATTCTGGAACCTGGCTATAATATTCCTGGGAGTTTTCTTTTTGGGATCTTTTTCAGGAGGTGATCTGTGGATTCTTTCAACCTCTATTTTGCCCTCTGGGTCTAAAACATCAGGGCAGTTTTCCTTGAGAATTTCTTGAAGGGTGATTTCTAGGTTCTTTCTTGATCATGGCTTTCAGGTAGTCCAATAATTTTTAAATTGTCTCTCCTGGATCTATTCTCCAGGTCAGTGGTTTTTCCCATGAGATATTTCACATTGCCTTCTAATCTTTCGTTTGTTTGGATCTGCTTAACAGCATCTTGATTTCTCATAAAGTCACTAGCTTCTATTTGCTCCAGTCTAACTCTGAAGGAATGAATCTCCTCAGTGAGCTTTTGAGATTCTTTTTCCATCTGGCAAATTCGACTTTTTAAGGCATTCTTCTCCTCATTGCCTTTCTGAGCCTCTTTTTGCCATTTGAGTTAGTCTATTTTTTAAGGTGTTATTTTCCTCAGTCAGGCTGTTGACTGTCATTTCATACTTTTCTTGCATCTTTCTCATTTCTCTTTCCAATTTTCCCCCCACTTCTCTTATCTGCTTCTTAAGGTCCTCTATGGTCTGTAGCCAGCTTGTGTTTTCATTTGGGGCTTTTGGTGCAGGAGTTCTGACCTCACAGTCCTCCTCCTGTTCCATGCTTTGATCCTCTTTGCCCCCAAAATAGGAGTCTAAAGTTGCATTTTTCTGTTTATTTTGTTTCCTTTGCCTAGGCATATTGCCACTTAATTACTTGATTTTTGGGCTTGTTGCTGCAGTAGGCCTCTGCCATCAGACAGGAGAGCTTCCATCCCAAACGTGGGGTCTTCACAACTTCCGGAGGTTGGGTGACCTCTGTAAAGCCTCCACCTACTCTGGCAAATTGGATACCCACCCCAGACCTCCCCCCCAAGACTACAATCCAGATCCAAGCAGGTTAAAGCAAGAGCGATTAACCCCCAGACTGATTGCTGGATCTCTCTACAGTTCGCAGACCAGGAGCTAGAGCTGCCACTGACGCTGCAAAATGGCCTCTGTGCCAAGTTTCCTCAGCAGCTTTTTTCTCCCAGGGGAGGAAGCCGATGAGTTCCCCAAATACTGGTCCCAAAGTCCATAGGGCACTAACCTCTCACTTTTTCCTAGGCATATCTGTACTGATAATTCTGGAATTGAAGAGGGAAGGGTGATAAGGAGGGGGGGAGGGTAAGTGGTTCTGCCAGGGATACCTCTCCTGGCATCCAGTCTGGAAGGAATTCACCAGGCTCAAGCAAACTTTGAAGCCGAAATTGTAAAGTTTATTGTTATGCTGTAGAGAACAGCGGGCTAGATTCTTATGGAACCTGCAAACTCGCAGAGGCCACAGGCATAGTTTTAAAGTGTCAATTATGCTAACTAGGTGAGTAAGGGTGGGATCAGGGAGGAGTTAAGGAGTGGTCAGTGCTCAAAGGACCATACACTTTTAATATCAAGTGCGCAGGTGTATTGCCCATGATTCACTGGGAAATAGCTCAAGCTGGGCTAACTGGAGGTGTGGTTTTAGGCCTGACAAGTCACTAAAGAGTGCCCAGTCTGCCTCCCACCAAGGTCATCAGAGACAGTGTGGGTATATAATTGACTAAGGAGTTACCCTATAGATAAGGTATTGATGAATTTATGGTGGGGCTGGCCACTCTAACTAAGGGAGATAACATTTACATAACTTATTGTTTCAAGCAGAGATAAACAGGTCATGAGTTGTTGCTGGGCAGAGTGCAGGAAGGGGGAAGGGGAAGAGTCAATACTCTGAGGCTGGGGGGGTGGATATGTGATCTTACAGACTGCTTTTACAAATTGATTTTACAGACATAGATCCCAAAGCACCCCATAATTTGGTATCACCACAGCTGCTGGTGTTCTGGGGTCCCTCCAACCAGCTGCTGGCCTGGCCGCCCTGGGGCTAAAACCAGGGCTCACCTGGACCTGGGCTAAGCTCTCAGAGTGCTGTGCTGGCCACTTCCTGCTGGGCTGCTGGGCTGTCCTTAGCAGGAAGTTAGCTTCTCTGTGTTGTTCTGTGGGTGCTGGGGCTCCAGAAGTTGTTCAGATTCCCCTTTTACATTGTTTGGAAGTGGTGTGGGGCAGAGCACCTTGGAAGTGCTGTTTCTACTCCGCCATCTTGGCTCCACCCCTGTTTTGATCAATGGATAGACTCTTAAGGAGCCTCAGAATCTGTGGTGCTTGGATTCGACAAGCAGGCCAGAATCATATGACACAAAGTGAGTCTGAGCTAGATAGTTGTCTGTCTTCCTTATGGAGGCAAGATGGGTCTTATATGCAGAAAGGTTGTGGGAGGAATTGTATTGGAAATGCAAATTTAAAGATCTTCCCTGCCCCTAGCTTAAGTGCACCTGGAGCTTGTGGTGGGAGGCTTGTTTTTCAGGAAAGCCCATACCTTGATTCTTTGTGATTGGGCAGTGGGTCAAGGAGGTTGTTACAATCTTTGATCCAGGAGAAGGCTATGTAAACTCTGATGAGAGGCTTTGCTTTGGGGCTCACTTTGAGAAGTGTTGTGTGATTTGACCAGATGAGACTCTGGGAAGCCGTTGTTGAGAGCCCCCCGGCTTTGAAAACCCAGATGTTGATGCTTCCCTCTCTGGTAACTGTGATTTGGTATTGATATAATGGTTGGACAGTTTGGAAGCCTATCTATTTGATCTGTCTGTATATTCTGAAGTTTGGGGTGCTGACCTTTTCCCCCTGAACTAGGTGTTTGTTTGATTACAGTAGGCTTGTTAACTGATTTTGAGTTGCTTTCCTTTACAAAAGCAGATCTAAGAACCTGTGTTGGCAGCCACTCTGGGGATGCTAGGGTGCTTGCTGCTATCGGAATCTAGGGGTAGTCTATTGGAGGAGTTTGGGGAGGGTCTTTAAGAGAAGTCAAATGAGGTCAGACTCCAGTAATGTGAGATTAAGGGTGGAAAATAGCTGGAGGCTACCTGGAGATAACAGACAAAGCAGGGCTAGGCTAGTTTAAGGGTAACAGATTTGGGCATTGATATTTTGGGAGGATCAAAAGTTATGGCTAGCTGTTCAATGGCAGGCTAGGGTAGTAACAGAGATTTGGGTAAAGTCATGATGAAAAGCTTATGGCCTCAGGCAAATGCCTCATGTGGGAAGATGCAAGGAGAGTTCAAGGGGATTCCTAGAGCCTATACCCCATCACTGGGTAGTTCTATTATTTCCTAAATTGTGGTATTAAGGGTTTTTTTTTTTCCCTGTTGTTTTCTTCTGGAAGATCTACGATCCTTAGAATTTTCTCTCTGTATCTTGTCTTTGAAATCAATGTTTTGCTCACATAGTGAACATATTTTCTTTTGTTATTATTATTATTTTTTGCTTCTCTTCTTCTAGATTGTCCATCACTTCTGTGTATTTATATTCCCAACCTATTGTTCTATCTTTTATTTTTTTGGTGAGATACCATTGTGCATTCTAGTTTTTTCTATTCTGCCCATTATTTTTGCTATGCAGGCCATAAATTCTTCTCTCCTAATTCTCATTTCTTTTTTAAACAACTCTGGAAAAGTATGTTGTGGTTCCATGTTCTGCTCAAATTCCACAGGGTACTCTGTTTCATCAAGCATTTGATCATTTTCTTTGTTTTGTAGTGTAGTCAAACTCTCCAAACCCATTAGAATGGGACTCAGGTTACAGCAGTATTTATTCATAGACACCTGAATTTTACTTAATCTTGGAGCCACAGATGAGAGTTCTGTGGGTCATATTTCTTTCTGCTGTTAATATGATTTATCTGCTCATGTGCAATGTCTTTTAAGTTTTGTTCTTCCTGAGATCTTGGGTAATTTTAGCACCCCCTTATTTCCCCCTATTGTTCACAGTCTAAATCCCTGTGCTCAGAGAATAGTTTCCTTGGAGGCCAGGTCTCAGAACCACTCAGCCTTCTCCCAGACTGGGCAATTTATAATCACCAGCCTAGCCCTCTGCCATAAGTTTTGGAGGGGACAGAACTGGACCCAACTGAAAGAATGATCAATTTCTCTTAATGGAGTCTTAACGGAGTCCTGCAATGCCCTGCCCCACCCCATCCTGACCCCACCCCACAGAAAGAGACACGTGTTGACCTGTTCCAGTGATATGTTCCACTACATTTATTTCTCATTTCTCTGGCCCAGCAGAACAATTCAGACAGTTTCCATAGTGGTGGAAAGTGGTTGATGTCTGTAGCTTGGGTCTCAGAGGTTCTGGGAGGATGGTGGTATGGTGTGGTGTGTTGAGCTCTGTTTCAAACCCAGATGTGTCTTGCCCCTTTTCCTTTCCCTCTGTTCATGGCTCTGTTGCAGAGTACAAACTGCCACTCCTTCTTTATCCTTCCCTCTCACCATGCCCAGAAAGTTTCTGCCCCTGGAGTACTGTCACAGTGCTTGAACAAATTTCTGAAGGCTGGAGTCCAAGTTTCCATTGCCCTGGGAGATTGTAGTGTGGGCTTGAATTTTGTTGTGAGCCTGTGCATTGGATCCTTGGGTTGTCTAAATGCAGCCTCCTTGCAGTTAGCATTGAAAGTGGGATCTCCTTGACCTTTCTGCAATCTTTGACAATGTGGATCATTCTCTTTTCTTTGATACTCTCCTCTCTCTGGGTCTTTGGGACATCACTCTTTCCTGGTGCTCTTCCTACCTGACTGCTTCTTCTCTTTCTCCTTTGCTTGATCCTCTTCCCACAGGGTATTATCCTGGGACCTCATCTCTTCTTCAATACTACCTCAGTCGCTCATCTGTAAAATGAGCTGGAGAAGGAAATGGTAAACCACTCTAGTATCTTTGCCAAGAAAATCCCAAACGGGGTCATAGAGAGTTGGACATGACTGAAACAACTCAACAACAACATACTTTCAAGCAGTTTATCTGAAAAGGATCTGGGGATTTTAATGGATCATACCCTTAATTGTGTGTTATAGCAGCCAAAGAAAGTAATTGAATCTTAGGTTTCACATAGAATCCTAGGATCCAGAATCAGAAGGAATAGTTTCTTTGTATTATGCCAACTCACACCTCTAGTGCGAGGGTTTGCCAAACACTTTTCAGGGCTGCTCATCTATGTCCACTTGGCATTCAACTCTCATCTGTGGCTCCAAGAAGCTATAGCATGTACAACGGAGATATTTTTGATAATCATTAAATATCATATTTTTGGCCAAAGTCTGAATTAATCAAACAGACTGCTTTGCTTTACTTTAAAGATGCCTTTTCCTGTGTCTGCAACTTCAGAGACCAGATAAGGCTGGAGGTGAGATTTCCCCTTATCTTGGGACATACTTCATAAGGAAGGAAAACAGACATCCTGAGACCATAAATTGCAAATGGACCCTGCTCCTTTGTTGTCTTGTCAATGTGTATTTACAACCAAGAAATTTCCTTTCTCACATATGGATGGTAACAAATAGAGATCATAAATGTGTGTGACATCGTCACCCTAAATTGGGATGGTTCTAAAATATATTTAAGTCTTCTGATTTTTCTGTTCATCAGTTAGGATTCAGCTCTCCTAACTCCTTGTACAAATATTTAGTCTTAAGGGAATAAGTGCTGTAACTGTATATCACTATTTGTTTGTCTCCTTTAACCAAAATTTAAAAAAGGCTTACACTTTGTAAAAACATCTTGGTAGATGGGCTAACCCAGGTTGAGGTTATCCACTGCATCCCGGGCTATCACCAGTCATCTTGACTTTTTCTTGCTATTAGACTATGATATCTTTAGAAAACAATGAGGCTGATGAGTTTGTGCAACTCTGCCTCACTTCAATTCATGCATGAGTCAAGCCATAACCCAGAGATAAATGGAACTAATGACTTGCCCCAAGGTCGCATAGCTAGTAAGCATCTGAAGTCAAATTTGAACTCAAAAAGATGAGTCTTCCTGACTCAAGGCCCAGCACTCTAATCACTGCACCCCCTAGCTGCCTTGAAAGTATATTAATCATTGTTAAAAGATAACACATTATCTTTTTTGCTCTGGTCTAGCAGTTAGAATATAGCCCAGTCATTAGTTTTTCCTCTTGGCAAATTAATTATGGATTATGCCCTAGTTTAGTCAGCAAGTAAATGTACAGTTCTCAGTTCCATACATGACTAGGTTTCATGGATGAATCTAGAAAGGCAGTGTGATATAATGGACAGAACACTGACTTCTTAAAAGATTTGGATTCCAGTCTTTGTTCTATCCCTTGGTAGTTAGGTGACCTTAGGCAAATGTAGCAGCAAGCACCCTAGCATAGCCAGGATGGCTGCTAGCACAAGTTCTTTGATCTGCTTTTCTAAAGGAAAGCAACTCAAAAGGGGTTAACAACCCTACTTTAATCAAACATGTATCATTTACCTAGTCCAGGGGAAAAGTCAGCACCCTGAACTTCAGTGAAAATATGAACAGAAGTTAAAAGCAGACAAAAAAATACAGAGAAACATACCAACAGACAGGGTTTGCAGCTATCTGACCATTATATCCATACCTAGTTAGTTACCAGAGTGAGAAGCACCAACATCTGCGTTTTCAAAGCTGGGGGGCTCAACAGCTGCCCAGAGTCTCATCTGACAAAATCACACAACTCTTCCCACAAGCAAGTCCCAAAGCAACCTCACATCAGGGTATATATAGTCATCTCCAGGGTCAGAGAACATCACAACCCTTGTGACTCACTGCCCAATCACAAAGTAACAAGGTATGGGGCTTTCCTGAAAAATAAGCCGAGGGCTGATGAGGTACAGGCTCTGGGAACCCCCTTGAACTCTGATTGAATCTTCCCATTGATGAGGCATTTGCCTGAGGCCATAAGCCTTTCATTATAGCTAGGCCCAAATCTCTGTTACTAGCCTAGCCCTGCTTTGTCCAGCTAGCTCCCATCCTTGATCCTCCCAAGCTCTCCATTTCCAGGTAGCCTCCAGCTACCTCCCACCCTAAATTTCTCATCCACTGGAGTCTGACCTCATGTAACTCCTCCTGAAGACCCTCCCCAAACTCCTCCCCTAGACCACCCTTAGATTCTTCCCACAACCTTTCTGTATATAAGACGCCATCTTGCGTCCATGAAAAGAGAGAAGGCCAGAGAATGATCTAGTGTAGACTCACTTTGTATCAGATGATTCTGACCTGCTTGCCCAATGCAAGCATTACAGATACTGAGGCTCCTTAAGAGTCTACCCAATATTGGGAACTTTTAACAAACTTTGCTTTTCTTTGGCTGAGAGAAGACTTGAGTCAAATTCATTCAGCAGCACCTGGCATGCTAGTATTTTGACACTATACCTCATCATTTTATGATGACCCTCATCAACACAGCAATCACAGATTGCTGATAGTCACAGTCCTTTCAGTACATGATGATTTCATTTATAAGGTTGCTGCTGTTTGTCCATTCTTCAAGAGGACCATGAGGACCATGACATCAGGGTGGTGATGCCAAGACTAGTAAGTGAATTGGATTACAATGAGGGAGTAATGTGCAAAGTCACCAACCTCACTTTCTCCTCCAGAGCCATCTAGGTCCAGTGTGAGATACAGATCAGGACAACTGGAAATGGCCCAGGATGGCCTTTTTAAGCTAAAATCTTTCCCAGGTCACAGTTTGACTAAGTCCATTCAATGATTAGTGCTATTTAAGAAGTGAGCCAAGGTATGGCCCCTTTAATTAAAAAAACAAAACAAAACAAAACAAACTGGGAGAGGGAGACCTTCAGGGTAGTTTCTGGGCAAAAGAAAAAAATTACCATTTACATTTATTCTGAGCCATCTGGGGCCCCCCAAAAAAGCATTAAGTGGTGCTTGGGCAGGGACCGATTGTTGGCCTATCCTTGACAGCAAGATTGAATTGAGTTTCAGGGATGGTCTTTAAGAAAGAAATCTAGCCAGTAAACCCCAGGATATTTAGGTAGGCTTCAGCCATCCAAATTTACCTTCCTTTGTTAGAGGCAGGCCTTGAACGTAGGTCTTTGTGATTTGAAGGCTAGCTCTCTAGTCACTATATCCAGGCTACTTTTCCTGAAGCTTTTTCTAGTTGTACATGTCCTTAATATCTTTTCTGTCACTTCTTGCATGTAAATCATCGTTTGGGATTAAACTGTAGCTTACTTAGATCCACCATTGTTCTTATTGGAGATGATGTGTTAATGAGTTATTGATAAGAGAAGGCTATCTTCTAAAACACTCAAGGCAATTCCAATGTGAATTGTAGCAACAGTAAAATATGGTGTGATCTCTTGTAATGTGTCTAAAGTAAGCAGGAGCATAAAAACAGGATGATATTTGTATTCTAAATAACTGCATGGGTGGTGAGGGGGGTAGAAATTCTTATGATCCAGAGGAAGTCCCAAGTTTTTATCATTTATCAGTTTATTTTCCTGTTTCCTTGTATCCCTTTCCTTTCACCAGATTTCAAAGTTAGTTTTCTGTTTTAACTCTGTGTATGGTGTCCATTAAATAATATCTAGCATTTATACAGTACTTTAAAGTTTGCAAAGAACTACATAAATGTGGTCTCAATTTATCCTTAAAGCAATCTTGGGAGGTAGGTGCTATTATTATTTCCATTTTATAAAGAAACTGAGGCAAAGGTTTTTTTTTTAAGTGACTTGCCCCAGGTCACACAGGTAGTAAGTTTGAAGATGGATTACTAGGGTCTGTCCTGACTCCAGGACCAGAGCTCTCTTATCCAATGGATGAGAGATGTAAATAAAATCTATTCTCAATTTTTTTCTTCGGCCAAGGACCTATTGAATTCAATCCTTGGGAGACAGTTTGGGAATAAAAGGTAAATTCACTTTTATAGAAAGTATTCCTTTTCCAGTTTCTTTTCATTTATCTGTTCCTTCACCAAACATTTATTGCCCATTTAGGCCCTGTAACAACAATCTAGTATCTGCTTACCTCTGAAGTATTTACATTGTAGTTTGGGGAAAATGAATACATACATGTCAAAAGGAACAAGACCACATCTCACAGTGGGCATTTAGTAGGTACTAAATACATGCTTGTTGAATTGAAACTAATCAAATAACACATTGTGAGGTACCGTCTAAAACCTAAAGATTCCTACTTCCTAGTCCTAATGATCTCTTTTCTCATCTAATATTGCTGAGGGAGATAACTCTAAAACTGCGGTACTCTGCCCCCGGGGAGTCTTGACATTTGCATCAGTTACAGTCGTCTGTGGTCTAGCATAAAATGCGCAAAGACCCAAACTAAATCTACCCTGTAAAAGTGCCTGTATTCAGGTGGACTAGTTCAGAAATACGTTAGTAGATCTGCGTACTCCGCACTCCAGGTCACTTAGGAATGCACAGGAAAGTTGCAGAATGGAATCTACTGACGGCGAGGAAGCTAGGGGAGTAATAAGGATCCAAGTCTGACCGGTGATAGCTTCCGTGGCTTTGTAGACCGCAGTGCAGGGGCCCGCCAGTCCAGGACCCGCACTTTAGGAGATTCTAGCTAGAGGTTTCAGCGGCGGTAGCTATCACAGCTCTGGCCTTGAGACTGGAGGAACAGAACTTGAGGGGCTGGATAGGAGATTGGGCGGAGATTTGGGGGAGGGGGGTTCCAGAGACTAAACGAGGGCGGAGCGCGGTCACAGCTCCGCCTCTGCTGGGTTGGTTGTTGGTTCCTGTAAACCCTGGGCCTGGGCCGAGGCTACTACTGGAGGGCTTGTTCTGCTGATTTCTACCTCTTCCACCCCTGGCAGGTCCCGGACTTCGGGAGGTGAGTGTGGTGGCTTTGCACGACGGACCCCCATATTCTTTTTGCTGGGGGAAGAGGAGGAAGAAAGTAAGTGGATGAGGGCAAGACGAGATAAACCAGGACTCAAGGGCTCTCTCAGCTCTCTAGTACCCTTTCCGGGAAGGGAAAGGCCTGCAGTGCAAGCCTCTCTAGTCAGGGATGGCACCTCTCCTAAGGCCTTTTCTCCCAGTCCTGATGATTCCTGTAGACCTTGCAGGATTGGGTGCCCCAGGAAGGTTTGGGCGCAGTTTGGCTGTGCCCATGTGGGTGGCAGCAGAAAACTTGACCTTAGATTGGCTCCGCTTCTCTGCAATTGCAAGGTGGAGCTGGAACGTGCTACCGGGGCTGCAGAAGCCTTTGAAGTCCTTACCTGGAGAAGAAATCTGCTGTTGATCGCTTTACTTCCCTCTGCTCCCGCCTCTGAAGTCGGGGAGGAGGAGGGCGGAGAGACGAAGTTGCTTCTGGCGCTAATAGACTTCTTAGATCCTAAGGATCCTAAGGAGGGCTATTTAAACCCGGCCTTAGTGAAGGTGAAATGGTGTATTACTTAGAAAAAACTTGAGGGATCATAAAAGCGGTGTGAATATTTTGGCATTATCCGAGTTTTAATGTATTGAATTAATGTAAGTGAAAAATTGTCTTTTTTAAAAGAAGTTGATTTCAGAGCGTTTACAGTCGTTCAGGATTTGTACATTGACTTTTTTTTGCTGCCACAGAAAATTTTCATCCGCTCTTTTCGTTTATCCATTTCTCTGACTTGACCCAAAGTTTCATTCAGGTCTTTTGGTCCTGTCTTTGCTTACCAAAAACAGGCAGGGCTGGAGAGGAAATAGGGTTGGGCCAGTTTTGCAGTTGTAGGCATTCTAGAGAAAGCCATCGAAATTATTGATTAAAGCTGAATATTAGATATGGATTTAGAAAATCCAGCCTCAGACACTTAATAGCTTTGTGATCCTGGACAAGTCCCTTAAAAGCTCTATCTGATCTAGTTTTCTCATTCATAAAATGGGAGTAATACTAATATCTACCTCCCACAATTGTTGTGAGGATAAAAAGAGATACTTGTGAAGAGCTTTGTAAATATTAATATTATTTTAATGGGAATTTTCACATATCCATTACTACAGATAATAAAGAGCAGATTGTAATTATTTTAAAACCTACTATAGTGATATTAGATTAGACATCAGTTCTGTTTTTTATCTTAGACCTGAGGTTAGAACCTACTTGCAGACCTAAGTAATATGCCAATTGTGGCAGGCAGACCAGAAGCATAGGTAGGAGGAGAAAGAGAGAGGAACAAGCACATAAAGATTCCTCTGTAATTTGACAGAGGACAAAGAAAAAAAAAGAAAGTCGTGTATGATGTGGAATTATAGTGACACTGTTTTAGCAAATTTCAGTGGCACTAGAATCAGCTTTATCAGTCTGATTTTTAAAGTACAAATGGATACAGAAAGGCAGTGAAGGAACTGAGACAGGGAAAATGAGATAATCTTTGTCTTCAAGTCTAAAGGTTTAGATTTGGACTACCAATGACATAGAAACCTTTTCTAACTCCCTGCACTGATAAAGTGAGAAATTTTGTATAAAATAATTGTTGTCCATCTTTGAACAAATTGATGGAAATTGTAAAACATATTCAAACTAGATTCATCTTAAATTTGTTAGCAACCTGTCATTATATTCTTTGTGGCACCTGCGCCCATAAACTACTTTCCCTCAGTTCCTTTCTATTCTCATCCGTGGTAGATATTGGGAAGCACCATTTCCACTTCTCATTTCTTCTCACTAAGTTTTGTCTTTCTGGCCCCACCCTCACTCACTACCATTTAAAAATTACCTATTTAACCATTATAATAGAAAACATTCATAAGGTTTTGCTTTGGACTTTTCAACTCATCAATGTAGGGAACTCTTGCTGTAGAAATTCCTTTCAACAGTGAATTTTACAGATGAAGAAACTGAGGCAAATAGGCTTAAGTGACTTGGCCAGGGTTACTCAGCTAATAAGTGTCTTGAGGCAAGATTTCAGCTAAAGAAGATGAGCCTTCCTGGCACCTAACTGCCATAAGCCACGTGTGTATGTATATGTGTGTATATGTAGTACCTATAAGAAACCCTTCAGGTAGGTAGTGAAATTATTATTATTCTAATTTTGCAGATGATGAAACAGGCTCTGGGGAGGTTAAGTGGTTTCCTGAGGCTTAGATAATAAGTGACTGAGACAGGAATTGAACTCAGCTGTCCTGACTCTAAGTCCAGAGTTTGATTTTTCTACTGTACTTCTTAGTCTTAGTTGGGAAATTGATTAAATGGTATTTAATTCTTTTATCTATATAAAGAGTCATCATTATTGAAGAAAAGTATTCATTTTCAGATGAGTGATTGAAATGAAGATCAACAAAGCACTGATGATAATTACATATGTATTGTATAAGATCATTATCTTTGGAAAATTCAAACTTTCAATGTAATCTGCTTTCTATTAATATTGTTCCATTTTGTTCTCATATTTCATGCTCAGTCATTTCTTTTTGCCCCATCAACCTGTTTCTCTGCCTTTCAACTTGTCCTTACTCTTGTTACTAAAAAGGGTTATCCAGTTGATGTCCAAATTAATCAATTTTGCTATTTCATAGATTTTGGTTTTTTTAACATTCATTTTTTAAATTTCATAGACTTTGGTAAATATTGGGGGTAAAGTTTAGATTGCTGGCTAAAATGCAGTAGTTTATAGATTTTATTTATCCAAGTTTCTGGTTATGTTCACTGAGTCAATTCTATTTACAGAGTTTGGAAATATTCTGTTGGTATTAACTGACACTTTGTAATAGGTTATCACACTTCCTAAAAGTTTGAAAAGAATTATAAAAGCACTGGAATTTTTTTCTTTGATGTTATCTTATTGTAGCAATAAAAATTCCACAAATATGTAGCATTTAGAAAAAGACAAACCTGAGATGGCCGCAGTTTTGTTTAATTCTATCACTGCCAATTAAAGATGAATACCAATATTAATTCAGCTTCCCTCATTAAAAATTGAGAAAAATATTTACAGTTACAGTACTATGTACATTTTGCAATGTCCTATTGCCCAAACGAGGAGAGGGAAGTAATGTCCATTTCCTTTCCAGTAAATGAAAATCAAATTACAACAGGTAAATAACTGTCTTTGCATAATAATTGTTACTGCTTTAATTTTCGTCTTTTTTATTTGGAGTACCACTGTATTTTACTTATCTTTTAGAAGTCATACAGCAATAAGAACAAAAGAAATAACTGACCATAAACGTTTATAAACTGCCAAATTTTGTTGTTTCGTGACAAAAATGCTTAGGAAGAAGTATAAATCAGAATAAAGCTATCATTTCCATATTCTCATGTTAATAACAATTGCTTACATTTATATGGCACTTTACAATAATAAATCACTTTGCACACCTTTTTTATTTAATCATTACACCAACTCTGTGAGGTTGGTGTTAGAAATATTATGTCCTCAATTTTGTATGTAGCACTACCTTTAGGAGCTACTACGTCTCAACTCTCACTATATACATTTCTACCACTATAGTTCATAAGCCCCTAATAATGAACTTATTTTAGATGGCAATCCAGCAACCAAAGCAACAGCATTGACTAAGAGGGCATAGAAAGCACTATAAAACGTTCCCCTTATACACCTGGCTTTCAGTCTCTGATTGCTCCATAAAGCATCAGCGGGAAGAGAAAAAACAGGCTTGGAGGTTCTGGTAGTGAGGCACAAATGGTATGAGCACGTGTTGCCCTGGCAATGCATCCCCCTGATACTGTAATTTCTTAGCTAATGGAATCCTCCTGCCATGCCTCTCCTTTTTTTCTGCTATATGTGCCATTTAGCTAGGTTCTCTGGGCTTATTTTCTTCCTGATGTCAGCACCCATTTGCCAGGGCTAGTTCTTGAAACCATAAGTTGGCTCTCTCCTCTGGTGCTAGGAGTCACATTCCTTGAAGCTACTTGGCTGCTGCTTCTCTATACTTGTGTTCGTATGTATATATAAATATATATGTACATACATACACAAGCATATACACATGGAAATACACATGTATACATCTATACACATATATGTATGTATGTATGCCTGGAATGTGTATGTTTCTCCTTTCTGGATATATCTCTGATGAGGTTAGGGGTTTAGGAGTGTGTAAGACCCCAAAATACCAGCACCCCGGGTCCTGCCGAATGAATTTGACTTAAGTCTTCTCTCAGCCAAAGTAAAGCAAAATTTATTAGAGATTCACCATAGTGGGTGGACTCTTAAGGAGCCTCAGTATCTATGACGCTTGCATTGAACAAGAAGGCCAGAATCATCTGACTCAGAGTGAGTCTGCACTAGATCATTCTCCAGTGCTCTCTCTGAGGCAAGATAGATTTTACATACAGGAAGGTTGTGGGAGGAATTTAGGGGTGGTCTAGAGGAGGGGATTGGGGAGGGTCTTCAAGAGGAGTCAAATGAGGTCAGACTCCAATAATGTGAGATTAAGGGTGGGAGGTAGCTGAAGGCTGCCTGGAGATGTGGCAATGGAAGGTTTGGGAGGATCGAGGGTGGAAGCTATCTGGACAAAGGAGGGCTAGGTAGTAACAGAAGTTTGGGCCCAGCCACAGTAAAAGGCTTATGGCCTCTCTCTCTCTTCCTTGACTGCTGGCCCCTCTCTTGACTACCTCCACAGCTGGTGACCTCAGCCCTTTTCTTTTTTTTATGAATTAGTTTATTTCTTTTTAGTTTTCAACATTTACTTCCATAAGATTTTGAGTTCTGTTAACACTTACTGGCCATATGACCTTGGCCAAGTCACTTAATTGCAAATGCCCTGCCTTCCCTCTCCAAAAAGCAAAAAAAAATTTTGAGTTCAAAATTTTCTCCCCGTTCCTCACCTCCCACTCTCCCCAAGATGGTGTGCAATCTGATATAGATTGTACATATACATTTACATTAAGCCCATTTTCACATTATTCATGTTGTAAAGAATTAGAACCAATGGGAGGAACCATGAGAAAAAAAAACTAAGAGAGAGAGAGAGAGAGAGAGAGAGAGAGAGAGAGAGAGAGAGAGAGAGAACAAATAGTATACTTTGATCTGCATTTAGACTCCATAGTTCTTTTTCTGGATATGAATAACATTTTCCATCATGAGTCTTTTGGAGTTGTCTTAGATCCTTGCATTGGTGAAAAGAGTTAAATCTATCAAAGTTAGTCATTTGCACAATGTTGCTGTTACTGTGTACAATGTTCTCCTGGTTTTGCTCATTTCACTTAGCCGTCAGTTCATGTCTTTTCAGGTTTTTCAGAAGTCCCTCTGCTCATCTTTTCTTTCTCTCTTTCTCTCTTTCTCTCTTTCTTTCTTTCTTTCTTTCTTTCTTTCTTTCTTTCTTTCTTTCTTTCTTTCTTTCTTTCTTTCTTTCTTTCTTTCTGCTTTTTGGAGGGCTGTTGGGGTTAAGTGACTTGCCCAAGGTCATATGGCTAGTTTTTGTGTTGTGTCTGAGGCTGGATTTGAACTCAGGTCCTCCTGACTCCAGGGCCGGTGCTCTATTCACTGGGCTACCTAGCCACCCCTGCTCATTTTTTCTTATGGAATAATATTCCATTACATTCATGTACTGCAACTTATTCAGCCATTCCCCAATTGATGGGCATTCCCTCAATTTCCAATTCTTGACCACCACAAAAAGGACTCAGCCTTTTTAGATTATACCAGGAACATGACCCATCTTCTCTAGGCCAAGGTATTGCATGGTTAGGACACATCTTTACACTTATTTTAACATCTGTTTATCTACTCATTTTCTGTGTTTATTTCATTTAGCTTATGGGTGGGGGGTACCAAATCTCTACCATTACATCTAGGTCTGGTAACTGAGAAAATGTATTGATTCAAGCAAAATTAAAGAGCCTTTCATTATGCCAGACTACTTGTCCTAAATGGTGCTGACAAAATGACCCTAAATATTCTGTGAAATTATAGTGCTTCCAAGCTGTTTTAATGAAGTGCTAGAGGGAATTTCAGCTAAAATTGATGATCATGTGTTGGCAAACCTTAAAAAAATGTAGTTTCCACATGGAAAGATTCCTTAAGTGTATAAAACTTCTGCTAGGCACTCCTTGTTCTCAATATAATCGCTGTCGGGATAAGACCCAAGATTTTGTCAGTTTTGGAAATTCCCAGGTGAGGAAGCTCCTTCTACCAATGCAGATCAGCACCTTCCCTGTAACTTGGTGTTAGTTGTTTAGAGCACTCATTCAGCAGTGCAAAACAAATGTGCGTCACAGGTGGGACTAGAACCCAGAGCTTCCTGTTTTTAAGCCCATTTTCCTATCTGTTACTCCATTCATGTGTCAACTTTAATTTAAAGTACTGATAATTTAAAGAAAAGTAGCTAGGTGGAACCAGTACATAGAATGCTGGGCCTGGAGTCAGGATGATTCATTTTCATAAATTCAAATACCTTTCACTCAACAAATATTTATTAAATGCCTGCAGTGGGCCAGGTCCTATGCCAAGTGTTGGGGATATAAATAAGAGGGAAAAAAAGGAGACATTCCTTGCCCTCCGGGAGCTCACAATTTGGGGGTGGGGTGATGTGGGGTGAGGTGGGCTAGTGCTTACAACACAAGGTAGCTGGAAAGAGAGGAGGCAGACAACCTGGAGTTGAATCTGTTTTGGAGCTGCAGACGAAAAATGGAACAAGCTAGAAAGTCCAAATCCTGCCCTTTATTATAAATATATACATCTGCCTTCTTTGTTCCCTGCTCTGAAGAGGTGACCCTTCTCTCCAAGGTCAGTCCCTCTGCTTGGATCTTTGATCTCCAGGAGCTTGCCTCTTTGACCATCTTCTTTCCCCCAGTGTTCGTATCTTCATTATCTTCATTATCTTCATTTCTTCTTATCTTCTCCCTCAGTCTGGGAGGGTCACAACATACTCATGTCTTCTTCTTCCATAAAAAAAAAAAAATAAAACCCTTTATTTGATCCTACTATTCCTTCAGACTTTCTGTCTTCTGTCTTTCCTCCCTTTCACAGTCAGACTTCTAGAAAATACAATCTTATTGAATCTACTTTCTCTTCTCCCACTTCTCAATACATTGTAGCCTGGTTTTTAGCTTTACTCTTCAACTGAAATTGTTCTCTCTAGGTTATTTTTTTGTGTGTATCAGTTAAAAAAAAGATGTAAGATCTTTTTTCTTATGTCATGATCCTATCTGAAGGAAAATAATGAAATCCTCCTTTATAATTAAGAAAAACAGACACTGTGTGACCCTGGTCAAATTACTTAACTTCTGTTTGCTTCTGCTTCCTCATCTGTGAAATGGGGGTAATAGTCGCACCTGTCTCACAGTGTTGTACAGCAGCTAAATGGTACAGTGGATAAGGATACTGGGCATGGAGTCAGGAAGACCTGAGTTTAAATATAACCTCAGACTCTTATTAGCTGTGTGACCCTGGGCAAGTCACTTAACCTTATTTGCCTCAATTTCCTCATCTTTTTTTTTTATTTTTTTTTATTTTTTTTTATTTTTTTTTTTTTATTAAGCAATTGGGGTTAAGTAACTTGCTCAAGGTTACACGGCTAGTCATTTGATTTATGCGTGGGTGCTCATTTTCTGAGGCCGGATCTGATCTCGGGTCATCCAAACTCCGAGGCCGGCGCTCTTACTCACTGCGCCACCTAGCCGCCCCTTTAGGGCAATTGGGGTTAAGTAACTTGCCCAAGGTTACACGGCTAGGTTTTTGTTTGTGTGGATTAAGTGTCGGAGGCCGGCTCCGAACTCAGGTCCTTCTGATTCCAGGGCCGACGCTCTATTCACTGCGCCACCTAGCCGCCCCACAATTTCCTCATCTTTAAAATTAACTGGAGAAGGAAACAACAAACCACTCCAGTATCTTTGCCAAGAAAACTCCAAATGGGGTTACAAAGACTCCATCATGATTGAAATGATAAGAGCAACACAAGGTTGTTGTCAAATATTTGTAATGCATTTGGCATAGTATCTGGCAGATAGTATATAAGTGTTATATATTATTATTAATTACTGTTATTGACTATGGATTTTAGTTTGTAGGTCAGGAAGTGTCGGTGGGGAGCAATGAACTTACCAGCTCTTCCTGGCTCTGTGTGTGTGTGTGTATGTGTGTATGAGAGAGAGAGAGAGAGCGAGAGAGAGAGAGAGAGAGAGAGAGAGAGAAGAAACAGAAAGAAGAGAAGAGAGAAAAAGAGAATGAGAGAGAGCAGAGGTCAGAAAGAGAAAAAGGGTTGTCGTGATAGCAATGGTCAGTGTTGGAGAAGCTGGCAAGGCATATAAGTATCCTTTAGGAAAATGACAGGTTTCCGTAAGCACCAGAAGATGTGAAGACATTGAAAGGAAGAATAGATCTAGAATGATTTGTTATGAAATGAGTTCTAATTCCATAGCACTTAATGGAATAAGAGGATGGGAAAGTATAGGGACTGGAAGGGCTAGGTCTGTGCTAGATGGAGATAGGAAAGAGGTAGCAGGGAAGTTAATATTCAATCCAAGGCAAATTAGTGAGCAAGTAAAATTTCCTAAATTACAGGGTTAATATTTAGACAGCTACCTTAAAAATACAAACAGACAATGCTACCAAGCCTTAGAAAAATAGTACATAGCTAGAGTTTACCATATTAAAATATTTACAAATACATTCTTTTTCTTAAATTGCTTAAATAGCTATTAACAAAAACAACCTCTGGTATAATTCAACCATACAGATTTCAAGATTTGTGCTTGTTGGAAAGTTCAGAGGGTTGTCTTTACTTTCAGCTCCCAGTATAACTGGCTGGGAGGACAATTCCTTGTTAGAACCTGTTTTTCTTAGCGTGTCAGGACAGGTTCAGAGGGATTACATACTACACTTAATCCTTTTTCACCCTCAACTCCAGAATTACAATGAAACCGGATTCTCTGTTCTATAAATTACAAGCTACACATGCACATTCTCTAAAATCTCCAGCTAGTGAGACTTTTTAAAGGATGGCTTTCAAGTCACTTATGTTTCTATGATGTTTTCTATCATTATTCTATCATTAAAATTCAAACATCATGAAATTGTTACTGAAAGTTTCACATTTATTGTTTTGACCAATTGCATTCATTTTAACAACTTCATTTCTGTGCTACTGATCATTAAATAACCTTGCAATCTGGAAGCACTTAAAGAGAACAGAGAGGAAAGCTCTCTGATTTCAGCCGGTGACATTGTCGAACAGCTGGGTGCTATGAGGAATAGAGTGCTGGCCCTGGATTCAGGAGGACCTGAGTTCAAATTTGACCTCAGATACTTCCTGGCTGTGTCACCATGGGCAAGTCACTTAACTGTTTGCCTCAGTTCCTTATCTATAAAATGTGCTGGAGAAGGAAATGGCAAACCACTGCAGTTGGGGCTTGCATAGGTTAATGAAACTACAAGTTGTGCTGTGCAGGGTTACTCCAGGTGGACAAGTCATAGTAGAGATCTCTGACAAAAGGTGATTCACTGGAGAAGGAAATGGCAAGCCACTCCAATATCTTTGCCAAGAAAACCCATGGACAGTATTAAAATGATTTTTTAAAATGACAGCAGAGGATGACCCCTCAGGTTGGAAGGTGTTCAACATGCTGCTGGGGAAGAGCAGAGGACAACTACAGGTAGCTCCAGGAAGAATGAAATAGCCAGGCCAAAGCTGCAAGGAAGCTCAGCTGTGGATGTGTCTGGTGACCCAAAGAAAGCACAGTGCTGTAAAGATCAATAGGAACCTGTGATGTAAGATCTATGAAACAAGATAAGCTGGATGTGGTCAGATAGGAGGTGGAAAGATTGTACATCAACATCTTGGGCATCAGTGAACTTAAATGGATGGGAATGGGTGAATTTAATTCAGATGATCATTAAATATACTACTATGAGCAAGAATCTCTTAGGAGTAGCCCTCATAGGAGAATGAGAAAAGTACTATCAAATGATATGTGCAGACAGAATGATCAGTTCAAATCCAATCCTATTCAACATCATTATAGAAGTCCTTGCTCTAAATACTAATGCCAAAAAGGCTAAAGTTGATCAGTTCTATGAAGAGCTACATCTAGATATAATTACTCCCCTTCCCCCCCCCCCTGCCAAAAGGATGTCACATTCATCATAGGGGATTGGAATAATGCAAAAGTAGAAAATTAAAAGACAATTAGAATGACAGGTAAGTTTAGTCTTGAAGTACAAAATGAAGCAAAGCAGAGACTAATAAGAGTTTTGTCAGGATAACTTGTTGGTCAGATCAGTCACTCTTTTATTTTGTAACAACCTAAAAGTTGACTCTACATGTAGATATCACCAGATGGTCAGAATAGATATCAGATTGATTATATACTTTGTAGCCAAAGGTAGAGAAGCATTGTGCCAGGGGTGGGGAACCTGTAACCTTGAGTCCACATGTGGCCTTCTAGGTCCTTAGATATGGCTTTTTGATTGAATCCAAGTTTTACAGAACAGATCTTTTTATTAAGGGGATTTGTTCTGTGATGTTTGGATTCAGTCAGAGGGCCACACTTGAGGACCTAGAGGGCCACATTTGGCCTTGAAGCCCCAGGCTTCCCACCCTTGCTCTATGCAAGACCTGAAGCTGACTGGGGTGCAGATCATGAGCTTCTTACTGCAAAATTCAGACTTAAATTAAAAATAGAGAAAACCATCAGACTGTATATATAATATATACATATTATATGTAATATAACTAATATATATAAATAAATAATAAATAAATAACATCTCTGAAGAATATGAAGTGGAAGTAATGAATAGATTTAAGGGAATAGATAAATCTGATAAATAGAATGCCTGAAGAACCACGGCAGAGGCTCGCAGTATTGTACTGGAAGCAGTGACAAAGAGCTAAAAAAAAGAGCAAGAAAGCAAAATGGCTGACTGATGAAGCTTCACAAATAGCTAAGGAAACTCTTTGGTCCAAGAGCATGCAGTCCCAAGAAGCACCAGTTCGAATTGAACATGGAACAACTGATTGGTTTAAGACTGAAAAAGGAGTACAGCAAGGTTGGATATTGTCACTTCATTTATTTAACTTATATGCAAAGTCCATTGTGCAAAATGCTGGGTTAGACTAATCAGAAGCTGAATTAAGGTTGCTGGGAGAAATATCAACAATCTCAGATGTACATTAGATATCACTCTGATAGCAGAAAGTGAAGAAGAATTAAGAAGCCTTTTGATGAGGGTGGAAGAAGATAGTGTAAAAGCTGACTGGAAGGTTAACATCAAAGAAAAGAACAATCTTGGCAACTGGCCCCATCACTTCCTGGCAAATAGAGGGAGAAGAAATGGAAGCAGTTTCAGATTTTATATTCTTGGGCTCAATGATCATTGCAGATGGTAACTGCAGCTATGAAATTAAAAGATGCTTGCTTCTTGGAAGAAAAGCAGATCTGGACGGCATACTAAAAAGCATCTTGTGTTTGGCCCATTCCCTGAACTTATTTCCAATAACAGTGACAGCAGGGATTGAGGTAAGAATGGATAGAATCAGTATCTCTTATCAAATCTAAAACTTCATTAACCTGCAACCAATATGGGAATTGTTTAAAAGAAAAAAGAAGCATATCTTGCCAACAAGGTATGGAGAGTCAAAGGCAACTTTTTTAAATTTCCACATTAGTCATGTGAAAGAAGAATAAGAACAAAAGGGAAAAGCCAAGAGAAAGAAAAAAAAACAACAAAAAATGTGAAAATAATATGCTTCCATCAGCACTCAGACTCCATAGTTCTTTCTCTGGATGGATAGTATTTTCTATCATGTGTCTTTTAGAATTGTCTTAGATCATTGTATTGTTGAGAAAAGCATGGTTTTTCCAGGAGCAATGTAAGGCTGTCAGATTTGAACTATAAGGAAAGCTGAGCACTTCAGAAGCTATGCTTTTGAATTGTGGTACTGGAGAAATTTTTTAATTCAGGCTCTTCAATGGAAGGTCAAATACTGAAGCTGAGGCTTACTTTGGCCTCATAATTAGAAAACAAGACTCATTGGAAAAGACCCTGATGTTGGGAAAGACTGGAAAAAGGGAATAGCAGAGGACGAGATGGATACATAGTGTCATGGAAGCAATGAACATGAGCTTGGACAGACTTTGGGAGATAGTGGAGGATAGAAGGGCCTGGTATGCTATGGAGTCTATGAGGTCATGAAGAGTTGAAAATGAGTCAATGAACAACAACAACTAATATTTCAATAGCTGCATAGTTCCATTCTTCTAGGAAGTTTTGAGTACTCTGTTATTAGTTCTTTAATCCTTTTGATAGTAAATGACAAAATGGTGTCATTAACAGTTGGAGCAGCTTGCCTGAGGATATTAAATAAAGTTAAGCAGTGGTAGGGCTTGATTTAGAATGATGGAACTGCTTATTTATGCCTTTTATATTCCCATGTAATGCCTCCCTCCTAGTTCAGGATCTGATTGTTAGTCTATATTACCTCTCTTCCATTAAAAGCCTGCTTTTTATACATATTTATATATATGTATATGTATGCATATATGTGTATATAAACACATACATATATACATAGCTGTATATACAAATATATGTGTGTGTATATATATATATACAAATAGACAATATATTTAAGAACAGACTAGCTAAGTTCAGAAAGCCTCATTCCCATACTGGCTGAAGGTTAATGAATTGCTTTGGATTTGATCAGAGATACTGATTTTCTCTGCCCTTTCTTACCTTAGTCCCTGCTGTTACTGTTGCTGGAAATGAGTTCAGGGGATGGGCCAAACATAAGGAGAGCTTCCCTCCCCAATCTGACAACTAAAAGTCAGTAGACAAATTCATAAGTGAGAGGCCATGCATAATGGACTTGGAATAAGGAAGATCCAGGTTCAAGCTTTAAGTTTTTTTTTTTTGTTTTGTTTTGTTTTTTATTTTGTATTTTTTTAATTTTTTTTTAAATTTAAACAAATACTTTATTAACTTCTGTTTTACATCATTCATTTCCGCCAGATTTTGAGTTACAATCATTTTCCCCCATTATTCCCCTACCCAACCTCCCAGAATAGCAGTCCCACAAGATATCGCTTCCTCCAATCTGCTCTCTCCCATACCTTCTCCCATACCCCCTTCGACTTTTCCATTGGAGGAAGATGAATCTTTGTGTCCCAATGCCTGCACATCTTATCTCCCTATTACAAGCAAAAGAGTATTAATAATAGTATTTATATATATTTGAAACATTTAATGTTAAGACCTCGAATTTCAGATCCATTTCCTTCCTCCTTTGTCACCCATTCCCTCTGGGGAGATAAGTAATTCAGTATATGTTGTACATGTCTAGCTATGCAAAACATTATCATAGTAGATATATTGTACAAGGCTGCTTATAATTCCCTCCCACTCATCCCACTCCCCCACCTGGTCCATTCCCTACATGATCCTGTCCCTCTTCTATAGTGGGTACTTCCAACCTCCCCTCACCCCAAGGATGCCCTCCCATCCATCATCCCTCCTCTCATCCCCCTTCCCCCTATCCTGCTGCAGGTTGAGATATCCCATTTAGTATGTATGTCATTTTCTCCCTGAACCAAATTCAATGTGAATGTGGTTTTGCCTTTTTAGCCTTCCTTATTCTCCCCCTCCTTTGCACCCACTTCCCCTACATGAGATAGTTTACCCTACCATGTCTCTCCCCATCTCCTCTTGCCACTTTCCTCTCTCACCTCATAATTTCATCCCTTGAGTACTCTCCCTTCCCAACAAAATCAACCTATGCCCTCTATCCATATATAACTGTAACCATATACACACACATTCACATATGTATTCGTATGACCACACCCCTTCTTCCATTATTTTCATAGTGAGAAAGATATCATCAGTCACAGATATTGCTTTTCCATATAGGAATGTAAATAGTTCAACTTTGATAAGTTCCTTTTGATTTCTTTTCCCTGATTACCTTCTCAGGCATCTCTTGCTTCTTGTGTCTGGATGTCAAATTTTCTATTCAACTGGTTTTTTCCTCAAGAATGCTTGAAAGTCCTCTATTCCACTGAATGACCATATTTTCCCCTGAAACAAAATACTCAGTTTTGCTGGGTAGGTGACCCTTGGGTTCATTCCCAGTTCTTTTGCCCTCTGGAATATCATATTCCATGCCCTTCGATCCCTCAGTGTAGAAGCTGCCAGGTCCTGGGCTATTCTGATTGTGTTTCCACAATATTGAAATTGTTTCTTCCTGGCTGCTTGTAGTATTTTCTCCTTGATCTGAGGATTCTGGAACCTGGCTATGATATTTCTGGGAGTTTTCTTTTTGGGATCTTTTTCAGGAGGTGATCGGTGGATTCTTTCAAGCTCTATTTTGCCCTCTGGATCTAAAACATCAGGGCAGTTTTCCTTGAGAATTTCTTGAAGGGTGATTTCTAGGTTCTTTCCTTGATCATGGCTTTCAGGTAGTCCAATAATTTTTAAATTGTCTCTCCTGGATCTATTTTCCAGGTCAGTGGTTTTTCCCATGAGATATTTCACATTGCCTTCTAATCTTTCGTTTGTTTGGATCTGCTTAACAGCATCTTGATTTCTCATAAAGTCATTAGCTTCCATTTGCTCCAGTCTAACTCTGAAGGAATGAATCTCCTCAGTGAACTTTTGAGATTCTTTTTCCATCTGGCAAATTCGACTTTTTAAGGAATTCTTCTCCTCATTGCCCTTTTGGGCCTCCTTTGCCATTTGAGTTAGTCTATTTTTTAAGGTGTTGTTTTCCTCAGTCAGGCTGTTGACCCTCATTTCATACTTTTCCTGCATCCTTCTCATTTCTCTTTCTAATTTTTCCTCCACTTCTCTTATTTGATTTTTAAAGTCCTTCTTAAGGTCCTCTATGGCCTGCAACCCGCTCATGTTTTCCCCTGGGGCTTTTGGAGCAGGACTTCTGACCTCACAGTCCTTTTCCCGCTCTATGCCCCCAAAATAGGAGTCTAGGGTTGCATTTTTCTGTTTCCTTTGCCTTGGCATGTTGCCACTTAATTGCTTGACTTTTGGGCTTGTTGCCACACTATGGCTTTAAGGCCAGATAGAGGAATTTTCGTCCCGAACGTGTGGGGGGCAACTTCCGTTTCTGGCAAGCTATAAACCCACCCACAACTTCCACCCTAGATCACAATCCAGATCCAGGGAGGTTAAAGCAAGAGCGATTACCCCCCAAGACTGATCGCTGGATCTCCCCACGATTTGTAGGCTGGGAGCCGGAAATGCCTCTGAAAACTACAAAATGGCGTGTCTCCTCAGCGGCTTCTAGCCCCCAGGGGAGGGAGCTGACGCATTCCCCAAATACAGGTCCCAAAGTCCATAGGACACTAACCTCTTACTTTGTCCTAGGCAAGTCTATGTTGATAATTCTGGAATCTCCACAGTTCCTGGTGTTCTGGGGTTCCTCCAGCCGGCTGCTGGCCCTGCCGCCCTGGGGCTAAAACCTCGGCTCACGTGGACCTGGGCTCGGCTCGGCTCCTGCGCTCTGCGCGCTGCCGGCTCCCAGACCACTGCGCTGGTCCTTCCTGCAGGGTGCTGGGCTGTCCTCAGCGGGAGGTTAGCTTCTCTGTGTCGTTCTGTGGGTGCTGGGGCTCCAGAAGATTTTCAGAGTCCTTTTTTACATAGTTTGTGGAGAATCTGGGGGCAGAGAGGCTTGGACGAGCTGTTTCTACTCCGCCATCTTGGCTCCGCCAAGCTTTAAGTTTTTAAGTTTTAAGTTTCAAGTTTTTCAAGATCCAGGTTCAACACTTAGTTATATGACAAAGGCAATTTACTTAACTTCTCTGTGTTTTAGTTTCATTGTTTATAAAATAAAGACAATACCTGTAGTACGGATCTCAAAAGACTGTTAAGGAATTAAAATGAGATAATGAATGTAAAGCATTTTCTAAACTGTAAGTGCTCTATGAATGTTAGCAATTTTAATTATTATTGTCATTTTTCTTTGTAATTTCACCATAGTAAGGGGGTAGCAGAGTAAAGCTCTTCCCTTTGGCTCACCTTGGACTTGCTAATAATTATAATAATAGATAAAATTTATATGATGCTTTAAGTTTGTAAAGTTCTTTATGTATGTCATTTCATTTGATCCTCATAATAATAGTGAAGAGGTGGTGATTCCCATTTTACAGATGAAGAAAGGGAGGAGCAGAAAAGTGAGGTGACTTATATAAGGTCACTCAGTGAGTAATTTTTGAGGCAGGATTTGAATTCAGGTCTTTGCTAATTCAAGTTCAATACTTTATCCACTATGCCACCTAACAGTAATCAAGGTATGTAAATTCACATCTAGATTTCCCCAAATGTGACTACCAAGATCTTTTTTTTTTTATAGTATAGAGGCTGGTATGTCTGTCACAAGAGTGAGATTATTCAATATTTGACTCAGTACTTGAGGACTGTCCCTTAGAAGGTCTTGGTTATGAGCATATATAGAATTTTTTAAAGGAATCAGCTTAAAAGGATTTCTAATGAAATAGGCAAAAAATACCAGGATTGGTAAGCACCAAATGAGACTAACCAGGGAGTTCCTCCCACTCCCCGTTAGGATTGTAGATTTAAAACTAGCAGGTACATAGAAGTCACCTGGCCCAACTCCCCTCATTTTATAAGGAAATTGAAGCCTTGAAAAGCCTAGCAAATGACCGAGGTAGGATTTGATCGCATATCCTCTCACTATAAACCCAGTGCTTTTTCCACCATGTCTTTGGCTTTTCTGACTAATTCAGTTCGCAGAATCTCAGAACTGAAAGGAATCTCTTAGGCTCTCTCTGTACTTGACTAAGAATATCCTCTCTACACTTTGCTAATAAGCCTTTGCTGGAATGTGTATTAAGTAATTACTCTGTGCTATTGTAGACTCTCTCTGCAACTACAAACTTTGCTGTTTCCTTGTTAGTTACTCCTCTTCCTGATCCAGGGCATTAACTTGAAAATGAAGTTCTTAGACTTCCTGACTCTTGATAAATAAATGGCCCCAAAAGAAAAGAATCAGAGAACTTGATTCACTTAAAAGAATTAGGCAAAACATGGATTGAGTTTTGCCCCTGTTCTCCAGCAATATCTTGTTACCTAATATTGAGTAAAACTCCGTGGTCTTGTTTTCTTTCCTTGGAAGGATGGGAATGAGGCATTTGGTACCAGTTATGTAAATGTTTCTAGATTCTTATATGTAAAATTTAAATTAGTATGATGCAGTTGCAAAGATTTGGATTTGCAAAAGTGGAAATTTAAAGAGAAATGTTTCTTAATGAACTTAAACACAAAAATGGGAAGCATATATAATACTAACTTCACTTTTTCTCATGCAACACAATGAACAAATCTGGTGATGCTTTGTCATTTTATTTTCTGGTTCAAATAACCTGCAAAGTTCACTTATATTTGTTTTGGGGGTATGATTTTTTTTCATTTTGAAATGTTAATGATTATGTTTTGTGCTTAGACTTTCTCCCTGCATACCATTGAATAGATCAGTACTGAATTGAGAGATGTGCAGATAAAAATTACACTCCAGCCATGGTATATGGGTGGTATGCTTCATTTTTCAGAATATTTGCATCCTAGGAAGGTTATCTATGCCTCTCCCTTCTATTATCTTTCATTCCAAACACATAACCCTGGCCTCCATTCTCCGAGAACCTTTGCTTTGCCCTCTAGCTATCACCCTATCTATAGTCTCTTATCTATACACCATCTATACACATCTTCACTCTCTCCTTTGTTCAGTCCTTCCTTACTTGAATACTATTCACTTACTAGTCCTGGCATCTCCTTTCTGATATCATGGTCCTCTTCTAGAATGAAGGACAAGTAACAAACTGTGAGTAGTGTTGGCTGCCCCACTGGTGGACAGTGCAGTTCCCTTCCTCCCTTTCTCCCTTCCCCCCTTCTTTCCCTCCCCATCTTGTGAGCTCCAGTTCCCCATCTCCAACTCTCTATTGGTCATTTCTAACTGAATGTATTAATAGCACCTTAACTTAAACATATGCAAAACAGAATTTGTCATCTGATCTCTGTTAATCTGTCTCTCCGCCCAGCTTCTCTATTTTTATTGTTAATACCATCATTCTCTCAGTAATATAGGCTTGAAATCTTGCAATCCTCTTTTCTTTTTCTCTTTCCCTAAATTCCTAACCACAACCTAGTTGCCAAATAATGTTGATTCTGCTTCCACAATATTGCTATCCTGAATCTTGCTTCCCAAATCAATAACTAGTATAAGCTAGAATGGACTACCCTTCAGACCTCCTGCTTAACCTCTCCTCTGTGGTTGAGAATTCGAAGTGTCCATCTTTCCATGTAAGATAAACCAGTCTGTAGAGGAGCCTGCTTGACCAGACCTGGGAAGAGCATTGGATTTGGGAAAAAAAAAAAAACAGCAGTGGGGTACAGAGGAAAGAGTACTGATTATAGAGTTGGAGGACCTGAGTTCAGATCCTCCCTTTGACACATGGCCTATGTGACTTTGAGTAAGTGACTTAGCTTTCCTAAGTCAGCTAACCCAAGTGTAATATGAAAGTTTTGGACTAAGTATCTTCTGAGGCCCCTTATGGTTCTTAATCTATGGATTTAAACTTCTGTTCAAACCCTGGCACCATCACTTGCTAAGTTAATGTGTTTCTAGGTAAGCCGCTTAATCTCTCTAAGTACAGGTTTCCTCAGCTGATAATATTTGTGAAACCTCCATCACAGGTTTTTTGTGAGGAAAGCACTTTATAAACTTTAAAGCTCTATATAAATGTGGATAGTTATTTTTGCCAGGGATACTTATGCTGTATCTGGTTCTATCTACTTCCATTTTGGGGCTTTGACTCTTTCAAAGTCATCTTGGGCACTCCATATCTAGATAACATAATATATTGTAAATGATCATAAAACCATAGAATCATGTAATTCTTGCCAGCGAATCACACCAGAATGGTCATTTATTTGCATGTCTTAATTTATACATTTGCATAATTTCAACATTCTGTGGAATAGTTTCCAAATTATGAATATACGTGGTATAGAAATATTTCCCTATAGCATGGTAAGTGGTTGGACTTGGTGAGGCAGAATCTTGGAGAAGTGACTGGCTATTGCCAATTTCTTGTCTTCCTTGTGCTATTGATGATGGAGATTAGAGATGCTGAACTCTTGGCTGGAAGTTCTAGAGTGCAACCTGAAGTAGATTAAAATGTAATTGTGAAATGTTTGCCAAAATAAATAAAAACACGATAAAGCATAGATAATTTATATATTAATTTGTGGTTCTCTACCTTGGCATGTTGCCATATTACTGATATAGAGAATAGTGTCGGGAAAGTGATTGTGAGAAGGAAATGCTCCAGGTTCATGCCATTTTCCTAAGAACAGAATTCTCAAGTACTTCAGTGGCTAAAGTGCTAGACTTGGAGTCCAGGAAGGCCTGAGTTCAAATCCTGAGCAATTACTATGTGACCTGAGCAAGTCACTTTACCTTTCTTAGTCTCAGCTTCCTCATTTGTAAAAAGAGAAAATAAATAACATCTCTCAGGATTGTTGTGAGGACCAAATTAGATAACATATGGAAAGCTCTCTGCAAGCCTTAATATATTATATAAATAGTAGTTATTATTATCATCATAAAGATGAAATGACAATAATAATAAAAAATAAAGATTAAAAGGGAAGAGGGGAGGGGTGGCTAGATGGTGTAGTGAATAGAGCACCAGCCCTGAAGTCAGGAGGACCTAAGTTCAAATCTGGCCTCAGACACTTAACACAAAAACTAGCCGTGTGACCCTGGGCAAGTCACTTAACCTCAATTGCCCTCCAAAAAGCAAAAAATAAATAAATAAAAGGGGAGAGGGATGAGAAAGGGTCACTATGAGGACGGGAGTTTGGAATTTTCATCTAAGGACCAACTTTCCTTCTTTTGGCAGGCCAGGGTACATCTCATGTCTTCACCATCATTTTCCATCTGCTTTTATTCCTCTTCTCTTTTTTCTAAGGGGGCTAAGAGTGGGGAGCCAAATGAGGAGAGGTTATACTGAATTGCAGAAGGCAGCCTGAGAACATCTGAGGTAGACAGAAGTAGACAGTTTTCTAAACTAGTCTTGACACCCCAATTCAGACACTGTAACATAAGGCACTAAAATTCCAAGTTCCCTAGAACTTTCTGCTTGGCTTTTTGATGATCTAATTAAAGCAATTGACAGTAAGATGAGAATTGTTTATAAAGTGAACTCTTGCTAGGATATAGTACGAGTCAAAAAAAAAAGTTTGTTAACTTGTATGAATTCCCAGTTGATGGAATAAATGTGAGGAAGAGAAGGAAGGACATATTTTTCTTTTTTTAGGGGAAGAAACCTATTGCCTGCTTTCAACACGTCTCTGCCTCTATTAATCTAGTCCACCAAAGAGTGACATTCTTGGAGTCATTGTTTAGTAACGTGTAATTATCCTCCACCCCCATACTCCTAAATTTTTTTTAAGTGGCATTATAGCCCTTAGGGTTCATTAAAAGTTATGGTCATATCTGGAGAAAGAATGACAATGGCACAGTGAATAGTAAATATATTAAACCATTACTCAGGAATGTGGAAATGACTGACCTACAACTGTACCATTCACAATTACCTCTTCTGTGGCTTCATTGACCTGAGCAACTTCCATGAGAGTTACCAGCACCCTTTGTACACCCATCACAGGCTATTGCAAGAAGGACTGGTAGTGATTACAGTGCTGCTGCTACACCTCCTCACTGCTTATGAATTCATATTGATAACAATCATTGTCAACATCAGTAAGAACAATAAGTAGCAAATTATATAGCACTAATATTTATAAAATGTTTTACATGTATTATCTCTTTTAATCATCACAACAACCCTGGTAGGTAAATACTATGATTATCCCTTTTTTACAGATGAAGAAACTGAGGCAGAATGAGGTTAGGTGATGTGCTTATGGTCAAATGACTAGTAGGCTTCTGAGACTGGATTTGAACTTGGGTCTTCCTGATTCTAAGTCCCATTCTCTTACCAATACTTCACTTAACTGCCATTTGATCTAACTTGCCCTTTATAATGTGTTTTCTTTGCAACTGCCTGTGAGGCACACAGTATTATTGCAAATAGTGCAAGCTACATTTCATAGATTAAAAAAAAACCCTGACTCCCAGGCCAATGATCTTCCCACTCTTGAGCTGGACTGGAAAAACTAGAGAAATTATACCCAGCCTGCAATTTCCAGAGAAGGCAGCCTCAGGGTAGAGGTGTTCAATAACAAGTCAACAAGCATTCTTTAACTATGGACCAGGCACTGTGCTAAGCTCTGGGGATACAAAGAAAGACAAAAATAGTCCTGCCCTCAAGGAGCTCAAAGAGACAACAGGTTGACAGGGATGACATATAAACAAGATGGATAAACTGAAGAGACACTCATTCAATTGCTGTTGAATCCCATGTGTAACATCAGCTCTGATTGAGAAGCATCTCCTCTTTAGCCTGTGAACTCCACTGAGGGCAAGCTTGCTGCCTCCAGCAGCAGCCTATTCCCCTTTTGGATGGGTCTAATTGTTAGGAAGTTTTCCTGGACATCAGACTACATTTTTCTCTTTGAGACTTCTGATCATTTTTCCTAATTCTGCTTTCTGGAGCCAAGTAGAAGAAATCTAATCCATCCTCATTGGGAGAGCCCTCCAAGTACTCGAAGATAGTTCTTTTGTCCTTACCAAATCTTCTATTCTTAGGACAAGAATCTCTAGTTCCTTTAATGTTATTGCCCTTCCCTGAATACTGTTGAGTTTATCAGTGTCCTTCCTAAAAATTGATTGTTTTCCTTTGGATTTTGGTTATAATAATTAAAGCTGCTGTAAAAATTGTATATTTCCTAATTACACAAAATGGAAAATAAAAGTTGCTGTTAGGTGGATACCAGGCCTTAGGGCTTGCATAATTTTTTGCAACTGACATTAGATGCAATAGGTAGTCTGGAGTTGAAAGTATTTGGACAAAAACAAAATAAGGATGTTAATAGAGGAAATTAGTTTACTGGTTGTGATTCAGTATCATGACCATCATTAATTTTCCAAATAATTAGGTGTATCTGCTTATATGAACTTGTTTTTGGTTTGATTAGAATAGGGAGGAGGATATTCCACATGAAGAAAGTAACATAAGCAAAGACATAGAGTATAATGCATGGGAGAACAGTAGTTTGGTTTGAGGCTGATTTGTAATCATCACTGTTAGGGGGAAAAAGAAAACCCTTCTAATACAATCAATTCCTTTGGAAAGAAAGTGGTTGCTGTATTGATGTGCTGTTGTGATATCCCATAGAGATGACTGTCAGGTATCAGAGGAGATGCTTATGGAGTCCAAAGCCTGGCAGTTCTAAGCAAGCTTTTAGAGTTGGTCTGGTAAGGAATTTCATGTATGCCTTCTGAAGTCTATCCAAAATCAGTTAGAACAAGCTCATGATGAAGTTAATTGTAGGGTGATGATTATTTTGATTACAACACCTTTGAGACACCAGCTCCTGTTTTTATTTCCCACCAGCTCTGTTGCTTTTAGACTTTTCCATTATGCCTTCCTTCTCCAGGAAACTCATTATTGTGTTAGATTTGGTAGATCTCATCAGTACCCTCAGCCCCTCTGGTTAGACCTCCTTTCTTTGAATTCATTGCATTTGTAGTGAATAATTTAGAGTTCAGCCTTCAGTTGCTTTTTCATCAATTGCATTCATCTTTGGTTCCTCAACTAAATTGTACATAGGGCAGACCATGTTTTAACCTTATCTTATAGCTTTCCTAGGAGCAGCCAGGTGGCATAGTAGATAGAACACTAGACTTGAAATCAGGAAGATTTATCTTTGTGAGTTCAAATCCAGTGACAGACACTTACTAGCTGTGTGATGCTGGGGAAGTCACTTAACCCTGTTTGTTTTAGTTTCCTCATCTGTAAAATGAGCTGGAGAAGTAAAATGCATTAGTATCTTTGGCAAGAGCACCCCAAAATGGGGTCATAGACAGTCAGACATGACTGAAACAACTCAACAAAAATAACTCCCCTAGACACCTTGCCCAATGAAAATTGCTCAGTAAATACTTAATGTTTCATTGTTCTTGGAGAATTTAATAACCGACTTTAATTTTTAAACGTTAGAGTGATAGCTATTAAACATAAAACAAAAGTCCTATGGTTAGGCAAAAAAATATCAACTCTATGAGTACCATATGAGGGAGAAGTTGCTAGATCACCATTTGTGAAAAAAATCTTAGAAGTTTTAGTGATTCTCTTAAGTTTCTAGCTCAGTGTAAGTCAGTAGGTAGAATGTGGCATTCTAGTGTGATTTGAGGCTGAATTAATGGAAGCATCTTTTCCAAAATTAAGAGGTAGTGGACCCTTTATATTCAGCTTTTGTCAGATTACATCAGGACAGATTTCACTCACTGGAGGTTTTTTAGCCATAGCTGGATGCCTGCTTGTCAACTGAATTGCAGTAGTCATTCCTATTCAGGGTAATGTTGGACTAGTTGGTCTCTGAGTGTCCTTTTAACTTTAAAATTCTGTGAATATTTAGGCCACTTTGGGGCACCAAATTTATAAGCTTGGAGCAGCATGCTCAGAGGTAAGGTGGACAGAACCATATAATGACTAGAAACTATGTTATAGAAAAAAATGGTTGAAAAAACTGAGAATGTTTAGTTTGAGAAAGAGAATATTGGAAGGATTGTCATTAGGAAAAGAAATTGGACTTAGCTCTAGGTAGGCAGATGTATGGTACGCTTTAAAAGGCAAGAATGATAGAGGGAACATTTCAGCTCAGTATTAGTGAATCTTTTTTGTTGTTGTTGACAATTGGAACTTCTCCAAAATGGAATGGTTTGATTCTGGGTTGTAATAAGTCACTGGAGCTCTCCAAGTGGAGATTGAATGCCCATTTGTCAAGTTGTGGCGAAGGGGATTCTTACATCAACTGTATATTGGTTAAATTAAGACCTCTTCCAGTTTTAGGATTCCATTTTTTTATAAACATTCATTTCACTTTAACCTGCATTTATTCAGTGCCTACTGTGTGCAAAGCACTGTGCTAGGGATATAAAAGCTACTAAGCTAGAGATATGAAAATACAAAAGAAATAGCTCCCAGGGCGGCTAGGTGGTGCAGTAGGAAGATTGAAGGAGAGGTCAGAGCCTGTACCCCATTATTGAAATTCTTTTTTTTATAGTGAATTTATTGTCATTTTTCAAGTGAGTAATTAAGATCATATTTTGACTTTTCCAAATTTCCAATTTAAGCATTTTGTGGCAAGGTAATTAGATTAACATCTCTCCTGTGATGTACAAAAAGATTTGTTTTACAATAACATATGGGGAAATAATTTTCATCTCAGGAAAACTCAGTGAAATAATATGATTGGAATGGGTTACTAGGTCACCAAACTCCTAGGTGGCATTTATGATACCTAGGTAGCCTGGCAACTTCATGAGGTTGTCCTATTCTTGTGATTTGTTGAAGAGCAATAAATTGTAATAATAATCCAACTGTTTCCTTTTAGAATTAAAATTTTTCTCAATGTTTTCTTTTCATTGCAGTTTAACAGATGGCGGCACAATGTGTGACAAAGGTGGAGCTGAGTGTCTCCTGTGACAATCTTTTGGATAAAGATATAGGCTCAAAGTCAGACCCTCTATGTGTATTGTTATTGAATACCAATGGACAGCAGTGGTATGAGGTAAAACTTTAAAAAATCCATTTGGAGGGGAGGGTGGTCTTGATTGTACTTTTGGTTATGGGAAGAGGTTTTTAATTGTAATGACCCACCAATCTAAAATGAATCCTTTTTTTTATTATTGTTAAAGCAAATACATTTAGTCTGTTCTTTAAGTCATTCACTAAGTAAATTTTTTAGATACAGAAATTCCCATTAACCATGAGGAATATTAATCAAGTTGTTCAATAAAAGTGAAAGTTGAGATTTTTGTGCTCCAAAATGCATATCTATAATCTGATGACCATACCAATATCTATTCTCTCCACAGGTTGAGCGTACAGAAAGGATTAAAAATTGTTTGAATCCCTCATTTACCAAAAAATTTTTAATTGATTACTATTTTGAAGTGGTTCAGAGGCTGAAGTTTGGAATTTATGACATTGATAACAAAACCATTGATTTGAACGATGATGATTTCTTGGGAGAATTTGAAGGTACTTTGGGACAAGTAAGTATGACTTACTGTGCGCTTTAACAGTCTCATTGCTTTTGTGGCAACTCTCCTATGTATTTAAAAATTCACAAATTCACAGAGAAGTTCATTAACGTTTTTTTACTTTTAGCATTGTTGTTTAGTCAATGTTTAACTCTTTCTGACCCCTTTCAGGATTTTCTTGGCAAAGATACTGGAGTGGTTTGCCTTTTCCTTCTCCAGATCATTTTATAGAGGAGTAAGCTGAGGCAAGCAGGGTTAAGTGACTTGCCCAGGGTCACAAAACTAGTAAGTTTCTGAGGTCAAATTTGAACTCAGGTCTTCTTGACTCCAGGCCTGGCTGTCTATCCACTGCATCATGTTGCTGCCTCACTTTTAATATTACTCTGTTCTTTTATCACTTTTGTTTCCAACTACATCCCACTCTTCAGGAAGGCATTTCCTATAATACAGATTAAAAAAATAAAGAGGGGAAAAGAGCCATTTAGCAAAAACCAGCCAATTCATTCGCCTGTTCTGAACTGCACATAAAATATTACAAATCCACAGTCTTCCACCTCTGTAAAGAAAGTAAAAGAAGATGTAATTTTACAGCTCTTCTCCAGATTCAGCTTTGGTCATTATAATTAATCAGCATAGTGTTGGCTAGGTGGTGCAGTGAATAGAACACCGGCCCTGGAGTCGGGAGGACCTGAGTTCAAATTTGGCCTCAGACACTTAATAAAACCTTGGGCAAGTCACTTAACCCCAATTGCCCTACCTTCTCCCCTCCAAGAAAAAAAGAAAAAAGAAGTCATACAATTAATCAGCATTAAGGGTTAATTTTGCTCTCAAATTTTATTGTAGATGTGTGTGTGTATACATACATGTACATATATACATATACATATACACACATTCATATATAGTTCTCCTTGTTTTATTTGTTTCACCCCAAATTTGTTTATCTAATCTTTACATGCTTCTCTGTATTTTCTTTATATTTGTTGTATAGTGTATTCACTATATGAGTAGTGTAATAATATTCAATTATATTTATGTACCATATATTTTTTAGCCATTCCACAAATGATGGGAATCTGTTTTGCTTCTAATTCTTTTTTTAAATTAATTTATTAGTTTAGTTTCAGTTAACAAGATTCAATTCCATAGTTCCTTGATTTTCAAATTTCTTTTCCTTCCCTCCCCCCTCCCCTTGCTTCTAATTCTTAACTACAGTAAAAGGGCTGCTATGGATGTTCTAGCTATGTCTTTGACCTCCAAGGCAGCTAGATGACGTAGTGAATAGAGCTCTGGATGTGGAGTCATGAAGACCTGAATGTGAATCCTTCTGCTGTCACTTACTAGCTATATCACCCTCAACAAATCACTAAATCAGGAATGGGGAATCAGCAGCCTAGAGGGTCACTTGTTCCCCACCCCTGCACTAAATTAGCCTCAGTTTTCTCATCTGTGAAATGAATACAGTACTGCCTACTCACAGGATTGTTGTGAGGATCAAATGAGAAAACATGTGTAAAGTAACTTGCAAACCTTAAATTGTTATATAAATGCTCGCTGTTATTATAATTATTATATGCATAGGCTAATGTATACTTGGAAGATTTTATTAGTGTAAGAATTAGGTTTAAAACATTAAATCCCCCAAACCCTAAGTTTTTCTTCATAGCTAAGTCTTTAGCACATTGATGTTTTTCTCACTTAGACTGTAAGTTCTTTTAAGTCTGGAATCATATAAAATGTGCCCATCTTTAACCAAGGAGTACTTTTAAAAAATTCAATTCTGGAATTTCCAAGTCTGATCTGTTTTGTTTGATCCTGTAATGATACAGTTATACAATTCTCACGAAGATTTTAAGGTTGGGAAGGGATGTAACATGTTCATGAAGTCCAACCCACACTTGAATTGATCTTTATTCCTCCCTGTAGTATCTTAGATAAATGGTTATCTGGTCTCCACTTGAAGCCTTCTAGTGATAGGAAACTCAGTAATTGTCCTGAGACATTCTGCTTCAGTGCAGTTCTAATTGTTAGGACATTCTTAATATTCAACTCCAGTCTGCTAACTATGCATGCTTAGGAATAGAACATCCTAGATCCATTCTGACCTTGACTGAGGTGCCACTATGAAGGGAAATGAATTTGTGGTTACAGCTAATATTTTATATAGCTCAAATGTACTTTCATTACTGTTCTCACAGCAGCTGCAGAAGGGAGATAGGTAAAGTTATATTATCCTGCTTTTTGGAACTGAGGAAATGAAGTTCAAGAGGGTAACTTTTCCAAGATCACAAACCTAGTTTGTGGCAGATTTGGAATCTAGCTGTGCAAAGGAGATTTCTGTTCAGCTATAGGTTGGAATAGATGACCTATAAGGTCTCTTTTTACTCTATTGTAATTTAATTTTGAAGCCTTAAGTTTAAATCTCTTTTGTCAAAATGTTCTCCTCTGAAGTCTTTGTACACTTTCGTACAAGTCGTGTTCCTTGAAGCTTATGTACAAAGTCAGTCAGAGGCTTTCCAAGCTGGAAAGGCCTGGTAGACAATTATGGTGTCTAAGATAGCCTAGTTAATTTGAGCAAGGCCAAAAAAAGGCTTGCTATATCCCCAAATACCACCAAATGATAGTTTTTAAAGTTAAATTTTTCTATGAGCAAAAATTTGTTTTCTCTTTATCCTATCTTCCCAACTGAAAAACAAAAAAGACAACAAAACCCTCATGACAAATAAGCATAAAGCAAAGGAAATTACTGCATTGTTCAAAAATATCTGCCTCATTCTGCCTCGTGAGTCCATCTCTTTTCTGTCAGGATGTGGATAGCATGTTTCCTTTTTTTTGATCCTCAGGGATCATGGTTTGTTATTGCATTCATCAGAATTTTCAAGCCTTTAGAACTATTTTTCTTTATAATGTTATTTTTGTATAAGTTCTAATTCTGCTCACTTCGTTCTTTGCTCTGTTTGTACACATCTTCCTGGTTTTCTTTGAAGCCATCCATTTTGTCATTTATATACATATACAGTAATATTCAATTTGCATTCATGTTCCATAATTTATTTAGCTATTCCTCAATAGATGGGAACTCCCAGGTGACAGAATTTTCAAGCTATAATTCAGAAATTATTACTCTAGGTGAGGAAGAGTTACAATCTGCTTCATTAGAGGAACCATCTCCATGAGGAAATCACAGACAAAGACTTCTTTGAGGTCACCTATTCCAATCTACTTATTCTACAGATAAGGAAATGAAGGCCCAGGGGAATTTAAGTGCCTTGCACAAGTTTGCATAGATATTAAGTGGCAGAGCCAAACTTTGAATTCAAGTCCCTAACCTTCAGATCCAGAGCTCTTTCCACTTTATCATGTGGTCTTTTTTGATTTTTTTTTTTTTTTTGGAGGGCAATTGGGGTTAAGTAACTTGCCCAAGGCCACATGGCTAGGTTTTTATTTGTGTGTGCATTAAGTGTCTGAGGATCTGACTCCAGGGCCGACGCTCTACTCACTGCGCCACCTAGCCGCCCCGATTTTTTTTTTTTAAGAACTGAAATGGACCTATAATCTCATTGATTTGATAATTCCCTACTGTGCTGTAGATCTCAATCCAGGCATACCTGTCCATCTTGGGTGACTTGTATGTTTGTCTTCTCATAAGCTGAACATAGAGAGTTCATTCAATGTATTGGAGGCCTTCCTTATTTTCTTTTGATAGTATAAGGGTATCAGTAGAATATAGACTGTCTACTTGGCCTTCCTCATTCATGCCACATTACAAGTCCATCATCTTTTCCTATCATATAATTCCTTGATGACATCATTTACTCCTGTTCTTTCTCAGAGTTCCTCATTGATCATACATTGCAGCCTGCTCACAGCCACCATGCATCTCTTCATCTCCCTCCATGTGATATTCATTTTTAGTTCATTGGAGGCAATTGTATTCCATGCTTGCTACCATATAGTAAATGCTGGTAAGAATGTTTATGTTCAGGGTGGATAGGTGGTGAAGTGAATAGAGCACCGGCCCTGGAGTCAGGAGGACCTGAGTTCAAATGCGGCCTCAGACACTTAACACAAAAACTAGCTGTATGACCTTGGGCAAGTCACTTAACCCCAATTGCCCCTCCAAAAAAGAATGTTAATGTTGAAAAGATCTTTTGAAGTATTAATTCCTTAACTTCACTTAGAACATCACTCTTAAACTGAGTCTTGAAAAGTAGGTTAATCATCAGTAATGTATTAATATTAATCTGAAAGTTTATTATAAGTCAAAAATAATAAGTAATAATTATCCTGCTAGGATACAAGCAAGACACTTTGTCATGAACTTATTCAGACCAAGAATGAGTTTCATTGTACTGATGTTTGATGAATGACATTCTATATTAGGTGCCTTAGTGAATCTCAGACTTGGAGTATGTGGCCTGCATAGCCAAGGATAAAAGAATGATGATAATAGTAATAAATTTACTTAAGCATTGCTGTTTTCTACTTGCTGAAATGAATTGAGCAGGTATCCTAATTTGTTGAGCCACAGTCTGTATTCAGAGCAATTACAGATGATTTTGAATCATCAGAGAAAACCTTAGTTAAGCCACCCTTTTATAAAACTTATTTTGAGTATTTCTATATTAATTTATGTAACAGTGCTCGTAACTCACTGCCTCACTCTGCTGACATAGAAATGGCATTAGATTTAGATTACTTTCATTGCAGTTCATTAAAATAGATTTTATTCAAAATCATATTCATTTACTTGTTATATTCCTGTTAGAATCCTTTCCATATAATGTATAAGATATATATAATATAATATAAGATATATAATCCTTTCCATATAATATGTAATATACATATAATAAGGAAATATTTTGTAGAATGATATTTTAGAGGAATAGGGATTATTTTATATATTTGTTGTTAGCAAAAAAACCATATTTCCCCTCTAATTTGCCCTTATGAATCTCTTTATTTCTTAGGGGTAGATTATTTTTGGAACACATTTGTCAGTATTAGTGTCCTTGACCATGGGGGAATATACTGTTTGATTCCTGTAGTTCTGTAGTATACATCTTTTTTGAACTAGCTCAGATTATATCACATCTCATAGTTACACTGAGCCTTAGCTTTTTGAGGATAATATATTTCTATACAGCTTAGAAACAGAATTCTGCTAAGGATTAGGCTTGTGGGTATAGATCTTGCCAAGATGATAAACCCAGGAAATATGCTGTATATTATTTTGTCAAAAAAGTATTTTCTGGGGATTAAATGTTGAAGCTGTTTGAAAATTGAAAAACTGAAGTTGCCCTAGATGCCATTATCAAATCTTTTGACCTAGAGGAGCTTGAATGTGATTTGAATCTGAGATGAGAATCTTTCCCTCTTTTTCCATTAAAAGTCAGAAGCTGTAAAATCTTGGTCTGTAAAACTATGAGTTGGTGTGGGTTAGGAGATGGTATCTATTTGAGTAGCCACTTTGAAAATTTCTAACAAATGCCATATGAATAGCTATGTTTTAAGTGTTTTTTATAATTTCCAAATCCATAAGGAAAGCGTTTAGTGTCTCCATTTTTCACGACTGCAAAAATTTCCATTTCAAAGCTTCTTTAATGAAGTAAAATAGATTTTCATTATAGTTTTTTTGGTTTGTTTTTGGTTTTAACAGATTGTTTCCAGTAAGAGGTTAACTCGACCATTGGTCCTTAAAAATGGAAAACCTGCAGGGAAAGGGAGCATCACGGTAAGACAAGGCTTTTGCTTTTGTTAAATTATTTAGAAGAAAGAGGTAACATTATGACAATATATATAAGAGGCAGCATGGTGTAGTGACTAGAGAGTTGGTCTGAGCTCCATGAAGATCTGGATTCAGGTTCTGCCACTGACACATACTTGCTGGGTGACCTTGGGTGAGTCCCTTAACCTCTCAGTGCTTTTGGCAACTTTGAGACTCTTAAGTTGCATAGAAAGTGCCAATCTGTATTTATAAGAGGGAGTTTCTTGCCAAGAACTGCTTAGATCAATGAAATCACAAGTCTTTAGAAAAATAAAATAGCCAACTAAACAAACCACAAGACAGCTGTTTTTCAGTAACATTTTATTATTACCTCCTAAGCAAATGAAAAAAAAATTTTTTTGGTCAAATAGTAAGGTAGAGTTGGGCTCCAAATGTTTGGAAAAAGGAAAAAAAAAGGCTGTTCTTGCCATGTAGTGATTCCTTGATCTCTTAGAACTCTGCTCTGGAAATCTCTTCTTTTAGTTAGCTTAAGAAACAGGAGCTCAGCTGCACTGGAAATTTGTGTGTTTGCCATGTGACACCTGTGCCAGCTGTCCCCACATGTTCTTTCTTTCCTACCTCTCCATTGCCAGTGGAAATAGCATTTTCTGTATAGCCTTAGTCCTTACAGAAGCTAAAGGGCACATTTTGGCTCTTTAATTTGAGCATACTTTCTTAAAATCGACAGACTGTATAAGTATTTGAAATATTTTGGGTGCTATCTTGAGATGTAGTCATTTTATACCCTCTCCTCTCCTCTTGCTATCTTAACTACCCATTGTGCAAAGACATATAACAGTGTTACACACATTCCCAAGTTATCCATCTTTACTGTCTTAGATATTAAAACATACTCCTCTTTAGTTTTGTCTGTCACTTACTTTCTTTTGTTACCATGAATCTTGTCCAAGAATGGAGAGTCTAAGAGCATTGGCCCTGGAGTCAGGAGAACTTGAGTTCAAATCCAGCCTCAGATGCTTGACACTTATTAGCTGTGTGACCTTGGGCAAGTCACTTAACCCCAATTGCCCTGCCTTCCCTCCCTCCAAAAAAATAAAAGAATGGGGATTCTATACAATGTAGCAGCCATTAAACATCTTCCATATTCAAGGCATGATTCTCTGCACTGGAGGATACAAAGAAAAAACTCCATAGTTCTTGCCTTCAGGAAGTGTACATTATAGCAAACAGATTTCTAATTTTGCATGTTTTTTTTTCTTCTAAATACCAAAATAAGTCTCTCTTTTTCGAATTATTGGATTATTGACTCTTATGCAACTTTTAGCAATATCCTTGTGATTCCCACAGACCTGTCTATTAAGAACATTGTAAATCCTTCTGGGGTTAACATAGTTTACCATATTAACAGTTAATTTTTTTGCTCTTACACCCTGACCCACTGTATTTACAAGTTAATGATAGGATTAGTATTTTCAAGTTCATAAAGTAAAAAATACCATAACTCTCTTTTAAGAAGAGTTTTTTTGAGAACTATCCTTGGTAGTTAGAGGACCTTGTAGATAATGATGTAATATCAAGCCCTTACTGTTTACCTCTCTTCTTCTGGCCACTGGTACCTAGACAGCCATATTTTGGGAGGGGGTATCATTATTTTTGATAATCATTATTTTTGTTTTTACATCATATTGATTTCCATCTATCTGTTTATCTAACAATTCTCTATCTTTCTATTGCCTACACAGTAAGGCATTTCTTATAACAAAGAATAAAAAAGAAGTAAGGATCACATGTGTGACTTTATTACCAAACTAAATAAAGTAAAAATAGTTCTAGTTTAGGAAAATTCATGCCATCCTCAGCAGAAATTTTTCTAGTTTTGAGATTCAACCCAACTACTCTGTGTTATTTTGAAGCTTACCTTATTCTTTCAGTATTTGTCCTTTTCAAAGAAGAAAGATCTTGAAAGATCTTTAGTCTTCATTGAAGATAAAAACAAAACATTTCTTCTTACATCTATAGAACTTTGATATTTTATGTTCTGTTTTATACACAGACATTTTAGAATAAAACCTAGCCAGAGCCTTTTTTAAAAACAAGTTTTAACTCTTATAAGAACAAACTGTCCAGCCAAGTTTTTCATAAGATTAAAGTTTTCATAAGATCAAAGTTATCTCTTATAATGACACAATAAATGGCCAGGTAATCTGAGGTTATTTTACCATATTGTGTTCATATTCTTATGTTGTATAATTAAAATTTATATTCTGTGTGGTTTTTTTTTTTTTTTTGCTTTTTGGAGGGCAATTGGGGTTAAGTGATTTGCCCAAGGTCACACAGCTACTCTTTGTGTTAAGTTTCTGGGGTCGGATTTGAACTCAGGTCCTCCTGACTCCAGGGATGGTGCTCTACTCACTGCCCCATCTAGCCACCCTGTGGGTTTTTTTTTTTTTGACTCTTATGTAAATTGGATATTTCTGTCATTTCACATGGTTTCTTACTGAGATTTTATATATACATTATAAAATATTTCCCAAATAGATAAATGAATAAGGGGGGAAAGCAATTTAGTAAAGCCAACAAATATATTAATGGTTTCTGACAGTGTGTTACTCCACCTTGGAAAAAAAAAGAGAGGAAAGTGTATTTTCTCAACTCTTCTCCAGGACAAAACTTAATCATTTAAATTTTACAAATTAAATTTTGTTTTTATTGTTCTTTTTGTTTATATTATTGTAGTTACTGTGTATATCATGTTCCTGGTTTGTCTTACTTAACTCTGCATCAGCTTTGAATTCTTCATAGTTGTCATTTCTCATACATAACTATATTCCATTGCATTTATATACCACAATTTGTTCATTGGTGGGGACAACCAGATTGGAAAAAGAATGTTGGATGTATTTCCTTTTGTAGTTCATTTAAATATAGTAGGGTTGGCACATTAAGAGCAATTATTTGATGCTTCAGACTTTTTTTTTCCATTTTCCATGGCACACCTTTCCTAAACATTTTTATTCTCCTTTCTGTGTATTCAACACTAATTAATATAATTACTAAATATTTTAAAGTCCATCTAAATGGATGGAATAATAACACTATTATACAACAGAATTGATCAATATTAGAAAAATAGACCAAGGTCCTACATAGATTCTATTTTTTGTCTTATTTAACTTGTCTATTACTAGATTTCAGCTGAAGAAGTAAAGGATAACAGAGTGGTCTTATTTGAAATTGAAGCAAGAAAACTGGATAACAAGGTTGGTAGAATGTAAAGATTTCCATAATGTAATAATACTCAACTAAATTTCTTCTGGAGGGAGATTTGGTTCCAAAGCCTAGTAATTTGCCTCTTGGTAAAAGAACAGAGGGGGGAAAGGTTCTATAATATTGTGATATGTATAAATTGAGTAGTGATTAGGTAGTTCATTGAACTAGATTCTAGTTTTATGTTTGATGCTAACTCCACATTTTTTATGTGAGCCCATAATCTTTGAGACCTTACCTGCTCCATTTTTACAACTTAGCATATTCACTTTTCTTTCTCAAAAAAAAATTGTGTGGAAGTATTAGTCTAAAAATCTTCAATGGTCATTCAGTTCTCAACATTTGTTAAATAGCTTAATTTTTTTGTTTGCTTTGTGTCTAAAGATGACCATGATCTAGTTTGGACAGATATCCTTAGTTTGGAATTAGGATATCCTGATTCTGGTTTTGGTTCAAGTATTGTCAGGATATATGACATCTGGCAATGAACTGTATACCTCAATATTTCCCCCACAAAATAAAATTTATACTTTTCCCATCTCACAAACTTGTTTTCAGCCAATCATCATGAATATATTAAACATTTACTATGTGCCAAGCACTGTGCTAAATGGTGTTTGTATGAAAGAGAGACAGAGAGAGACAGAGAGAGAGAGAGAGAGAGAGAGAGAGAGAGAGAGAGAGAGAGAGAGAGAGAATAAGAGAACAATACTTGCCCTCAAGGAGCTTACATTCTAACGAAAGACATAATGTATGCAAATAGGCATTTCAAGGTATATACAGAGTAGATACAATGTAATGTTAAAGCAGAAGGCACTAGCAGGTGGTGGTGGTGGTGGTGATAATGAGGATAAAATGAAATAATACCTCTCAAAGCCTTTGGAAAATTAGACTACCACCACTGCCACCAACTGAAACCCAGAATATATTTGTATCATGGAGCCTCTGTATTAATGTGTAGGTAGGGAGATTTAGGGCCTAGGGCAGTAAATGGGATTAATGAAGGGAGGAAAAGCATCCAGGAAAAGAAAAGTTAGGTACTAGTACTTAAGTATTAAATATAATTTTCAAGCAAAATATAAGTGTAGAGTTTGTGTTGATTTTATCTGATTAGTTAAGTCACTTTTGAGCTCCTGAATTTTTTGTTACTTGTTAGCTTATTTGTTTAAAACAAATAGCCAGGGGCGGCTAGGTGGCGCAGTGAATAGAGCGTCGGCCCTGGAATCAGAAGGACCTGAGTTCGGAGCTTAATCCGCACAAACAAAAACCTAGCCGTGTAACCTTGGGCAAGTTACTTAACCCCAATTGCCCTAAAGGGGCGGCTAGGTGGCGCAGTGAGTAAGAGCGCCGGCCTCGGAGTTTGGATGACCGAGATCAGATCCGGCCTCAGAAAATGAGCACCCACGCATAAATCAAATGACTAGCCGTGTAACCTTGAGCAAGTTACTTAACCCCAATTGCTTTAAAAAAAAACAAAACAAAAAACAAAACAAAAAAAACAAATAGCCAACAGAAACTACTCTGTTATATTCTTTATTATCAAATTAGCTTTATTCTCTTTGTCCATAGACTGAACCCCTCTCCATGTTAACTATCATATGTATCAGTTATACAGAAGAATACATGATCAATGCAAATCTTTCACCTCTACTAGAAAAAAATCGTTCAAAATTTATGCTTTATTCATCTGTGGTCAAAGTTACCATCTTTATTTCAGAAACACAGGATTGTTTTTTCAAAGTGTAAGGGCAGATTCTTAATGTCACCTGCCCTCTAAGGCAACTTTGCCCGTAGGAAACATATATTACTGCAGAGATTTCTAAGTTTCTGTCTTTTCTAGCACATTAGCCCTCAGTTCTGAGTGGTTAAGGAGGAAGATAGTTGGTTTTTTTCTAATTTAATTAACACCAATGTATATTTGAGCTGATACTAATTTCACGTAGCTCAGTACATGCACACTATAGTTGCATATGATTTCACTGATTTATTTTTAGGATTTATTTGGAAAATCTGATCCCTACCTGGAATTTCACAAGCAGACATCAGATGGACAATGGCTAATGGTACACAGAACAGAGGTAAGTTAGTGGAGCGGAAGGATGAAGAGTATGTGTTAGAAGGAAGTCGCTTTTAGTGGAGTATCAGTATTCTGGCTGTTTTCTTTTTATTTAAGTTGATGCATTTTGTCTGGACACAGTTGAGACTTCCCAAACAAACAAATCTTCCACCAATTACATTCCCTGAAATCAGTTAAACAGAATCCCCCAAACAGTGACTGTTCCTGATTAGGACATGCTACTTTCTCCTGTTGTAGCTTAAAGACCTATTGTTACCCAAAAGAAAGGATGTGTGCTTTAATTTTAATAATTGATGCCAATATTGTCGTATTTGACTTGAGTTTTGTTGCTAGTTAGGATTGTCTTTATATATATGTTGTTATTATGTTTATGCACATATACATCACATATTTATATTACTGCTGTCATTGACTATATTGTTCTTCTACCCCTTCACTCATGAGCGTTTTTTTGAATTCAATACTTATCTTAGAAAAATAGCCATGAAAGTCTAGACTTGCAAAGGCTGAGCTGCACAAATTGTTCATTATACATCGTCCTCAAAATGCATATGTTAAAAAAAAATAGAGGGTATTGCAAAATTGAGTATATCCTTCTATGAGTTTTTACAAGAATACCAGCCTGTAATACAGTCATTTTGCAACAATACTAACCTGTTATTTGACTGGTTCAGATATATTCAGGTTACTATTAAATATAGACCATCTGCTTAAAGTGAGAGATCTGACAAATCAAAGTCAAATACATGATTATATATAGGAAAAAATAACATGTATTATAGGCTGCACTTAGATTTTATGCAAGTCAGATTTAGGCAAAAAAGTGTGGCCTATATTTGAATCAATATGTACTAGGCTTCTTTCTTGTTTTCCAGCAATCTAGGAACTAGAATGCAGGTATAATTCAGTTGTGACTAGATGAAATGTCTAGTGTTGATAGTTTACATTTCTTTTGTAACTCACCTTTTTTTTTGTATATGTAAGTTGTAACATGTCTCCTGGCTGGCATCTTTGTTATCCTTAGAAGTTTTGTAATAAGTGAACATATTGCCCCATGACTTTTTGTCTTCATACCATTACCAAATTGTATCTTTTATATATGGTTTTCATGGAGGTTGAAAAATAGGTCCTACTTTGTATTTTCTTTAAAAAAAGCATAAAAAGTTCAGCAAGTAAAGAAAGGAGGACTAATAGTTGCATGAAAATAAGTAGTCAATCAACAAACATTTATGAAATGTTTACCATGAATTAGGCACTGTACTAATTGCTGGAGAGATAAAGAAAGGCAATATTATATAATATATTGTCCTCCCCTCACTTCTTCCCTTCTCCACCATGGAACTCATAGTCTAAAGGAAGGGGCAACATATAAATAACTAGATGGATACAAGATACAGAGAGAGCAGATGGAAGACAATCTGAAAGTGGGAAGCATTAGCAAAGCCGATTAAGTTGGGGATTGTTTCTAGTCAATCTTTTTACATTCCTTTTACATTCCTTTCCATAGGTCATTAAAAATAACTTGAATCCTGTTTGGAGACCTTTTAAAATTTCTCTTAACTCTCTGTGCTATGGAGATATGGACAAAACCATTAAGGTAACATGAATATTGTCTATATGTATTTTTTAAAAATATGAAGCAATATATGAAAAAGTAGAACAATGTATGTATAGCACATATCTATGAAGTTGAATTCATATTCATATCTAGAGAATCCCAGAGAAGGAAGCTTGTCTCCAGGGAAGTGAATCAGACAGTCTGAAATAATGTAATATAGCCTTTTATCCTTATCTCTACCAATTCAGTGTCATAAACACGGTTTTAATTTTATTCTATTTCTGATGAAAAAAAATCTAGTCGGTTGGTCAGTCTTCATATTTAATTAGAATTCATTTGCTTTGAGTCTAGGAACCTTTTAAGTGTATACTCTGTTTTATCCAAGGTGAAACCTACAAACTAGCACTCAAGAAATGAGGAAAGTTTTAATATTTCCATTCATTACTTTCAGCAGAAAGTAGGATTATCTCATTTATTTAGAACAGTTGGATGAGGCTATAGAACAATCCAAAAGGAAATGATTGATGTCTGTCATCCTAAGATCAATGCTGCATAAACTTCTTATTAAAAGTGACTGGCACAAAAAAGTAAATTAAATTTAGCATTCACTTTATGTGTTTTCAAAGATAGTTTTTCCCATCATTCAAAAAGAACTGTGAAGTAATTCCATTGCAATTAATTTGGATAAAGCAGGAATACTCTATTTTGGATTCATAAAATTTTGTCTTAAAGAGAATTTGATTTCTAAATATTTTACTCACCACTAGAAATAAAAGAAAATCCATAAAAGCAGCTTAAAAATGCCCCTATGCAGCATTATATCTTTTGAGTTTTTGCTTTTTCCTCAAATAGTAATAACTTGGGCCTCCATCTTTAGGATCTGAGCAGGCAGAGAATGTTGGAGCTGCCCGAATTATGACTCTTCTTTTTCATTTCTAATGCTCTGTTAAAGATTAAATAATGCTTTTAAACTTTTCTGCTCACAGTGGCATGCTTAATGGGCTATTTTATTATAGTAAGTAAACTGGTTTTCTGAGCTTTCCCTAGTGAATGCCTCTCTTCATTTCAAAATCCCTCAGTCTGTGCATTGATTAAAAAATGCACAAACTGACTGCCTACATTATCAGTTACATTTCTTCTAAATTGTGTGTGTATGTGTGTGTGTTTGCAGTGAGTCTCAGGAAGTTTCATAGATCTGTGAGTCTTTCTGCTTTGAGGACTAACAGAAATGAGCAGTTGAAGGGCTGGGGAGAAAAGGCTGCTGTGAAAATCAGCAGCGATTTCTATACTCTGTGAAGTTGCCAAGTGTTGAGCTTTTTAGCATGTATCATTTCCATAACATCAAGCAGACAGGAAGAGAAATTACCATGCATGCTTGCCATGTTGCCAAGAATGTGAATGCATCAATGTAATGTTGTGGAGCTGTGTGGTATGGGGGCTTTTTTAATATATTTCTATATGTCTTTGTTGTGTATGTGTGTGTATACAATGCATGTGTTTAAATGTTAAAGTTTAAATTATACAAGTACTGCTTCGGGTTGGTTGATTGGCAGCTGTCCTTCATTCTCAAAGAGGACCAAAGTGACATCACTATGTTAGAGTCAAGTTACAGTGCATCTGACTGTGGCTGATCAGGTGAATATGAACTCAGAATGCTCAATCACAAGTTGGGCACCAATAATCCATGGGAACATTTGGGGTGGACTCTGTCAATTTGTGCACCTCATGTTTCTTTTGAGTTATTGCAATTCTGCTTTGCTTACAGAACACAGCAAAGTCTCTGATGCTGAGCAGTCCTGTGACAGTTTCTTCCCATGTCACAGAATCAATTCCAAAGATCTTAAGAGAGACCTTGAGAGTTGTCCTTATATTGCTCCTTCGTAATCTATTGATAGACACTGACTAATGATATGATCCACACATTTTCAAGGAGAAAAATGGGCAGAAATCCTATGGTGTTAGCTTTACTGTATCTGGCCACATGCCAGTGAGTGTTGCAGAGTCATGTCTCTCCCTCCCCCCACCTTTTTAAAAAAAATAAAACCTGTGCAATGCACAGAAAGACCCTCAGGCCTCAGTTCAAGGTCTAGCTTTACCATTAATTAGCTGGGTGACTTTGGACAATTCACTTAACCTCTCTAAATCTCAGTTCTCCTTGATATAAAGTGGGGGCTCTTTGTCTTGTTTGCCTTACAGGTAGAATGAGGAAATGAGGTAACACGTGTAAAAGTGCTTTGAAATCAGCAAGTGTAGACAAACAAAGCATTAATTGGGGAGATCAATTAGAATGTGCCACTTGGACTGATTGTAATCAGTAATCAGAAGCTTAAAAAAGTTTTTTGGAGAGAAGTTAAACTCTAGGGGAAACTAAACATATGTGCAGTTACTAAACTTTTACAGCATTTTTCTTCTGTAAGTTCTTTCCCAAAGTTTGTTTGTGAAATAGCATTTGCATGTACATATACAGATGTGAAATTTTGTTGTTAGTAATTCTGAAAGTTCCTATTATTGGAAAACAATTGAAAACTTAGTTTTTTAAAAATAAGATTGTGTTGTATTTTTATTTTTTATTTTTAGGAGAAGCAGGAAACTTGAATTAAAGTCATATATTTTCCTTCTTCTCTAGACTTTTAAGAAAAAAAGTAAGAATTTGGGTCTTGGAAATGGAGTAAGTGGGGCAGAACCAGCAAAATGTTGGGAATTTTGGTGGCCCAAGTGTTAGAAACATTTTTCTGACTTTATATAGCATTATGTGAAATCATCAGTTGTTGCATATTACAGAGTCAAAGATTTAGAGCTATAAGGTACCATCAAAGCCATGTAGTCCAACCCCTTCATTTTATGGATGAGAAACTGAGAAATAAGTTAAGTGACTTGTCCAAAGTTACACAGGCTATTAAATGACAAAGCCAGAATTTGAATATCTGTCCTCCAACTCCAAATCTAGTCTTCTTTCCTTGGTAATGTGCTGCATGCCTTTATATTTTCTGTGTTTTCTTAGTATCCTACAAGGAGGTTAAAGTTAGGAATGAAGGACCTTCTGGTAAGATAGATGGCCATAATTAAAATGAAAAGAAAAAAAATTACTTAATTTGGTTCTTGTAAAACAGAGGTCACAGAAATGTTGGGGTGAAACTGAATTGTTTTTTAACTAAAGGATTTTCATGTGGACTACATATCCTGAGAGAATTCAGAGGTTTTCAAGGTAGTTTTTCTTTTTTTTGGAGGGGGAGAAAGTAGGGCAATTGGGATTAAGTGACTTGCCCAAGGTCACACAGCTAGTAAGTGTTATGTGTTTGAAGCCAGATTTGAACTCAGGCCTTCTTGATTCTAGGGCGCTGGTGCTCTATTCACTGTGCCACCTAGCTGCCCATTGTTCTTTTTTTTTTTTTTTTGAGGCAGTCGGGATTAAAAGACTTACCCAGGGTCATACAGCTAGTAAGTATCTGAGGCTGGATTTGAACTTAAACCAAGTCCAGTGCTCTATTCATTATGCCACCTCACTGCCCTTTCTAGGCAGTATTTCATAGATTACAGGCCATACTTTATAGAACCACTATAGGAGAGACCTTAGTGATCATTTAGGCCAGTCTTCTCATCCTTGTGTTTATTAATTCACAGGGTTGAAGATTGTTGTGTTCTAAAGCTGGGTGGATGGGAGACCTCTTTTTTTCCTTTTTTTGGAGGCAACTGGGGGTTAAGTGCCTTGTCCAGGGTCATATATAAGTGTCTCAGACTGGATTTGAACTCAGGTCCTCCTGACTTCAAGGCTTCTGATCTATCTACTGTGCCACCTTGCTACCTCTGCTTCTGCTTGTATAGAGCAGTTCTTTCTTTTGCTAGGATAGGCCCTGTCATCATTTCCTCCTCTTCTGAATTTAGCAAGGCTGAGAAGGAAGAACTCTGGGTAAATCTATAAACCTGGAGTTATGTTTAATGCAGAGTAGGCAGTCTTATATTCAGAAGAAGTGGAAAGTGGAGATCCTTGGCTCTTGGAGCCCAGCAGATAAATGAAAGCCAAAGCTAAGACACTTAATATTTCCCCTATCAAAAGTTTTACTAGCCTGAGCTGCATAGATGAGCAAATGATAACCAAGACACCCCATTCAGTGATTTTGGTGTTGGTTCTGTGGCTTTTTTTTTCTTTATCCTCTTGACAGTTTGTATTCTCAGTGTGACATTAATCAGGCCTTATGCAGTCTAAATGATATCAGACAAGTCTCCCTAGGGGAAAGCCAGTGAAGTGGAATGGTTCATTGCTTAAGATCTGATAGTATAATAGTCTATGTAAATAGCCTAGCTAGCACTCTGGCTTTGCCTCAGCCTTCCTTGAAAGTAATGACTTGACTTTTTTTTTTTTTTTGGTGGGCAACTGGGGTTAAGTAACTTGCCCAAGGTCACATGGCTAGGTTTTTTTTTTTTTTTGTTTGTGTGTGTCAAGTGTCTGAGGCTGGATCCAAACTCAGGTCCTTCTGACTCCAGGGCCGGCGCTCTACTCACTGAGCCACCTCGCCGCCCCTATGACTTGACTTTTTGTCTGCTATCACAAGAGAATTTAAGAAAGGATGAAAAGAAGATAAAAATCAACTCATTTTTGCCACTTGTTAAAGTCTTTGAAAAGATTTTTAGTGGGAGAGGGGCAGTGATATATGTTTAAAAAAATGATCCAAGTGTTTTATTTATCTTTACTATCTTTGTCCTTATACCATGGATGATTGAGATAGGTGAGTATTCAGATGCCTTTTCCATGGAAGCTGAATCCCACTATTTCAAGTTGTGTGTGTCAATAATTTGGCAGGGAGTCTATTTTAAGCCCCTTGATTTTGTAAGTCTATATGCCTAAATGCAAAGTTTTTGGCATCCTTAAGAGGTAAAAGGTAGTTGTTATCAGATCACATTTATTCCCATATGCCCTTGTTAATCAGAGAAGTGTTGATTTTTGTTTATTTCTAATTATGCTTAATTTCAGGTAGAGTGTTATGATTATGATAGTGATGGGTCACATGATCTCATTGGAACTTTTCAAACCACTATGATGAAACTAAAAGAAGCTTCCCGAAACTCTCCCGTGAGTATCTTTTTGAAATTATGTACCTCTTTTATTTTGGTCATGCATTTGCAGTTTTCTCTTGATGTCATAAAGAGCTCATAATGAGCCTTCCTTAAAATTACATAGAATACTTTAAATATTTATAAGTCTAGTAAAAGGACATGAAGTATGAGTTGGCATTCTTGCTTTGTATTTAATTTTAGAAGTTCAGTCTCATCTTGCTATGATTTGTTATGTTTGGCCTAGTAGAATTTTTGTTGTTGCTTTAGCTCAAGCCAGGGGGATGCTATTTTCTTTTCAATGCACTAGAATCTGATTTTTGAGGTGGATTTGATGTCTTCTGTTTGGCACGTCTCTCCATGTTTCCCTTCTTACACAGAAGAAAATAGAATCAGTGCTCATCGTGGGTTCACATATGAAGCATTTTCTCAGGGAGAGGTCATATTAGGAGAGACATCTGGTTCAACTAATTCCATTAAAACCAGTTAGGAACCTTTACTCCATTCTGATTATTTCCATTGAGGTCATTTCAGCCTGTGGTAACTCAGCATAATTTTCTGTAAAGAGGTTCCTTAAACAAATGTGTATTTGATCAACACAGCTTTTAATGCCTTCTAAATAAAGCAAGTTCCTGCTTCCTTGGTAGCACACAATGCAGTGTTAGTTCTTTCCCTGACCTTGCTTACTTTTCTGATTTGAATGGGATAAAAGTGAAGTGCAGATTCCCTTTCTAGTTTCCTGATCTATTCTGTGAATATTTGTATTAAATGCCTGCTAGATATGGTAACTATGCTAGGCACTAAGGATCCAGAGACAGAAAGGATAATGCTTGTCTTTGACATTCTACTGGAGGAAATAGCAGGTCCACAGATAAAAGTGCAAAATAACTTCAAGATTGGGGTGCTTAGGCACAGTGAATACAGCACTGCCCTGAAGTCAGGAGGACCTGAGTTCAAATCCAGCCTTAGACAATTAACACTTAACTAGCTATGTGACCTTGGGCAAGTCACTTAACCCCAATTGCCCTGACCTCTCCCCCTCCAAAAAAAAAAAAAGCAAAAAAACTCCAAAAAACCAATATAATTTCAAGGAGAAACTAGTAATTGATTTATTGGGAGGGGGAAGGAATAAGAAAAGGAAATGAGCTTTGAAGGAAGCTAGAAATTCTAAAAGTGAGAAGTAATGAATATCATTCTACTTAGGAATCTCTGGAGGATAGAATAGGTAGATGGGTGGTCATATTTTCAGTAAAAGTGTATAATTTTTATATTTGAGGTAGGCTCCTGAAACAATGAATATAGTAATGTAAAGGTTACTTTGGCTTATGTATTACATAGCATTATATAATATATCAATACATTACATATAAGGTGTGTGTGTGTGTATATATATATATATATATTTTCTTTTTGGAGGGCAATTAATAAGGTATAGTAGCAGACATATTTATACAATAAAATCTATTATACTATATGATAAAATTATATATAATATATGTAATCTATAAATACCATCTATAAATAATATATTCTATAGTAGTATAGTATATAGAAATTACTGGCTATATATTTTATCCTGCTTTATGACTGAGTGGTGATTTTTAGGTAACTTTTAACAAGGAAAACCTTTTCATACAAAAGCATTTTTTAGAACTCTCTATATAACTCGGGGAAATGAGTTTTATAACATAGCCTGGCTAGATTTTCCCAGTAAGAATTCTTCTCTGGCAGAGCTCTGAATAAGGGAATAAATGTTTTTGGTTGTAAAAAGCAAATTCTGATGTCAGTTTCTCCCCCTTGCTCTTGAGTCATTTCATCTGTGGCTCAAACACCAGTAACCAAAACAGAAATGCTTTGAAAGAGGAAAAAGTCATTTAGAACCAGTCAGGCTTTATGTGATGTCACTGACTTGGTGACCAGTGATGGGGAGTATTGGTTCTGTGCTAGTCCAGTGTTTGTGATCATTCCCAAGTGATCCTGGTAGAATGCATTAGACTGAAAAGTTGGAGGTTTTTTTTTGTCATATCACCTTATGCTTTTAACTAGTCGTTATATATTTGTGGACACAAGCTTTTCAAATGGCTTCTTTCATACAAAGCTGCTTCTAGAAATACCATAGAAATCTTTTGAGAATTTTTATCATCAGTGAGAAGTCATCAGATCTGAGGTAATGTTATATCTCTGTAAATAAGTAGTTGTTCGGTATTTCAACAATTAGCAGTCATGTTTCCTGCTGAATATCCCAGGCCAACATTTTGCCATTTTATTTATAATCTTTTGATGTTTTGTTATTTTTTAACTAGGACCAGAAAAATTTAAAAAAATTTAAAAACCTAGATCTTAGTTCAGATCTATATTCTCTCTCCCTTCTCTTCTTCCCCATATGAATTTCAATCTTAGTAGGTAGAAGAATTCTCAGGACAAAGATAATTTTGACTTAATGAGACTTTATTTGTACTAAAAATGTACTTATTACTAAAAATACAAAGCACTGATGTTGAGAAATTAAAAAGTGCAGGAAATAGTGATAGATTTGAAATAAATGAGAATGTCATAATTTAACCTGGAAATCCAAAGAAAATCTTGTGAAACTAAGGAGATAAATTCATATGTATTTCCAAGAACTTTGTCATTCTCTATGACTTATATAATATCTTGGAGAATTAGGAGATGACCTGGTTTTAGGAAGCAGGTCTTGTCTGTGGCAAAATGTTTCCAATTCAGTCAGCAGCTTATGTTTTCTAACATAGTAAAATTCCACTTTATCTATCATTTTATTGTGACCAAAACTCTATTAGGTACATCTTTGAAATTTACCTTACTGTCGTAATTGCTGTTTATAATGATGGTCCTGAGGCATAATCAAGATGCTGAAGTGTCTTTTGAACCATGAAGACAAGATTAAATTTCATTCACCATCACCTGAATGTTTAGCATATTTCATTATTTTCTGAAAGGATGAAAAATGGTAATCCTCATATATATAACTCTCGATTAACCAAAGTCAGCTTCCTGACCAGACTAATGATACCACCCTTCTTTCAGTCACCCAAGTTTGAAATTTTAGTGCCATCTTTTATACCTTCTTTATTATTACCCATATTCAGTAGCAAAATCTTTAAGACTTTACCTCTAGATTGTCATATCCATTCCCTCTGTCACTGCCCTAGTTTACATCTTTATTACCTCTCCAGTGCACGCCTTAGGGCAGTTAGGTGGCTCAGTTGATGAAGTGTTAGTCCAGAAGTCAGGAAAATTCATCTTCCTGAGTTCAAATCTGGTCTCAGACACTTACTAGCTGTGGGCCTCTGGGCAAATTATTTAACCCTGTTTGCCTTAATTTCCTTATCTGTAAAATAAATTGGAGAAGGAAATGGCAAACCACTCCAGTATGTTTGCCAAGAAAACACCAGATGATGTCATGAAGAATTAGTCAAAACTGAACAACAAACACCTCCTTTAGATATTGTTACATTTTCATTCATCTTTCATTCTCTACCCTTTTACCTCTTTAGTTTATTCTACTTCTGTCTGAACCTGGTTTTAACTATCATCTCTATGTAGATGACTTAAAAAAATATAAGCTCATTGTGAGAAAGGATTGTTTCATTCTTTATTCTTGTATTCCCAGTGTCTAGCTTATTGCTTAGCACATAAGAGGTGCTTAGCAATGTTTGTGGATCTATTTTTTTTTAATTATTGTAGTTCAGTTAATTCAATCCTACACTGTAGCTCTAGTCCTTCCACCTCTCTATTTAGAACCTTGACATGTTCCCCACTGCTTATCTAATAAAACCTTAACCATTCATCTTGGGAGTTTGGACTTAATTTATGTTTAGGATCCTTGATGACTTGGTCTTCTCTCACTTGTTTTTGTTTTAGCAAGGGATGCAGTTTTATTCCCTGGGTATATCTGAGGAAGTAAATGAGGTCCCACCTAGAAAAAAAAACTAGGGAGATTTAAAAAAAAAATCACACTGAAGAAAGAGAAGATTTGAGGGTGAGGAAATAGAACAGGGTTTCTCTGATCCAAAAGTTGGGAGGATTTTTGGAAGAATAGAGGTTGGAGAGAAGGGAGAATCTGTTGAGGAAAAGGCCCTCAGAGTGAATGATGAGAGAGATAAGGGAAGGAACACCATGAAGACAAGGTGTCCTTTTTGGTATTTGTAGAGTAACCACCTCTTCCAGCTTCATTTCCTATTATTGTTTTTTTTTTTTAAAGCAATTGGGGTTAAGTAACTTGCTCAAGGTTACACGGCTAGTCATTTGATTTATGCGTGGGTGCTCATTTTCTGAGGCCGGATCTGATCTCGGTCATCCAAACTCCGAGGCCGGCGCTCTTACTCACTGCGCCACCTAGCCGCCCCTTTAGGGCAATTGGGGTTAAGTAACTTGCCCAAGGTTACACGGCTAGGTTTTTGTTTGTGCGGATTAAGTGTCGGAGGCCGAACTCAGGTCCTTCTGATTCCAGGGCCGGCGCTCTATTCACTGCGCCACCTAGCCGCCCCTATTGTTTTTCAAATAGACGATTTTTATCCTTGTCCACAGAGGGCAGCTAGGTGGTAAAGTGATTAGAATGCTGGGCCTGGAGTCAGGAAGACCCATCTTCCTGAATTAAAATGTAGCTTCAGATGCTTACTAGCTGTGTGACTGTGGGCAAGTCACTTAACCTTGTTTGTCTCAGTTTTCTCCTCTGTAAAATGAGCTGGAGAAGGAAATAGCAAAGTACCCCAATATCTTTGCCAAGAAAACCCCAAATAAGGTCATAAAGAGTTGGACATAACTGAACATCATTTTAAGAAATTATTCTTATTTCATTAAATATTTCCCAATTAGATATAAAATTTTTTAAACAATTTTTTTTAAATTTTGAGTTACAAATCCTCTCTCTCCCTTCCCCCAGAAGTCAATCTATTTGATTTTGATTATACATATGAGATCATGCAAAACATTTCTATATTAGCCATGTTGAAAAAGAAAATACAACCAAAATAAAACAAGATAAGAATTTTTAAAAGTTACCTTCAATTTGCACTCAGAATTTATCAGTTCTCTCTCTGAAGGTGGATAGTGTTCTTCATCTTTAGATGCTTTGGAATTGTCTTAGATCATTATCTTGATCAGAGTAGCTAAGTCTTTCACAGCTGATCATCCTACAATATTGCTGTTTCTATGTACAGTGTTCTCCTGGTTCTACTTACTTCACTTTGCATCAGTTCATATAAATCTTCCTAGGTTTTTCTGAAACCATCCTGTTCATCATTTCTTATGGCATAATACCATTCCATCACAATCATATACTACAACATACTCAGTCATTCCCCAATTGATAGGTGTCCCTTCAATTCCCAGTTCTTTGCCACCACAAAAAGAGCTGCTATAAATATTTTTTTACAAATAGGTCCTTTTCCCTTTTCTTTGATCTCTTTGGGTTACAGACTTAGTAGTGGTAGTGCTGGGTCAAAGGATATGCACAGTTTTATAGCCCTTTGGGCATAGTTCCAAATTGTTCTCTAAAAAGGTTGGAATAGTTCACAGCTCCACCACCAGTGCGTTAGTATCTTGGTTTTCCTACATTCCCTCTAACATTTGCCACCTTTCTTTTCTGTTATGTTAGCCAATCTCACAAGTATGAGGTGGTATCTCAAAATTGTTTTAATTTGCATTTTTCTAATTAGTAGTGGTTTAGAACATTCTTTATGTGACTATAGATAACTTTGATTTCTTCTTCTGAAAACTATCTATTCATTAGTTCTTTTTAGCCATACAATGACCTAAGACAATTCCAAAAGATTCATGATGGAAAATACTATCCACATCCAGAGAAAGAACTGATAGAGTCTGAATGCAGATTGAAGCATACCATTTTCACTTTCTTTGTGTTTTTTTTCTTTTTGTTCTGTTTCTTCTTTCACAATATGACTAATATGGCAATATGTTTTACGTCATTGTACATGTATAAACTTTATCAGGTTGCTTGCCGTCTTGGATGGGGGGAGGGAGGGAGAAAAATTTGGAACTCAGAATCTTATAAGAAATGAATGTTGAACATTGTCTTTATAAGTACTTGGAAAAATAGAATATTATTTAAAAAATAAAATAAAGTAAAAAATAAAAACAAAAACTAACTGTTCATATCCTTTGACCATTATAGACTGTCAGCGAAACTGGACTATTCTGTTCCCTGAACTTGACATGCACATACTGCTTCTATACCTTTGTTTTTTCTGTTCTCTACCTGTTACTTCTTTTTTTTTTTTTGTAAGTACATATTCATTTAATATTTAGATGGGTTAACTCATTGCATTGTCCATCTGACTATATAATTTGGGTAATAGTCTTTCTTTTTTTTTTTAAACAAATGCTTTATTAACTTCTGTTTTACATCGTTCATTTGCGCCAGATTTTGAGTTACAATCATTTTCCCCCCATTATTCCCCTACCCAACCTCCCAGAATAGTAGTCCCACAAGATATCGCTTCCTCCAATCTGCTCTCTCCCATACCTTCTCCCATACCCCCATCGACTTTTCCATTAGAGGAAGGTGGATCTTTGTGTCCCAATGCCTGCACATCTTATCTCCCTATTACAAGCAAAAGAGTATTAATAATAGTATTTATATATATTTGAAACATTTAATGTTAAGACCTCGAATTTCAGATCCATTTCCTTCCTCCCTTGTCACCCATTCCTTCTTGGGAGATGAGTAATTCAGTATATGTTGTACATGTCTAGCTATGCAAAACATTATCATAGTAGATATATTGTACAAGGCCCCTCCCACTCATCCCACCTCCCACCTGGTCCATTCCCTACATGATCCTGTCCCTCTTCTATGGTGGGTACTTCCAACCTCCCCTCACCCCAAGGATGTCCTCCCACCCATCATCCCTCCTCTCATCCCCCTTCCCCCTATCCTGCTGCAGGTTGAGATATCCCATTTAGTATGTATGTCATTTTCTCCCTGAACCAAATTCAATGTGAATGTGGTTTTGCCTTTTTAGCCTTCCTTATTCTCCCCCTCCTTTGCAACCACTTACCCTTGCTTCTTCTACATGAAATAGTTTACCCTACCCTGTCTCTCCCCATCTCCTCTTGCCACTTTCCTCTCTCACCTCATAATTCATCCCTTGAGTATTCTCCCTTCCCAACAAATTCAACCTATGCCCTCTATCCATATATAACTGTAACCATATACACACACATTCACATATGTATTCATATGACCACACCCCCTTCTTCCATTATTTTCATAGTGAGAAAGATATCATCAGTCACAGTTATTGCTTTTCCATATAGGAATGAAAATAGTTCAACTTTGATAAGTTCCCCTTGATCTCTCTTCCCCAATTACCTTCTCAGGCATCTCTTCCTTCCTGTGTCTGGATGTCAAATTTTCTATTCAATTCTGGTTTTTTCCTCAAGAATGTTTGAAAGTCCTCTATTCCACTGAAAGACCATATTTTCCCCTGAAACAAAATACTCAGTTTTGCTGGGTAGGTGACCCTTGGGTTCATTCCCAGTTCTTTTGCCCTCTGGAATATTATATTCCATGCCCTTCGATCCCTCAGTGTAGAAGCTGCCAGGTCCTGGGCTATTCTGATTGTGTTTCCACAATATTGAAATTGTTTCTTCCTGGCTGCTTGTAGTATTTTCTCCTTGATCTGGGGATTCTGGAACCTGGCTATAATATTTCTGGGAGTTTTCTTTTTGGGATCTTTTTCAGGAGGTGATAGGTGGATTCTTTCAACCTCTATTTTGCCCTCTGGATCTAAAACATCAGGGCAGTTTTCATTGAGAATTTCTTGAAGGGTGATTTCTAGGTTCTTTCCTTGATCATGGCTTTCAGGTAGTCCAATAATTTTTAAATTGTCTCTCCTGGATCTATTTTCCAGGTCAGTGGTTTTTCCCATGAGATATTTCACATTGCCTTCTAATCTTTCATTTGTTTGGATCTGCTTAACAGCATCTTGATTTCTCATAAAGTCACTAGCTTCCATTTGCTCCAGTCTAACTCTGAAGGAATGAATCTCCTCACTGAGCTTTTGAGATTCTTTTTCCATCTGGCAAATTCGACTTTTTAAGGCATTCTTCTCCTCATTGCCCTTTTGGGCCTCCTTTGCCATTTGAGTTAGTCTATTTTTTAAGGTGTTGTTTTCCTCAGTCAGGCTGTTGACCCTCATTTCATACTTTTCCTGCATCCTTCTCATTTCTCTTTCCAATTTTTCCTCCACTTCTCTTATTTGATTTTTAAATTCCTTCTTAAGGTCCTCTATGGCCTGCAACCCGCTCATGTTTTCCCCTGGGGCTTTTGGAGCAGGACTTCTGACCTCACAGTCCTTTTCCGCTCTATGCCCCCAAAATAGGAGTCTAGGGTTGCATTTTTCTGTTTCCTTTGCCTTGGCATGTTGCCACTTAATTGCTTGACTTTTGGGCTTGTTGCCACACTATGGCTTTAAGGCCAGATAGAGGAATTTTCGTCCCGAACGTGTGGGGGGCAACTTCCGTTTCTGGCAAGCTGTAAACCCACCCACGACTTCTACCCTAGATCACAATCCAGATCCAGGGAGGTTAAAGCAAGAGCGATTACCCCCCAAGACTGATCGCTGGATCTCCCCATGATTTGTAGGCTGGGAGCCGGAGCTGCCTCTGAAAACTACAAAATGTCGTGTCTCCTCAGTGGCTTCTAGCCCCCAGGGGAAGGAGCTGACGCATTCCCCAAATACAGGTCCCAAAGTCCATAGGACACTAACCTCTTACTTTGTCCTAGGCATGTCTATGTTGATAATTCTGGAGTCACCACAGCTCCTGGTGTTCTGGGGTTCCTCCACCCGGCTGCTGGCCCTGCCGCCCTGGGGCTAAAACCTCGGCTCACGCGGACCTGGGCTCTGCTCCTGCGCTCTGCGCTGTGTGCGCTGCCAGGTCCCAGACCACTGTGCTGGTCCTTCCTGCAGGGCTGCTGGGCTGTCCTCAGCGGGAGGTTGGCTTCTCTGTGTCGTTCTGTGGGTGCTGGGGCTCCAGAAGTTGTTCAGAGCCCCCTTTTACATAGTTTGTGGGGAATCTGGGGGCAGAGAGGCTTGGATGAGCTGTTTCTACTCTGCCATCTTGGCTCCGCCCCCCTACCTGTTACTTCTTATTCACAATCTCCAACTGTCAACATCTTATTCATTCCAAATGCAATTCCCTTTAAGAAGTCTTTCCTGATTATGCAAAAGGTGTGATATTTCTTGCCTCTTATCTATCTTACCACTATAATTGTAGTTTTTTTGTGGTACTTATCATAAACTTTAATAATTTTGTTCATTATTATAGCTAGGTCTTGATTTGTGTGAAGAAATCTTCTGAAGGGGTAACATTATTCAAATCTACACTGCATATTTCCACTGTGCTATAACCAGTTACCACATTTTTTTTTCTTTTTGGAGGACAGTTGGGATTAAGTGACTTGCCTAAGGTCACACGGCTATTTTTTGTGTTAAGTGTCTGAGGCCGGATCCAAACTCAGGGCCTCCTGACTCCAGGGCTGGTGCTCTATTCACTTCAACACCTAGCCACCCCTAGTTACCACATTTTATATAAAACTCCTAGTGGGAAGAGACTATTTTACTTATTTTCTTTGGCTAGAATAATGCTTTGAATTGAATTGTGCTTACAGTGGGAATAGAGAATAGAAGCAAAAGACATAGAGTCTCTGACCTTAAGGAATTTATGGTTTAGTTGGAGAGATAAGATTAACCCATATTTAAATATTTCATTCTTTCCTTCCTTTCTTCCTTCAACAGGTATTTATTCAGCACCAACTGTGTCACAATCACTAGGTGCCAAATACACAGAGATAAAAATGAAAGTCCTTACTCTCAAGGAGTTTATGTTTTATTAATGGGAATATGAGGTGGGGATGAGATAAGACTCATTCAAAGTTATATAATTTAGCACTAAATTTTATGATATAGAGGTCTGAAGGTGAAATCCAGTCAACGTCTTAACTTTTGTAAGGACTTTGAGAATAGTTTTTACATTTTAAAATGTCTTTTTTAAAATGTACATTTTGAACATCTCACTGTATTTTAAAATATAAAAACCATTCTTGGCTTGGGCAGTACAAAAAGCAAGCTGAGGCTGGATTTAGTTCTCAAGTAATAGTTTTGCTGATCCTTGATATAGATTTTAAATGTAATGAGATTTTGGTGGGTTGGATCACATAGGAAAGACTTTTATCTATGAGGTAAGTCTTGAGGGATAGAAAGGACTTTTGACAGATGAACAGAGGATGTCTGTCTGAAGAGAAGGACTAAGTGAAGAAAGGACAAAAGGTAGAATGTAGTATAACAGAATTATCAGGTTACAGATCATGTGTAATATACCTTTATATGATAGAAAGGTTTGCTCTACTCTTTTTTTTTTTTTTAAAGCAATTGGGGTTAAGTAACTTGCTCAAGATTACACGGCTAGTCATTATTTATGCGTGGGTGCTCATTTTCTGAGGCTGGATCTGATCTCGGGTCATCCAAACTCCGAGGCCGGCGCTCTTACTCACTGCGCCACCTAGCCGCACCTTTAGGGCAATTGGGGTTAAGTAACTTGCCCAAGGTTACACGGCTAGGTTTTTGTTTGTGTGGATTAAGTGTTGGAGGCCGGCTCTGAACTCAGGTCCTTCTGATTCCAGGGCCGGCGCTCTATTCACTGCGCCACCTAGCTGCCCTGGTTTGCTCTACTCTTAATGAATGCTTCTGGTAATTTAAAAAAGCTCTTGAAAGCAGCTGTGCTGTTTCATAGAGGTAGCTTCAGTGTTCCTTGGTTCTCTAATAGTCACATAATGCTTTTTCTAAGTAACTCATTTTGTTCTCTTTCTGGAATAGTAAGGATTATCCTGTTCTAAGGCAAATCCAATGTTGGCCTGTGCTAATTATAGGAAAATTAACTATTAGTGATATTATGCATACTTGATGAATAAATAAAGCAATTTAGGGCTTGGGAGATTTTTATCATAGGAATGATAGACATTATGTTGAAGGAGGGAAAAAAAATAACTCCTTAAATCCTTAACAGGACTTCTGGTGGGATAATGCATTTTTTTTTGTAGTTTACATTTATCTTCCAATTCCTATAGGTTGAATTTGAATGTATAAATGAGAAGAAGAGGCAGAAGAAGAAAAGCTACAAAAATTCCGGTATTGTCAGTGTGAAACATTGTGAGGTCAGTACTGGTTGGGCTAATTGCTTTATTTTGAAGTCATTTTGAAGAGTTGTACCCATTCCTTTAGCAACATGCTATGTTTCTGGACACCTGAATCTTTGACTTCTGGACATTCCAGAAATTAAAAATTGTGTTTTGAGATCTTCAGGGAATGGAGGGGAATAGGGATAGTGAGTGGCAACAAAATATTTTAAATAACATCCTTAATTCAGGGGTCAAAACACCTCAGAAAATATGGGGGCAGTTTCCTAGGGGCCTGCGGGCACTCTGCATATTTGGTACTTTTTCCATTAGAAAGTAGACAAAAACTATGACCTCCATTCCTGCACACAATGCCTGATGACCTGGCATTTTCCAAACTTGTTGGATTGTGAGTAGCCTGACCCAGTTTTGCCAATCCTGTTAATCTTTTTAAGATGAGGAGATTTAATTGCGGTTATAATGTGAAGAGGAAAAATATATATATATATTTTATATATTTTTCCCAGGCTATGTCTTTCTGAGGCTTCTTATCATATAGGAGAGTCATTTCCTATTTCATCTGGCTGTGAAAACTATAAACAAAGCCCTTGTTACTTTACCTACTGTTAAACTAATAATTGGTTTTTCTCCATTTTGGTTGGCTTCTCCTATCCCAATAGTGGTGATGCCCTTTTTTGGAAGTCAGATCATTTCATTAAAAGTAAAATGTAATCCTGACATGTAATCCCACCTAAAACATCCCTGGGATGTTGAGCCAAGGTGCCACCATTAATGTTAGAAGGTCTTTCAATGGAATAAGAAATGCTGAAAGACTGATAAGTAGAGGGCTGGCTTTGTGTGCTAAAATCCAACCAGAATGGAGTGAGTTGGTATAGCATTAAATTTTGTTTTACTAGTTGGCAGAGGTGAAATGGATTAGCTTTGCAAATACTGTAACATGAGTCTTTATTCCCATGTATTTGGAGGGAGGTGTAAATTCAGGGATAGAGGACCTAGTGAAGCAGAGACATCTTAGACTACAATTTAGCACTAATTTGCATGTATTTACATTTTACCTTTATTCAGTTTGGTTCAGCAAGATTAATTTATGTCCTCTTCAAAACCTAAGTGAATGGAGCTCCTTGTTCTGTATTTTACAAAGGGAGGGTTATAACTTTAACTCTCTGTGTTTAGATTACAGTGGAATGCACATTCCTTGACTACATCATGGGAGGATGTCAGCTGAATTTTACCGTACGTGAAATAAATTTCAATGTATATTGAGCTGGATTTTATAGGGTGGGCTATCATACCAAGGCTTTACTGCCAGTCTTAAAACTATTTTTATTTGTTTGCAACTGAATATGTGACCAGATTTTCTATAAATTCATTAAATGTGCTCTGCCCAGACCCAATTTCTGAGCTTGTCACAAGCTCTCTGTTTTATGAACAAGAAAATCTGTCATTCCTGAAAGCAAGCATGCATGTATAGAATCTGTGCTCATTTGGTAATAAACAGTGTAATTTAGGAGACTGTTAACTGAAAATGGTTAACAGTTGCAGCAAATCCACAAAGTTAAGGGCTGAATGCAATAGAAATTCACAATTTAAGGATTCTAGAATAATAGGAACAGCAGGTATGTATTTCGTGTAAACAGTTTGAAAGATGGTTTCATAATGAGACCAAGAAATGCTCTCTTTAAATACTCTGATTTAATTGTCTTCAGAAATGCCAAGGCATATGCCTGCTCTTAGGGCACTGTCTGTAACAGACTTAGAGAACAATAGGTTTGGTGCAGGAAATTTTTCCTGAGGTCAAGCACCGACTTCGGTGCCCCAGTGTTGGTAGTTGTTACATTCTTGTTTATTGCAGGTGGGAGTAGACTTCACTGGCTCAAATGGTGATCCCCGATCTCCTGACTCTCTTCATTATATCAGCCCCAATGGAGTTAATGAATATTTGACTGCTATCTGGTCTGTTGGGATGGTCATTCAGGATTATGATTCGTAAGTCTCAACTGAAATCGCATCTTTTGCAGGACGCCTTTCCCAGCTCCTCTTACTTCTGGTGCCATTTCTCAGTTAATTATTTCCCCTTTGTCCTGTATACAGCTTTTTTGTATATATTTATTTGCATGTTGTCTCCCTCTGTTAAATAGTGAGCTCCTTGAGGGCAGGGACTGCTTTTTGCCTCTGTTGTATCCTCAATGCTTAAAGTATGGTTCCTGGTACATAGGAGGCGATTAATCAATGTTTATGAATTGATTTTAGAAAAATCCTGTCACATAGAATAAATGTTTGCTGATTTATTGATTTTAGAATAAAGATAACACTGATTTTTATAGCTGCCTGGAAAAAAATCACCTGCTTTTGTTTGGTTCATTCACTTAAAAAATATGTACAGTGCTTGCTATATGCCGGGCGCAATGCTAGGCATAAGGGATACAAAGTGAAAAATCAAAAGAAATGGGGTAGAGTAGATAGAACTCAGGACTTGGAATCAGGAAGATTTGAATTCAGATTCCTCTTTAGATGTTTACTTGTTGTGTTATCCTGGATAATCCACTTAATCTGTCTGGATCTCGCTTTCCTTATTTGTAAAGTGAGGGTGTTGGATTCACTTCCCTCTAAGGTCCCTTTCAGCTTTAAATATGATTCTACAAAGTAGTTTCTGCCCTCGTGGGGTTTGAATTTTAGGGCAGAGACTATTTAATTTTTGCATTTGTACATAAAGAGCCTAGCAGGGTATCTGGCTTAGAGTATGCCACTCAATAATTTGTTGTTGGTGTTGTTTTATAGTTTCTCTTTATAGATAGGTGAGCATTAGACCAAGTTCTGTATTACCAATTTCTTTCTAGGTCTGTTAGCTCTAGAGTAAATGTGCTTTTGACTTTTTCTGTTGGCTCTGGTTTATGTTCAAAGCTGTTAGAGAGATAATTATTAATCTGCCTGATATTTAAAGAGAATAAAACATTTCATATTGTTAAACTTTATTTTTAGTGATAAGATGTTTCCAGCCTTTGGATTTGGGGCCCAGATACCTCCTCAGTGGCAGGTAAGAAGTTCTTTTACCCCCAGAGCATCCCACTTACTGAAATATGTGCAAAACCTTATTCTTTTATTTGTGTGTTGACAGGTATCACATGAATTTCCCCTAAACTTTAACTCAGCAAATCCCTTCTGTAATGGTAAGTTTTCACAATTAGCATGATGTTAAGCTGAAAGTCTCAGTGGCACTGATTTCTTTTTTCAGTCAACAAGCTCACTTTAATCAATCAAACATATATTACCTAGTTCAGGGGGAAAAGGTCAGCACCCTGAACTTCAAAGTATACAGACAGATCAAACAGACATGCTTCCAAACTGTCCAACCATTAACAATACCAAAATCACAGTTACCAGAGAGGGAAGCATCAACATCTGGGTTTTCAAAGCTGGGGGGCTCTCAACAGCTGCCCAAAGTCTCATCTGGTCAAATCACACAACACTTCTCAAAGTGAGCCCCAAAGCAAAGCCTCACATCAGGGATTATATAGTCTTCTCCTGGGTCAGAGAATGTAACCACCCTCTTGACCCACTATCCAATCACACAGCGTCAAGGTGCGGTCATTCCTGAAAACCAAGCCTCCTATCACAGGCTCCATGTGACCACATTCAGCCTATTAGGGGGCAGAGTATATTTGCAAATTAAAGAAGGTTCTCAGAGTCACTTAAGCCAATCAAAGGGCCTTAAGCCAATCAAAGGGTCTAGGGGCAGGGAAGATCTTCAAATCTGTGTTTCCATTACATTTGGCCCCAAGATCTTTCATGCCCATAGCATACACAATTTATATTTGAATTAGCACTAAAACATCTCTTAGGTGACATTTTCCAGGTACATAAGAAAATCACAATATAATCTCAAAGTACAATAGTCCAAGTCTTCCACTCATGGGGCAACTGTTAACTCAGTCACTTATCAGTAAAATCAAAAAATAGTCACTCTTAAGTTAACTCATTCAGTCACATCAGTAATTTCAAAGTACAAGGTCAAAGTCTTCCACTCATGGGGCAAAGTCTTGATTAACTCAATTAGTCTCTTATCAGTAACAATATCTCAAAGTACAATCAGTCACTTATTCCATAAAGTCTTAATAAGTATGCCCATAGCATAGACAATTTACATTTCAATTAGCACTATCTCTTAAGTCATATTTTCAAGGTACTTCTAAAGTTACCAAAGTGGCCACTGGGCCTTAAACAAAGTACATAGCATTATCACATCAATTCAAAACAAGAGTCAAAATAAAGTTCTCTTGGGAGGGGGGGGGGTGTCCTTCCCCTTACCCTGCCCCAGCCCCTGCTTCCAAGTCCAGAGAGGGAGCTGGGCAACAAAACCAAAGGTGGGGTCCTTGGGGGTCCGTGGCACTTCACCCCGCCCACCATAGTCACAAGCCCATCCTCCCCCTGGGTCCCAAACTGTGGGATGCAGCAAGGAAGCACATCCAGTGCCCCAGCTTTGCCTCACAGTCCTTATCTTGTCCTGTGGCTGAACTCCAAACTCCTGGGTTCCTTCTCCTCCAGCAGAAGGCAGCAGCTCCAGGCTTCTCCACAGGTCTCCATGCAAGCAGCTCATCATTCCTGCTCTCAGCTCAGTGAAGTCAGCATGCAGGCCATTCTTCTCTCCTGCTCCATGGCTCCACAGAATCACAGCTACCACAACTGGGAAACAAACAATTATCCCAGCCCCCATACTTTCCTTTTACTCAGCAGATCCCATCCTGTGTCGCCATTTTGTAGCAGCAAGCACCCCAACATCCCCAGGGTGGCTGCCAACACAGGTTCTTAGATCTGCTTTTGTAAAGGAAAGCAACTCAAAATCAGTTAACAAACTCACTTTAATCAAACAAACATATATCATTTACCTAGTTCAGGGGGAAAAGGTCAGCATCCCGAACTTCAGAGTATACAGACAGATCAAATAGACAGGCTTCCAAACTGTCCAACCATTATCAATATCAAAATCACAGTTACCAGAGAGGGAAGCATCAACATCTGGGTTTTCAAAGCCGGGGGGCTCTCAACAGCTGCCCAGAGTCTCATCTGGTCAAATCACACAACACTTCTCAAAGTGAGCCCCTGGAACTGATTTTTTATATCACTTGGAACCACTCTCTTTTTCCTTGAATATTTTGTGTTTGGTTGTAGGGGAAAAAGGCAGAGAAGCAGTAATTTCTGTGAAAAAATTTTTCTTTTTGGAGGGCAACTGGGGTTAAGGGTCTGTGAAATTTTTTTTTTTTTGCTTTTTGGAGGGCAATTGGGGTTAAGCAACTTGCCCAAGGTCACACAGCTAGGGTTTGGTTTTTTTTGTTTGTTTGTTTTGTTTGTGTGTGTTAAGTGTCTGAGGCCTGATCCGAACTCAGGTCCTTCTGACTCCAGGGCCAGCGCTCTACTCACTGTGCCACCTAGCCGCCCCTATATCTGTGAAATTTTTAACATGAAATTATGTTAGTTGAAAAATTGCATTATCATTCTTCTTATGATTTTAGGCCAAATAATGAAATATTTATAATATTGAAAACTTTATCCAAGTCCTGGCAGGAAATATGGCTCATATTATTGTTTTTAATATTTTATCATTGTGTTGCATTTTTGACTTTTTAAGGCTCTTGAATATCCATGTTATTTTGACTAGGTAAAACAAAAACTCTGAATAGAGGGACTAATCCTGTGATTTTATTAGTTTAGGGAACTCTGGGATGAGGAAACTCACTCTACCAATATAGGTTGTCACCTTCTATGCAAATATAGCCTTAGGGAGTTGCCTAGAGCTCTGAGAAGTTAAATTCTTCCCAAATTCACATAGCCAATAAATATCAGAGATAGGACTGGAACCTAGGCCTTCATACTATCTTTCTTAAAATAGCTCATCAGTCAATATACCATGGTGCCTTTTGGTTATAAATAATCCAGTTCAACAAATGCTTTCCAAAATGTGTTTCAACATAGTCTGCTCTCTCTACAGAATAAAAATTTTCGTGTTGTACATCTTTATTCCTGAGTAGTACTTTGGGGTTCTAAAGGTAAAACGATCCCCATACCCTTGGTTGTAGATAAGGAAATTTCTTCCCTTATTTTAATTTGACACAGTTTCATAGAAACTTGTTCCACTGGCTATTTCATCCCCAAAAGGAAGGTTGTAATTTGATGAAATTGTAAGCTGACAAACTAAAGGCAGTTACCCCATTGTTTCAAAAGAGTAGTATTCTTTTCATTACTCTATTTAACAGATGTTTACAGGGTCTGAATTAAAATGCTAACCAAGGAAGAGAGTCTTGTAGATTATTAACATACTTGATGGCAATTAATACTGCTTTTGTTCTGTAGGAATCCAAGGCATCATAGAGGCTTATCGGACCTGCCTTCCTCAGATAAGACTTTATGGGCCAACTAACTTTTCTCCAATAATAAATCATGTAGCCAGATTTGCTGCTGCAGCCACACAGCAACAGACAGCATCAGTAAGTTGGATATTGTGGGTTAGAGTCTTGGCTTTTATGATTTGGAAAAATGGAAAGAATGCTGGGTTTGGGGTCTGAACATCTGAACTTGAATCCTAGATCTGCCAGATACTATCCATGGGACTTGGCCCAAATCATTTGATTTTTCTGGGCTTCAGTTTCCTCAGCTTTTAAAAAGGGAGTTGAACTAGATGACCTATAAGATTCTGGAACTGAGGAGATCTGATTTCAGGTCCTACATCAGACACTAGCTGTGTGACCCTGAGCAAGTCACCTAACCCTCTTTATCTCAGTTTCCTCATCTGTAAAATGAACTGTAAAATGAAATGGCGTCTAATTTATCTGCCCCAAATGAGGTCATAAAGTGTTGGACACAAATGAACCAATTAAACAATAACAAAAGTTCATTTACTCCCCTACTCAATTTATGCCTTACTGTTAGTATATTTAGTACTTAAACTTAGGAAAGTGATTTTTTCTTTTTCTTTGTAGAAATACTAGTTTATTTTGCCTTTTCTGGCAGTGAGGGAGCAGGGTAGAATTCTGTTAGTGCTTAAGGTGTGGGACTCTCAGCCCAAACCTAATTTATGGATGTTCTTTATTTTTTATTTTTATGTTATTAATATATACAATATATTATTAATTATATAGAAATCAATATTATTAATATAATATATCATTAACATAATATATTAATAATAATGTTAATATTTTTATATTATGGTTCTTTTAAAAACCTTGTCACTTTAGTTTAAATAGCCTTTCTCTTGCTTTTTGGGCTAAGTCAGTTTGTTGTCTGAGGATCTTAAGAGATTTTATTCCAGGGTTATTGCTGTAGTAGGGAAACGTTGGGAAAGAGATGAAGTAACTACTTTTCTCTTCACAAGAATCCTGGGATCCAGGTGTTGTTATTATCCCCATTTCAGATAAGGAAAATAAGGCAGACAGGTTAAGTAACTTGCCTAGGGCCACACAGCTGGTAGGTCTGGGGCAGGACTGGAAGTCAGATCTTGATTGCAGATCCAGGGTTCCACCCACTGCACTATCTAGCTGCCTAATTTTTCCTTGCTGACAAACTATTTGATTATGAAGGTAACTAGGCTCGTCTTATTTTACAGCAATATTTTGTACTCCTGATCATCACTGATGGTGTGATCACAGACCTTGATCAGACCAGGCAAGCCATAGTGAATGCTGCCAAACTTCCCATGTCTATAATCATTGTTGGTGTTGGAGGTGCAGACTTCAGTGCAATGGAGTTTCTTGATGGTGATGGCGGAGCCCTCAGGTCCCCAACTGGCGAGACTGCTATCAGAGACATTGTTCAGTTTGTTCCTTTCAGACAATTCCAGAATGTGAGTATTGCCATTCTGCATTCTTCTCCCCTACCCCCTCTCCCCCCCCCCTCCAAAAATCTGGAGCTGAGTGTCCTGCCTGAAAGACTTCTGTGTTGTTCCACAGCCAACCATTGAATAGATGTCCATGCTCGGGGGCGGGGGGGGGGGTGCAAGTCACATTCTTTAGCCATCTTGAGCACATCACTTTTCTCATGCCATTCTTGAAATTTCTGTGCCTATGCCCATCTGCAATGCTTTTGTTCAATAAGAATCATGCATCCTTCATGTTTTTGAAGTCTCTGTCAATGTTTTTCTAGTCAGAGACTCCTTTGATACATTCCAATGGCTGTGGTCTTTTTTTTGGCAGGCAATTGGGGTTAAGTGACTTGCCCAAAGTCACACGGCTAGTAAATGTGTCAAGTGTCTGAGGCTGGATTTCAACTCAGGTCCTCCTGACTTCAGGGCCAGTGTTCTATTCACTGTGTGTAGCAGCAAGCACCCCAATATCCCCAGGGTGACTGCCAACACAGGTTCTTAGATCTGCTTTTCAAAAGGAAAGCAACTCAAAATGGGTTAACAAGCTTACTTTAATCAAACATATATATATATTACCTAGTTCAAGGGAAAAAGGTCAGCACCCCGAACTTCAGAGTTACAGAACTTACAGATCAAACAGACAGGCTTCCAAACTGTCCAACCATTATATCAATACCAAATCACAGTTACCAGAGAGAGAAGCATCAACATCTGGGTTTTCAAAGCCGGGGGGCTCTCAACAATGGCTTCCCAGAGTCTCATCTGGTCAAATCACACAACACTTCTCAAAGTGATCCCCAAAGCAAAGCCTCTCCTCAGGGCTTATATAGCCTTCTCTGGGCTCAGAGAATGTAACCACCCTTTTGATCCACTGCCCAATCACACAGCATCAAGGTGTGGTCATTCCTGAAAACCAAGCCTCCCACCACAGGCTCCATGTGACCACATTCAGCCTATTAGGAGGCAGAGCATATTTTCAAATCAAGGAAGGTTTTCAGAGTCTCTTAAAGCCAATCAAAGTCTCTTAAGCCCATCAAAGGGCCTAGGGGCAGGGAAGATCTTTAAATCTGCATTTCCATTACACTGTGTCACCTAGCCGCCCCCAACAGCTGTGGTCTTAACCATAAGACCAAGAGGGAGGTGGTCTAGTAGGTCCCTAAAGTTATTCTGGGTCATTGCAGATATGTACAACACAAAGTCTTATTTTTCTAATAACTAGGACAGAGATTAGTAACCTTTTTTTCCCCATCATGATCCTTTTGGCAGTCTAGTGGAGCCTTTTTTCATAGAATAGTGTTTTTAAATGCATAAAATAAAATATATTGGATTTAAAAGAAAGTCAAAGATGAGTGAAAGTAAAGATATAATTGTCTTCCCATCCAAGTTCTGGACCCCCTGAACCCTAGGTTTCAACAGATTCCTTGGCAAGAGGGCCTAGGACCCTAGATTAAGAATTTCTGCCATAGAAGGTTTGGCAATTTCTTCCCAGGTTTGTATGGCATTTGTTTACCTTTCCTAGTGTAAAGATAGGGGAAGAAGACTTTACTCTTTCTGTGTGAATGTTTTAGATATGTATTTTTTTTCCTTTACCTTCCATACTGTGGTAGTTCTAATTTTCTAGCTGAAAATCCCGTTTTCTTATTGGGATTAAACTTGCTAGGAGTAACTGAGGAAAATGCTTAATTTGCTTTCTTACAATGATCAGTTTTCATATGGAAACAGGTTTTGCATGACCACACATATATATATAACCTATATCAAATTGTCTACCATCTTAGGGAAGAAGAGAGAAAATTTGGAACTTGAAATTTACAAAAGTGAATGTTAAAAATTGTTTTTACATGTAGTTAAGAAATAGTAAAATGCTATTAAAAATCCACAATGATCAGTTTTCTTTCAGGTTTGTTTGTTGCTCAGTCTGTATGTAACAGTCTTACCTATTAGTTACCTATTAGTTTTGAATTCTAAGGAAAACAAGTCTGCAGTGTTGTTTTCCCAGTCCCGTCACAAATGATGGAATAAAAAAAGAATGCGTAGTGTTTTGATTTATTAAGAAGTCCACAAGGCCTCCTATACTGCTCTGTCTTGATTATGCCAAGATAAGAAATGGACCTCAAGCTGCAGAAGGAGAAAATGGAATTTTTTAATGTCAAGTAATTTTGTCTAAATTAAGGTACCTAATAATGTTTAAATGTATGGTTGCTAACAAAGACACTTGCTTCTTTATTTATTAATTTATTTATTTTTTTTACCAAGTCTCCAAAGGAAGCCCTTGCTCAGTGTGTCCTGGCAGAAGTTCCTCAACAAGTGGTGGGTTACTTTAACACATATAAACTCCTCCCTCCGAAGAATCCTGCTACGAAATAATGGAATCAGCCCAGGAGAATTTCCTTGTGCCAAGTGGAGCATTATCTCTCCCCAAGATGCATTCACCAGTATTGTTTCTTGTGGCCCGTTATGGTGTCTCTGTGTGCGACATGATTCTTTTTTTGACGTGGAGCCATATCTGTTTAATGTTTTTGTATATGCTTGTAGATTTCTTTTTTTAAACATGAAACGTGAATCTATGTGTAATCAATTCAGTGACTGGTAATTGGTAGGAATTGACTGAGGCCTGTTTGGTTTAGAAAGTGGCAGTAAGATGACTTTTGTTTTACATAGATGAAGTCATTTGTGAATGATGATAAGTCACTTTGCTGGAACAAATGTTACCTATGAACTGCTAAGCTTTGCTGTTGTTCCAGTCAGTATATATTCCACATGCAAACTCCCACTCTTGCTCATGATAAAGCTGTTTAGCTGAGATGATTTGGGTGTCCTTTAACTGGTCTTTCTTATACCTCATTATTGCCTATAGAGTGTCAACTTTCTTCACTTATCTCTACATAATGCTGCAGTTGTAAGCCACATCTTAGGTAAATTAATGCTTTTGCCTTGAGGGGAAGGCACAGACTTAGTTTCTTATTAAACAATCACTGAATAGATACCTGTTAGAGACAAAGTTTTCTGTTGCCCTTTTTTTGTCTCTTTAAAAATGATTTTTTTCATCATTGAAGATGATCAGGTTGAAAGTGGGTCTTGTTCTTAAAATGCTTCAGGCAAAATGGAAAATTCTTTAGAAATTAAAGACACAGCTTTTGTTCTTCTTGCTGTAGTTCCAGATCTTCTCAGTTGGTAAGGAGTTCAGCTCATGTTAGCTTGTGTTTTGTGAGCCTGTTTGAGGTAGATAAATCAAGTGGTCTGTTGAGAACACTGTTGACTACAATGCACTTAAGAACAGGTTCATGCCCCCACTGTCCTGGGAGCCAGATAACCTTTGCTTCTTCCATAGCTTGCTACTTTATACTTTCTTCTGTACCACATGTTAACCAGTGCCAGGGGAAATCATTTTTGCCTCATCATGCAACATTTTTTAAGAGATTTTTTTTCTTGAGGGATAATAGTGGTTTCCTACCAATTAATCTATCATTTTGTAAGAATATTATTTTTTTAGTCCTAGGGTGTGTCCTACATTAAAGCACAAAATATTTCAGAATTAAAAAAAATTTGTTGTTGAGAGATCAGACCCATTTGAGAAGCATATATGTATATATATGTATATGTATACAAGTTTTTTAAAAGACTTTGAAAACCAGCCTCAGTGCTTAAGATACTTGGGTTTGAGCCTCACTTTGGAAACATACCAAATGTGTGACAAATTGCTTCAGCTTTCAGTGTTCTAGGTAACTCTTTCAGACTCTATGTTTCAGAGAAGAAATTAGCCTGCACTAGTGAAGGGAGTTTCCTTTAACAACCAAATCATGGGTTCGTTCTCTATCTCTATGTTGTTTTTACTCAAAGTAGAGTCCTCTGAAGGCTATTTTTCCAGAATATACTGCGTTAGAGCATATTTCTTCCTCATGAATTGCTTTGAAAAAATACCCAACATCAAAACTCCGGACATATCTAATATCAATATATGTATATATAAAACAGCATTAAATCTATTAACACATATGTATTTATAAGCCCATTAGCATGTACTTAGTACATATTAAAAGTGCAACGCTGAACACCAGTACATTTTACATGAAAATAAAGTGTGTGTGTGTGTGTGTGTGTGTGTGTGTGTGTGTGTGTGTGGTTTTTAGTATTGGTCCCAATATACATGTATAAATAAGAATATGTATCCTTACTCTTGTTGAAAAATCTCCAACACATGGATCTAGTTTTACATACATTCTTTGCAATGTGGAAGAGGGAACTAGGGCTTTCTAGACTCTGGCTTCTTTAAAATGACTGGACAATTCAAGCTGAGGTGGATTTTACTTGCTGCCATGTTGTGTTTGCCTGAGTAGACTAGGTGACTGGCCTTGTAGAACTCCCTATAAGTCTTTGGCATTGGGCAAACCACTATTACTGATACTCACCTGACTAATAGCATCTTACTTCTTGTGGCCTTATACCTTGTTGGCAATCCTTTCTTTAGATTATATCCCTGCTGTGGAGTGAATAAATGGTCATTATTTTACTGGCTTGGGGTTTGAATTATATGGAAAATGGCCCCCAGTTTTTCTACTTCAATTAATCAATAACCATTGGACATTTATTAAGCACCTACTATGTGCCAGACACTGTACTTAGTGTTGGAGATGCAAAAAAGGTGAATGTAACATTTAAGTGAACACAGTGCATTTAATTCACCCAGGTCATAAGGCCAGGAACACCAGGGATAAGCAGATTTAGAGTGTCCCTGTTTTTATGGCATTCCTTTACTTGGAAAGTTCCTTAACAATCTGATGCCATTGAGTTCTTGGTTAAATGCTGCTGAGGCAGGGTAAATTCTTGCCCATTTTATGTGCTGAGTTAAAAGCATTTATACTTATATTTTCATCACTTTATGAAAAAGATGTAGCTTCAATAATAGCCCCATCTCTTGTGCCACATTTGGATTGAGCTTTGCATTTTAAATAGTCTCTCCTTTTTTGAATTTGTGGTTTTAAAGAGGATATTGTGGGACTGATTATAGGGTGTCTTGAGACCGAATAGATCATGTCATCTTAACAGCTGTGTAAGTATCCAGATGAGAAACTTATATCCCTAATGCTGTCTCCTGACCAAGGTTTTTGTTTTGAGAAAATTGTACACAAACTAGCTTGGCTAGTTTGTGCCACCTTGTGGTAATACTTCAGAAATGAACTTATTATAAACTTGGGAAATGTAAATCTCGGACCAGTGATTCTCAGACTTTTCATTTCATGCTCTTTCAGATGGTTTTAAAAATAAACGTGATGCCCTTAACTTCTTATGCTGTATTTTTGACACTTTTTATATCTCTTCCTTTACTTATTTGGAAATTCATTTTCCTAAAACAATAACAATAAAAACAAAAAAAACAAAACACTATTATTTTTTACAAGATTTCTTTTACTATTCTGATGTTCTAGGGTAATTATACGGCAGGGTAACCTAATACTTTGAAAATCAGATTTAGACTATTCGTGCGCTTTTATACAAGTTGTATTTGCTAATATATGGATATGTGTAATAGTCTCTAATATATGGCCACAAGTATTAATTGTATCTTCCCTTTGATTTATGATAAAGTTGATTCTGGATGTAAGCAGTATGGTTGTGTCTTGGTTTCATTATGATCCTAATTGAATCTCTTGTCCCTCTCTGCATGATTCCCAAACAGTGAAAGGAAAAATAAAACATTCAATGAATTACTATTTTCACAAAGAATTGGGGGGTTTGTCATTTTACTGGATTTAACCAAACTGGATTTCTTTTTTATTCATTTAACAAATATTTAGTGAATGACTATTACTCTAAGAGACTGTACTAGGTAATAAGGGAGATATAAAATATGGTTTTTGCCCTTAAGAAGCTAAAAATCTAAGCTAAGCTAATAGAGGAAAGATAATTGTAAGGGCCACATGAGTGGTAGCACTTACTAAATGTTTCTTGAATTAAATTGTGTGTGTAGACACAGCATGGTATGATAACATAATTAAAGGTCATCTTCCTGTAGTCAGGAATGGCTTGAGCAATGTGACTCCCTTATTTGGTGGATATGGGGAAGATATTGAGGCAGCTAGATGGTGCAGTGGGGAGAGCACTGGGCTTGGAATCAGAAAGACTCATCTTCATGAATTTAGGTCTGGCCTCAGAAACTTATGGGCCCTGTGACCCAGGGCTCTTAACCCTGTTTGTCTCAGTTGCTCATCTATAAATATGAACTGGAAAAGTAAATGGTAAAGTGAATATTCAGTATCTTTGCCAAGAATCCCCACAATGGGATTATGAAGAGTTGAACATGACTGAAACAACTGAACAGCAATGGGGATTACCTCCTGACCATAGCCACACTTGTGCTGAGGTGATCTTTCCGACATTACACCTTTCTTGGTTTTTTGTTTTGTTTTTTTTGGAGAGCAATTGGAGTTAAGTAACTTGCCCAAGGTCACATGGCTAGGTTTTTGTTTGTGTGTGTTAAGTGTCTGAGGCCGGATCTGAACTCAGGTCCTTCTGACTCCAGGGCCGGCACTCTACTCACTTCGCCACCTAGCTGCCCCCATTACACCTTTCTTTAAACGTTGAACCTGCCCATTCTGAAACTGGGGCCTGTAGCATTGATCATTATACAAGGCAGATGGAATGAAACTCCACTTTTGTATCTTCTGCTTCAGGCATGATAACTACATTTTTGTAGGTATGGATGGAAGCCATGATGTCCATAGTAAGCAAGAAAAAGAACTCACACATACAACTTCTCTGCATGAACCAGCCTTATATGTTAATTCTTATTCCTTTATTCTGGTAATGAAAGGGAAGCATGAGGATGATTGGTTATTCTGCTGGGTACCTTTTGTAGAAAGCCCTTCGAGTTTATCTTCAAAGTGCAGAAGAGATATAGGACTATAGTTAGCAGGGATAGAAGGATTAAGTGAAAATTTTTTGCGGATAAGGAAGATGTTGGCATGTTTGTAGGTACTTTGGAGTGATTCCAATGAGGAACAAAGTTCTCTTTTGAGTTTTCCAGTGATTTCTACACAGTAATTATTATTATTTTTTGCTTTTTGGAGGGGGGAAGGCAGGGCAATTGGGGTTAAGTGACTTGCCCAAGGTCACAAAGCTAGTAAGTGTTAAGTGTTTGAAGCCAGATTTGAACTCAGGTCCTCCTGACTCCAGGACCGGTGCATTGTTCATTGTGCCACCTAGCTGCCCCCACAGTAATTATTAAAAGATTAATAGAGTTGAATTCTGCATAAATTCAAATGAGCAGAATTATCGAGTCAGGTCTTTTTCCCCTCACCTATTTTGGCCCTTCTCTTCACAAGTATATGTTGAGACAATTCTTCCCTGCAGATCTCAGATGGGTGAGGCATAAAGACTCCTGAAAAGCACACCATAGCTTTATTTCAAATACTAAAGAAATTTTTAAAAGAAATTCCTTACATAAGATCTCTGCTAGTACAACTCTTCTACTGGGTATAAACTCTCCTACCTATCTAACCACTCCTCTGTCTCTTTTGGTGTTCCTTTTCCAAATCATGCCCTCTAATTGTAGGCGTCCCTCGGTGCTTTGTCCTGGACCCTCTTCCTCTATACTGCTTCACTCGGTGATCTCATCAGCTCCCATGGATTTAATTACCAGCACTACACTCATGATTCTCAAATCTACATTTTCTTCCCCCAAACTCTCTGCTGATCTCCAATCGTGTCTCTAACTACATCTCAGAAATCTCAAACTGGATATCCACTAGGCATCTTAAACTCATTATGTCCAAAACAGCACTCATTATCTTTTCCCCTATTACTGTTGAGGGAAATACCACTCTCCCTGTTCCACAGGCTCCCAATCTAGGAGTCACGCCGGACCCTTCACCATCTTTCATTACCCATATCCATTCTGTTCCCGAGGCCTGTTCATTTTTCCTTCACAACTTCTCTCCTCTGACACCACTTTCGTGGAGGCCCTCATCACTTCATGCCTGGATTATTGAAATCACTTCTGGTGGGTCTGCCTGCCTCATCTCTTAATATTCTAGTCCATCCTCCGTGCAACCATTGAAGTAATGTTCCTAAAAGGCAAGTCTGATCATGTCACCCACTGCTGACTCAAAAAACTCCAGTGGCCTCCTATGGCCTCCAGGAGCAAATACAAAGTGCATTCAAAGCCCTTCATTGCCCAGCCCCTCCTGCCTTTCCAGCCTTCTTACCTACACACATGTACTCTGATCCGGAGACTCTGGCCTCCTGGCTATTCATTCCACAAATAAGACACTCCAATCTCTCAGGTCTGGGCATTCTTTCTAGCTGTCCCTCATTCCTGGAATGCTTTCCATTCTCATCTCAGAAAACTGATCTTCCTGATTTCTTTTAAGTCCCACCTAAGATCCTACTTTCTATAGGAAGCCTTCCTCAACTCCTCTTAATTCTTAATTTCCCTTTTAATTATTTGCTATTCATCCTTTATATAGCTTATTCCCTAACCTTTCCATCATGAAGCTGATATTTGAACTGGGCCTTGAAGGATGACTTCTGATGGGTTAGGTTTAGAATTGAGTCAGAAGTTCCATTCCAATCTAATCCAATAAACATTTCAGGGGAGAGTATTCCTAACAAGAAATGATATGACCATGGGAAGGAGGTGAAGGATAGGGCATAATCTTGGAATAGCTAGTAGCTTTTTGTTTGGGGCATAGAGCAGTATGCTGTAGGTTATGCTGAAAAGTGAAATTGTTCTACCTGGTTATACATTTTCCAAGTGTGCATTCCCTTCCTTTTCTTCCTTCCTTCCCTTCTCCCTCCCTCCGTCACTCCCTTCCTCCCTTCCTCCCTCCCTCCCTCCCTCCTTCCCTCCTTTCTTCCCTCCCTTCTTCCCTTCCTTCCTCCCTTCCTCCTTCCCTCCTTTCCTTCCTTCCTTCCTTCCTTCCTTCCTTCCTTCCTTCCTTCCTTCCTTCCTTCCTTCCTTCCTTCCTTCCTTCCTTCCTTCTTTCCTTCCTTCCTCCTTATTCCCTCCCTCTTGACCTCCCACAAATATTTACTGCTTGCCCACAAGATGTCAGGCATTGTGAACAGTGTCTCTTTGTGTGTGTGTGTGTGTGTGTGTGTGTGTGTGTGTGTATACACAAATGAATAAGGTAGTGTTTGACCTAAAGAAGTTTACAAACTATTTTCATTCACAGCTAGAGCCCTACACCAGGCCCCTAAAACTCTCATTTTAACAGACTCCTGATGAAGTAAAGATTTCCAGACTGGTGGAGAGAGGTAGGGATAGATGAGGTTCCCATGAGTCAGATTTCTGGTTCAATTCAACCTCTGTCACCAGCCCCAACTATTCCCAGCATGCCATGTAGTATGTGACATTGGTAGAAACTCTTACAGCAATAGTTAACCATGTTGTGCTCATTCGCTTTCTTTCTGCAACCTACAGAAAAGCAAGCACTTGCTTAAACTATGAATTAATCATCTAGCAAGGCATATAATGTATAATTTTACCACCAAGCAGCACTATTCTCAAGCCACCAACCAGGTCTTTCTCAGACAGTTTTGGGTGGCTAACATGCTTTCCAGAAGGTCACAGTATTCTCAATGCTCACCAGAGGGCGCTTTCCTACAAACTTTACACAGCGGTTTGGGTTTGGGAGCAGCAGCTATCCCTGATGTAGGGATATGGAAAAAGAAAATGGAAATTTGCTCTGAAATATTAAAATAATGGAAATCTCCAATCGGACTGTCCCCTCTTCTTCCCCACCTTTAGGAAATCTGTTTTCAAATGACTAACAGCTTTCATAAAATCCAGACAATGTTTTAAAAAGCAGCCACATGATTTATTCAAGCCCAATAAAGGAAATGTCACATAGAAAAACTGGAAAAAAATTGTTTTTCTGGGCCCCTTCCTTGCTCTGGGTTTCTGGGACCCTAGAAGAAGGATTAAGGGGAAAAGCTGTGTGGCGAGAATCTGCCAAGATCAACTCTGTAAACAGCTGGAGAAAATGGGGGAAGGTGGGGAAGGGGTTGAGATCAGATTTCATTAGTGGGTCCTGTATGACAATGCTAGTCAGTGTTTGCCATCATAACTTTGGGGTCCTGTCCACTATGGGTCTCCCCCAATGCAACTCTCTGTTCTGGCATGTGGATCAGCAGCTCAAGCAATAGGGGCAGCAGCAGCCACAGTCACAACTGGTTGCAATCACCTGCCTCCAGTGAGAACTCACAGCTTGATGGAAGTTCTTACTTGGGAAAATATCAGGCCAGAAGTATCTAAAAGCTCAAAGGAAAAAGGATATTTGTGCTTGTTTGGGGTTCATAGGCTCGTAGACTTTTTCTTCTCTAATTCTGAGAAGGAAAGATAGCATTTGGAAGAGCCTGCTACAACAGAAATGGAAACATTTCACTTTTTGGTGTAACACAGATCTATCAAAACCCCTTTAAATTTAATTTTCTTGCCCATGTGAACAAGTGGGGTCTCAAAGTTCAGGTCATCAGTGAGCATGGGCAGCTATATTGATTTTTCCATATCTCCTTTATTTTCCACTTTCTGAATAGACTTTAAAATCTGAAATTTCATATTAGAGTACTATCTAGGGTTTAGAATACTGATGCATTTCTATTGTGGCCCACTCATCTACCCAAGAGCTCCAGGGAAAAGAAACTTCTCACCTGCAAATTCCTTTTAAAAACCTTTAGGGACAAAACCACTGTGAATTTTTACCTGGGGTTGTTTTTATGTTCTTTATTTATTTCCTTGGTTTTTCATCTTCCCTGAAATCTGGACATTTTCTTTTTTTCCTTTTTTTTCTGTTTAAACAAATGCTTTATTAGCTTCTGTTTTACATCATTCATTTCCACCAGATTTTGAGTTACAATCATTTCCCCCCCCCGTTTTTCCCCTACCCACCCTCCCAGGACAGCAGTCCCGCAAGACATCGCTTCTTCCAATCTGCTCTCTCCCATATCCTCTCCCACACCCCCTTCGACCTCTCCATTAGAGGAAGGTGAATCTTTGTGTCCCAATGCCTGTACATCTTATCTCCCAATTACAAGCAAAAGAGTATTAATAATAGTATTTATATATATTTGAAACATTTAATCTTAAGACCTTGAATTGCAGATCCATTTCCTTCCTCCCTTGACACCCATTCCCTCTGGGGAGATAAGTAATTCAGTATATGTTGTATATGTCTAGCTATGCAGAATATTATCATAGTAGATATATTGTACAAGGCTGCTTATAATTCCCTCCCCCTCATCCCACCCCCACCTGGTCCATTCCCCACTTGATCCTGTCCCTCTTCTATAGTGGGTACTTCCAACCTCCTCTCCCCCCAAGGATGCCCACCTATCCATCATCCCTCCTCTCATCCCCCTTCCCCCCATTCTGCTGTAGTTTGAGATGTCCCACCTAGTATGTATGTCATTCTCTCCCTGAACCAAATTCAATGTGAATGTGGTTTCGTCTTTTTGCCTTCCTATTTTTCCCCTCCCCTGCAACCACTTCCCCCTGCTTCCTCTACATGAGATAGTTTACCCCACCCTGTCTCTCCCCATCTCCTCCTGCCACTTTCCTCTCTCACCTCACAACTTCACCCTTTGAGTATCCTCCCTTCCCAACAAATTCAACCTATGCCCTCTATCCATATATAACTGTAACCATATACACACACATTCACATATGTATTCACATGACCATACACCCTTCTTCCATTATTTTCATAGTGAGAAAGATTTCTTCAGTCACAGTTATTGTTTTTCCATATAGGAATGTAAATAGTTCAACTTTGATAAGTTCCTTTTGATTTCTTTTCCCTGATTACCTTCTCAGGCATCTCTTGCTTCTTGCATCTGGATGTCAAATTTTCTATTCAATTCTGGTTTTTTCCTCAAGAATGCTTGAAAGTCCTCTATTCCACTGAATGACCATATTTTCCCCTGAAACAAAATACTCAGTTTTGCTGGGTAGGTGACCCTTGGGTTCATTCCCAGCTCTTTTGCCCTCTGGAATATCATATTCCATGCCCTTCGATCCCTCAGTGTAGATGCTGCCAGGTCCTGTGCTATTCTGATTGTGTTTCCACAATATTGAAATTGTTTCTTCCTGGCTGCTTGTAGTATTTTCTCCTTGATCTGGGGATTCTGGAACCTGGCTATAATATTTCTGGGAGTTTTCTTTTTGGGATCTTTTTCAGGAGGTGATTGGTGGATTCTTTCAACCTCTATTTTGCCCTCTGGATCTAAAACATCAGGGCAATTTTCCTTGTGGACATTTTCTTAGTTTTTTTTTTCTCCCAAGACCTTTTGCTCTCCCAAAGAAAGCTATTCTTTATACTCTTGATGTTGGGAGGATTATGTATCTATGTGACCACTAAACATAGAACATCACACAAAAGTTAAACTTTCTTTTTGGCCTACAGACATTACATCATTAGGATAACCTATCTTAAAAACCTAACAAAGTCTCTTCCCTGATTCTCTTATGGCTACATCTTCTTTATTGATCATGTGACTATTTCTACATTGTTACTCCTATATGCTGAAAGCTACTTTTTTACCTAGATCCCCCCTTAAGAAAACACTTAGAGCATTTTGGAAATACAATATTTCCTCTGAAATTCTTTGAGAATTTTGGAACTAGAGAACAGTTTAGAAATTATCTAATCCAACTTCATTTCATAGGTGAGGACACAAGCCCAAGGCAAGGTATGAAGTGACCCCCTGAGACTACCTAACTCATGTCTCCCAATTTCAGTCCAAGGCTCTTAATATTACACAAAGCTACCTTCAAATAGAAGTTATTATATTATACAAATCAAGATGTGGGTTATGTGACTTTGGCATTGCTCTTCTATGTCACAATTTATACCCTCCTAATTTATTTATAAAGAGGGTAGATGACCTTTCATATATAATTTTATTTTATTTTTTGCCCTAAGATATGACAGCTTTAATGACACACATCTACTTGACCTTATTATCATCATTCCTATTCACATAGGTCGTGCTGGTAAAATACATTCACTCATAAACCCACAAATGGCATGAATGCTGTCTAGGGCTGTAATACTTGGGAACATCCATTCCAAGTGACTTGGGGACTATGTTGAGATAATTAAAACCAGCTCAAAACAATGAACAATGTCTTCTAAAGATTTCTGAAACCCTTACATAGAAGTAGATGACTTAGAAAACAGGCTAAATTTATATCAAATAGCATACAGTCTGTAAACAGACTCGACTTTGGTTGAATATCTACAACTAATGCCTGCAACTGAAATAAAGCAGATGTTCAGAGGCAAGTTTTTAAGGGTATCCATTACTATTATTTATTACTATACATTTATTAAATGCCCAGTGTTAAATACACATGTATTTTTTTATTCCTTTTGGGGTGATGCAGAAAAAAAGAAGTTTTCCCCAGAGGCTACTTTACTTGCAGTTTGTAGCCTGTTTTAATACCAAAAGTTTGGTATAGTCATACATTTTACAAATAATTCCTAGCTTAAGGGTTTTTTTTCTTAATAAAGGAAATAAGTTTTCATTTCTTTAAATACTCTGTGACATTGATATAAAGCAGGGTGGGCAATTTGAGTGGAGGTTCACTTTATGAGTCATGCTGAGTTTTGAGGGCCACACACAAGTATAACATATAGAGGTAATCGTGTAACAAGCACAGTGTTAATAACTCTTGGGGATGCCTTCATTGGACCAGAGGGAATCATTCATTGGCTCAGATATGGCCCACACACCAGGTTTTATTTACTACCTTAAAGAGCCTGTGCTTTGGATTCCTGGATATTTTAAGGTTTGGTTAATGATACTGGATTATGGGATCAGATCTAGAGCTTGAAGGAAACTTAAAGTACATCTAGCTCAACCCCCACCTTTTAACAAGGGGGAAACTGAGACCCACGGAGGTTGTAGTGTTCTTGTTTGATGTCTAGGTGGTTGCCTTTTAAAAAAAATCTGGGAAACTTATCAAGATTTATCTCTTCTAAGAGATTTATTTGGAGTCATCTTGAGCTGTCCAAAGGAGGAAAAGATCAATTAATCAATCAACAGGAATTTTTTAACCACTTACTAAGTGACTGTGGGAGGAAGATTACCTTTTATTGGAGGAGAAAACACGTTTGTATATAAGGAAAAAACCCCAAAATAAAAGGGCAAGATTGTTTAGGGAGGGAGGATGACAGGTAGTGTACTGATAATGTTTAAAAACAGACTCTCTGGGGGGAAAAAGGTAGACTAGACACATCTTTAACTTTAATTTGCATCATTAACATTTTCTCCCAGAAGTTTCTTAAGTCTGGACAATGAATCAAGCCTTTATTATTTTTTAAATTATTATTATTATTATTTTGCTTTTTGAAGGGCAATTGGTGTTAAGTGACTTGTTCAAGGTCACACAGCTAGTTTTTGTGTTGTGTCTGAGGTTGCATTTGAACTCAGGTTCTCCTGACTCCAGGGCTGGTGCTCTATTTACTGTGCCACCTAGCCACCCCATCAAGCCCTTATTTTTAACCTTTGCAAATTTCTGAGATGTAAAGGCTCATGTTGAAAACTTAACTATCAGCCCTGGGGAACTAGTAGGAGATCAGTGGAGGTTGGAGTAGTTGAGAAGAACTGGCTTTCCAAGGGTTTGGAAGTATAGCAACTTCTGAAAAATAGGATGGCAGCACAGTGTAATGGAAGGAACTGAGTTCTAGAGTCAGTGATCCTAGGTTCAAATTCGATCTCTACTGTTAACCATTGATGTGAGCTGAAGCAACGGTAAAGGTCTAAAGTCCAGGGAATGAGTATTTGGGGGCCAGAGAGAAAAATGTCTTTCTTATTGTAGTAACTAAGGGTGGCCACAGAATGGAAATACAGTGCTTTCTAGAGAACTAGCTGAGAAAGCAGGTTCCAGAAAGTTTTCACAAGACCTGGAAGTGGTGGTGCCAACTCAAGCCTAGTTTTGTTTGTCATTTTGAGTATTTATGTCTTAACATTCTGATGACGAGTTAAAAAATTCTTACCCAGCAAAGGTTTACCTTATTTGTATCTACATCCGTCTTGCTCATGAGCCTTTAACAAGGTTTAATTTTTTAGGACTATAGAATCATAGATTTATAGGTAGAAGGAAGTTTAGAGATTATTGAGTCTAACACCCTTGTTTTACAGCTGGGGAAACTGAGGCCCAAAGAGATAAAGTGATTTGCCCAAGTTCTACAAATAATAAGGCACCGAGATAGGAGCTGAATCCGGGTCTTTTCACATCATTCAGTGCTCTTTCCACTGTACTATTAGAAAGCTCTTTAAAAGAGATAATTTAAAGTGCTTTTCCAATCTTAAATTGTGATATAAATATGAAATGTTACTGAGATTAAAAATATTTTTAAAATGATGTAAGCATCAAGAACATTGCAATTCAACTTTTTTTTCTTTTGTTTCTGGAGGGGGGAAGGTAGGGCTATTGGTGTTAAGTGACTTGCCCAAGGTCACATGGCTAGTTTTTGTGTGTTGTGTTTGAGATCCGATTTGAACATATGTCTTCCTGACTCCTGATCTCCAGGGCCTGTACTCTATTCACTGTGCCACCTAGCTGCCTCTACAATTTAACTTTTATTGCTTTGTTTTGTTTGCTCTGGTTTTTTAGTAAAGTCACCTCCCCCTTAAACCACTTGTGTGTCTTTAAACCTGGATTTTAATCTATCCTGGGAAAGAATTTTCTTTGTAAATCACTACCATAAAGAGCCTAAATGTTAGCTCTGGAGCCAGGAAGATCATGGAAGATTAGTTTGAGAGCATGGGGGAATCCAGGGCTACAACCATCTGTGGACAATTCATATATGGGCCTGTAGATCCAATCTCATGTTTTCTGGGAGGAGAATGGCTAATATTCATGACCACTCAGACTATCTAGTTTCTGCTAACATATTCTGAAAGAGCTACACAATTAAGTAGGAATCAAGCCAAATTTACAAAATGATTAATAATGCAAAGACATTTTCTACTATTCTAGCAATTATGAAATAGGATATTATTTTTTTAAATTGCTACTCTGTTGCCAGTATTGTAGCTATTTGATATCATCAGTATTATGAATGCCAGTATGGAATGGCTCATTCAGTTAATCCCTGGTGACTGATGATGGATTGACTGAATGATTACTATGTGGATTAACTTTCCTTTGGCATGCATGCATGGTGACAATCTGATTGCTTGATACCAGTAACCTGTCTCTCTTAGATACCATTAAAAATGTTTATTGATGCCCTTTGTTTTTATATCAAAATAATTTCCAGAAAATCTTCCAGAAATATACCTTTTCCCTTAATTGGGATCTCCTTCACAAGTAATCATTTCTCCCAGGCATGTTTTGAGCATGCCTAGTTTGCCCAACATGAAGCCTGCTGTCTCCTGATGTCCCCTTTGATTGGCTTCCTGCATCTTTAAAAATGGTGAGACTGAGGCTGTGTTCTTTTCAGGGGACTCATATCTGCAGCTCCCAGTGTGGATGTCATGCATTGAACTGGTGAAAGGGGAAGGTCTTGCCTTTCTTTGCTTTTCTTTTATCCTAGTTTAGAGAAATGGGTCTGGTGGTGTTTGTTTCTGTCCTGTGTTGTTTGTCCTCAGTTTCATGGGACAGAAGTGATCATCATGGCTTTTGGAGTCTGAGTCATGGTAGCCTTGCAGCCAGCATTACAGGCAAGGTGGTGCCTCTAGCCAGGCTGACATGGAGGCCCTGAGAAGTCAAGGTGTGGGGACTTGAACCTCATGGTGGGGTTTTCTTTGTAAACTTTTTTTGTAAATATTTCTTTATAAAAGATCCAGTGTAACATGATTAAGCAAAATCAACTGTCACAGTGATGATGTCAGACAGAATATATACCATTCTGTGCCCCTTTCTAACAGAAGAGCAAAAAGTGTTGTACCATCTGTCTGATAGGATCGAAATTACGATTGCCAAGACTTGGGCTCCATTTTAGTGTTCTTTATAGTAACATTATCGTAGCATCAGGTATATTGTTCGCTTTATTTTGCTTACTTAACTATATCATTTCACTTAAGTTTTTTAAATGGATACCATTTTTTTTTTTTAGCAAAAAGAGAAAACACTGATAGCTCTGAGCAGGCTCCTGCTGGTAAATGTTTAAGAAATGGATCTCTGAAAAAATGTATATACAATACACTTTGAATTTTGATCTGGATTATTAACATTTTCTCCATCACTTTTTTTTTTTTTGCCTTTTGGAGGGCATTTGGGGTTAAGTAACTTGCCCAAGGTCACACAGCTAGGTTTTTATTTGTTTGTGTGTGTTAAGTGTCTGAGGTCAGATCCGAACTCAGGTCTTTCTGACTCCAGGGCCGGTGCTCTACTCACTGCGCCACCTAGCTGCCTCTTCCATCACTTTTTAAAGTCAGCAATCAGCAGTACAATAAATCTAGCCCTGATTTGCATTGATGCTCATGCTGAGAATTCAGCCATTGGCTCTGGGGAGCTGGTTCAAATTGGCTGCAACATATTCCATCTCTTGGCAACCTCGTCACAACCAATGGAAAACATTTAATTTGATAAACATTTATTAAGTACCAGGCATTGTGCTAAGCTTTGGGGATACAAGAAAAGGCAAAAAGATACTCCCTTCCCTCAATCAGTTTACAATATACTGGGGAAGACAACAGGTAAACAAATATAAACAAAGGACAGATAGGAAGTAATTAACTGAGGGAAAATACTGGAATTAAGAGGAGTGGAGATGAGATTTTATTTGAGATTTAAAGGAAGCTGGGGAGGTCAGTAGTAGGAATGGAGGAGAGATAGCATTCCAGGCCTGGGGGACAGCCAGAGACCATGCCTGGAGCTGATATAGGGAGGGTCTTGTTTGTGGAACAATAAGAAGGCCAGTGTTGTTGGCTTTTAGAGAGGAAAAAACTCAGACCCAGAGAAATAAAGTGATTTGCCTAGGTCACACAATTAGCAAAGCCAAGATAGGATCCAAAATCCAGCTGTGCTACCCATTAGTTCAAATTTTTAGCTCAGCACTCATCCAAAACACCATCTTGCCTCATAGTCGTTCTGTAAATATTTGATTGAATGCCTCCAAATGCTAGTGGGTAGCACTATTATCTGTATCCCACCTTTTACAGGAAGTTTTTTCTGATCTCTCTTAATTCTAATGCTTTCCTCTGTGGCTTATCTGCAATTTATACTATATATATAATTTGCATGTGGTTGTTTACATATTATCTCCCCCATTAGACTTGAGAGCTCTTTGAGAGCAGGGCCTGTCTTTTACCTTTCTTAGCACAGAGCCAGACATTTAGTAGGTGCTTAATAAATGTTTGCGGTACATAGCGTGTTCAAGGAGGACTAGCACCTCTGGTGTGAGGGCTTGCTGAGCCCGCCCTTTTCAAGGTTACTCATCAACTATCCACACCCAACTCTCACTTGTGGTTCCAAGAAGCTGTTCTGTGAACAGCAGCCTGACCTGGTAAACCTTGGAAAACTGAAACTGCAGAAGGGCTAAACCAGGTGGAGGGGAACCAACAGGCCTTCAGCCCATCAGTGAGTTGGGTGTGTGGGGGGGGTGTCTACTGAAAGCATGTAAAGACTTCCTTGGGTAGAATGGGCAGATGGCAGCAATTTGTTCCAGTGGCTGTGAAGGTGGCTGAAGCAGGCACTGTGGAGTGCTTAGAGCTTGGTCAGACATCTTCAATGACCCTGAGGTCATCCACTGCATCTGGGGCCATTGCCAGTTATCTTGACTTTTTGTCTTGCCATTGGACTTGAGTCAGGAAGAGTGAGGCTGATGACTTTGTGCAACTGTGTGTGACTCATTTAAATCCAGAGTCAAGACATCATTCACAATGTTATTGGTCCTCTTTAAAAATGAAGAACAAGGGGCAGCTAGGTGGCACAGTGAATAGAGCACTGGCTCTGGAGTCAGGAAGACCTGAGTTCAAATCTGGCCTCAGACACTTACACATGCACTCACTCGCATGCACACACACACAGACACACACACACACAGACACACACACACACAAACCTATCTGTGTGACTTTGGGCAAGTCACTTAACCCTAATTGCCCTCCAAAAAACCAAATAAAAATGAAGAACAAATAAAAATAAAGGTTTATTGGCTAACTAGAATAAAGATTTTCCCCCTCCCACCCATGAGGAATAATCAAAACTTTTGTTTCCACAGAAATTATGTAATATATGACTTATGAAATCTAGGGGATCCAAACATACCAGAGAGCCTTTTTGATTTGAAGCAAATGCAAGAAAAGCAGAAGAAGAGGGAAAAAATGTTTCCATAAATTCAGAATAACAATCAGCAGAATGGGAAACATAACAAAGGAGTTAAGTCTCACACTGAAGATAACAGGCAAAGCAAGGATCCAACAGGTTTTTATCTTGTTTTGAGGTTAGAAGTCAGCTAAGTAGAGCCAAAGTTAAGTCTTGCTTGGAAAGCTCATGTGTGATAAGCTTATGAATATTAACTTCTCCTCTGGGAGGGCTAAAGCTTTATTTTAATGGTCATACAATATATGTAGTGGGAGGGGGGAAACATATCAGGGGAAAATATATAGTAGGTGTATTGGAAAGTTGTGCACCTTATATTACCCAGTCAATGGGGGAGACAGGGGAAGGACTTTTTGGTGAGGTATAGGTATTTAGGTTTACTTTTGTTTTTGGAGGGTGTGTCTATCCCATGAGACACCTGCCACTGTAGTCTCATTAATAAACTTTATTTCTTTTATCTTCCCCCTCCCAACCTGAATGAGTTATTTCTTACGTTGCCCCCTCAAAAATATAAAAAAAAATCTTCAGAATAAAAAAGTCAGGGAAAATATTTTTTTTCCTCTTAATTTTCCAGATCTTCCTACTTACCCTTAGACCCAACCCTGTCCTCCCTTCCAACCAATCCACTCCATAAGACTCTCATTCTCCCTTCAGCACTCAGCTAGGCTTTTACATTTCTTTTTCTTTCTTTTTTTTTTTTTAAAGCAATTGGGGTTAAGTAACTTGCTCAAGGTTACACGGCTAGTCATTTGATTTTATGCGTGGGTGCTCATTTTCTGAGGCGGATCTGATCTCGGGTCATCAAACTCCGAGGCCGGCTCTTACTCACTGCGCCACCTAGCCGCCCTTTCGGGCAATTGGGGTTAAGTAACTTGCCCAAGGTTACACGGCTAGGTTTTTGTTTGTGCGGATTAAGTGTCGGAGGCCGGCTCTGAACTCAGGTCCTTCTGATTCCAGGGCCGGCGCTCTATTACTGCGCCACCTAGCCGCCTCGGCTTTTACATTTCTTAATCTGGCAAGAGAGACAGTATGGTTCAATGGTTAGAGGGCTGGTCTTGGAGAAAAGACACCTAAATTTAAATTCTGCCTCTCTGAGCAAGTCACTTAACCTCTTAGAGACCCAATTACCTCCCTAAAACTATAAATTATAGATACTTTGGGGATCTGCATTGGTAGAAGAAAGTCTACACCAGAAAAATCACAGCTCGAGGTTCTCCCTCCCCTACCCCAAAGCCTCTGGCATGAAATTACCTCTGGTGACTCTGGGGCTGATGCCTATTGGGAAGCAGAAGACAATAATTTTTTTTCTTTTTTTTTTTTCTTTTTGGAGGTAAGAAGGTAGGACAACTGGGGTTAAGTGACTTGCCTAAGGTCACATGGCTAGTTTTGTGTTAAGTGTCTAAGGCTGTATTTGAACTCAGGTCCTCCTGACTCCGGGGCCAGTGCTCTATTCACTGAGCCACCTAGCCACCCCACACATGAAGGTTTTATGGTTTGTGACCAGGCCTCCCACAGTGAGGTGGAGTTTATGAAGCTGTGTGCAGCAGAGTTCTAGGCTCTCCCAGCTGATTGGGATCAAGGAGCTAGGCCCTAATCAGCTGATGAAGTGGGAAGTCTCTTCTGCAAGTGTCAGATTTTGGTTTAGGAATTACAGGGGCTGGAGAATATAGCCTGAAGCCTCTGACTGCCCTCAATTCTGTTCTGCAGGCTCATCAACCAACATAAACTTCCCCTGGCTCACCAAAACCTGACAAATGCAATTTTCAAGCCTTTTTCCAGACCATACATTAGGTGACCTCCTCTTATTGATTTTTGTTTTAGAAAGTCTTGTCAGTAGGAAGGTGATGACTTTAATGGCTGTTTCTTGGCCTACTTAACCCTTTTCTTTTATTTTAGATTTTTATAGGGAGAAGCCTATTTTTTAAAAGCTTGATGGGATATCAAAATGGTTTCAGAGAGATGTAGCCCCCTCATTTGGCTTATGTAGCTGAGCTAATAGCAGCCTTTGCTAGGGAGAGACTTATTAACCATTTCACCATCTCGTGGAGGGAATGGACCGAAAGATGATTATCAGAACAGCTGGGGCAGAAATGCTTTGCTAATTGAGGGATTGTAGAGATGTTCAACTGATTGCAGGTGAGAAACAAAGCCTGGTGGAAAGTAGTGGGTAAGGGGAGTGGGATGAGGCTTTGGATAGTTGAAGGTGAGAGTTGTCTCTATGCTGTGCACTGATCACTCCTACTCCTTGTATGTGGCTCTCCAATATATAGATCTGTGTTATATTCTGAAAGTTTATTTTTTAAAGTTTTATTGATGCCTTGTTTTTATATTTTGGTCATTTCTTGACATACTTTCCACCCCTTCCTAACCAGTGATCTTCCACATAAAGAAAAACAGGTAAGTGAAACTAACACAAATACTTTGAAAGTATATGCTTTTATTTTTTTCAAGTAACAGGCTTTTATTTTTTCTCCCTCTTCCCTTGCCCCCCTCCCACTGGAAAAAAAAAAGCGAAAAAGTCCTTCTAACAAATATGGTCAAACAAACCCTTGAATTTGCCATGTCCAAAAATATGTGCCTCATTCTGCATTTTGAGTCTATAACCTCTTTATCAGGAGGTGGGTAGTATAATTTCCTCATCAGTCTTTTTTTTTTTTTTTTGCTTTTTGGAGGACAATTAGGGTTAAGTGACTTGCCCAAGGTCACATGGCTAGTTTTTGTGTTAAGTGTCTGAAGCTGGATTTGAACTCAGGTCCTCCTGACTCCAGGACTGATGCTCTCTATTCACTGCACCACCTCACCACCCACCTCATCAGTCTTTTGGAATCGCAGTTGTTGATTGCATTCATCAGAGTTTTTAAGTCTTTCAAAGTTGTTTGTTATTTATACAATATAATAACATACAAAATAATAACAACATTGTTATTATAGAAATTATTCTCCTGGTTCTGCTCTCTTCATTTTGTATCAGTACATACAAGTCTTCCCAAATACCTCTGAAGCTGGTTTTTTTTTTTTTGGTTATTTGTTACAGCATAATAGTATTTTATTACATTCATATACCATATTATGTTCAGTTATTCCTCAACTGATGGATATCCCCTTAGTTTCCAGTTACTTGCTATTCCAAAAGGAGCCATGCTAAATATTTTTCTATATCTTGTTCTTTTTCCTCTTTGGTCTCTGAGAGGTATAAAACTAATAGTGTTATTATTGGATCAAATGACATGCAGAGTTTAGTGATTTTAGGGGAATAGTTTCAAATTGCTTTCCAGAATACATAGACCAATACTATCCCCAGTATGGGCAGCTAGGTGGCATAGTGGATAAAGTTCTGGTCTCGGAGTCAGGAAGATTCATTTTCCTGAGTTCTAATCTGGCATCAGACACATTACTAGTTGTGTGACCCTCAACAAGTAATTTAACTTTGTTTGCTTCAGCTTCCTCAGCTTTAGAATGAGCTGGAGGAGGAAATGGCAAACCACTCTAGTATCTTTGCCAAGAGAACATGACTGAAAACCACTGAACGACAAATCAATAGTATGCCTATTTTCCTGAAGTCACTCTGACCTTTGTCCCGCTACCTTTTTGTTATCTTTTCCAACTGTTAAGTGTGAGGTAAAATTTCAGAACTGCTTTAATTTGCATTTCTCTTATTATTAGTGACTGGGAACATATTTTCTCATAGCTGTTTGGATTTTTTTTTTTTGAGTTAGAAAACTTCCTATTCATATCCTTTGATCATTTATCAACTGGGGAATGGCCTGAAACTCTATAAAACATTCCCTGTCTCTAGTCTACTTTTTTTTTTTTTGCTTTTTCTAACTTTATTTTTTTTAATTTAAACAAATGCTTTATTAACTTCTGTTTTACATCATTCACTTCCACAAGATTTTGAGTTACAATCATTCCCCCGCCGTTTTTCCCCTACCCACCACCCCAGAATAGCAGTCCCACAAGATATTGCTTCCTCCAATCTGCTCTCTCCCATATCATCTCCCATACCCCCTTCGACTTTTCCATTAGAGGAAGGTGAATCTTTGTGTCCCATTGCCTGCACTTCTTATCTCCCAATTACAAGCAAAAGAGGATTAATAATAGTATTTATATATATTTGAAACATTTAATCTTAAGACCTTGAATTTCAGATACATTTCCTTCCTCCCTTGTCACCCATTCCCTCTGGGGAGATAAGTAATTCAGTATATGTTGTACATGTCTAGCTATGCAGAACATTATCATAGTAGATATATCGTAAAAGGCTGTTTATAATTCCCTCCCACTCATCCCACCCCCACACCTGGTCCATTCCCTACTTGATCCTGTCCCTCTTCTATAGTGGGTACTTCCAACCTCCCCTCCCCCGAAGGATGCCCTCCCATCTATCATCCCTCCTCTCATCCCCCTTCCCCCTATTCTGCTGCAGGTTGAGATATCCCATTTAGTATGTATGTCATTCTCTTCCTGAACCAAATTCAATGAGAATGTGGTTTTGCCTTTTTGCCTTCCTATTCTTCCCCTCCCTTGCAACCATTTCCCCTTGCTTCTTCTACATGAGATAGTTTACCCTATCCTGTCTCTCCCCATCTCCTCTTGCCACTTTCCTCTCACCTCATAATTTCACCCCTTGAGTATTCTCCCTTCCCAACAAATTCAACCTATGCCCTCTATCCATATATGACTGTAACCATATACACACACATTTACATATGTATTCATATGACCATATACCCTTCTTCCATTATTTTCATAGTGAGAAAGATTTCCTCAGTCACAGTTATTGTTTTTCCATATAGGAATGTAAATAGTTCAACTTTGATAAGTTCCTTTTGATTTCTTTTCCTTGATTACCTTCTCAGGCATCTCTTGCTTCTTGCATCTGGATGTCAAATTTTCTATTCAACTCTGGTTTTTTCCTCAAGAATGCTTGAAAGTCCTCTATTCCACTGAATGACCATATTTTCCCTGAAACAAAATACTCAGTTTTGCTGGGTAGGTGACCCTTGGGTTCATTCCCAGTTCTTTTGCCCTCTGGAATATCATATTCCATGCCCTTCGATCCCTCAGTGTAGAAGCTGCCAGGTCCTGGGCTATTCTGATTGTGTTTCCACAATATTGAAATTGTTTCTTCCTGGCTGCTTGGAGTATTTTCTCCTTGATCTGGGGATTCTGGAACCTGGCTATAATATTCCTGGGAGTTTTCTTTTTGGGATCTTTTTCAGGAGGTGATTGCTGGATTCTTTCAACCTCTATTTTGCCCTCTGGATCTAAAACATCAGGGCAATTTTCCTTGAGAATTTCTTGAAGGGTGATTTCTAGGTTCTTTCTTTGATCATGGCTTTCAGGTAGTCCAATAATTTTTAAATTGTCTCTGCTGGATCTATTTTCCAGGTCAGTGGTTTTTCCCATGAGATATTTCACATTGCCTTCTAATCTTTCATTTGTTTGGATCTGCTTAACAGCATCTTGATTTCTCATAAAGTCATTAGCTTCCATTTGCTCCAGTCTAACTCTGAAGGAATGAATCTCCTCAGTGAACTTTTGAGATTCTTTTTCCATCTGGCAAATTCGACTTTTTAAGGCATTCTTCTCCTCATTGCCCTTTTGGGCCTCCTTTGCCATTTGAGTTAGTCTATTTTTTAAGGTGTTGTTTTCCTCAGTCAGGCTGTTGACCCTCATTTCATACTTTTCCTGCATCCTTCTCATTTCTCTTCCCAATTTTTCCTCCACTTCTCTTATTTGATTTTTGAAGTCCTTCTTAAGGTCCTCTATGGCCTGCAACCCGCTCATGTTTTCCCCTGGGGCTTTTGGAGCAGGACTTCTGACCTCACAGTCCTCTTCCCGCTCCATGCTTCGACCCTCCTTGCCCCCAAAGTAGGAGTCTAGGGTTGCATTTTTCTGTTTAATTTGTTTCCTTTGCCTTGGCATGTTGCCACTTTATTACTTGACTTTTGGGCTTGTTGCCACACTATGGCTCTGCTGCCAGACAGGGGAATTTTCATCCCAAACGTGTGGGGGACAACTTCTGTTTCTGGCAAGCTGTAAACCCACCCACGACCTCCACCCCAGATCACAATCCAGATCCAGGGAGGTTAAAGCAAGAATGATTACCTCCCAAGACTGATCGCTGGATCTCCCTACAGTTCGCAGGCCAGGAGCTGGAGCTGCCTCTGAAAACTACAACATGGCGTGTCTCTTCAGTGGCTTCTAGCCCCCAGGGGAGGAAGCTGACACATTCCCCAAATACTGGTCCCAAAGTCCATAGGGCACTAACCTCTCACTTTGTCCTAGGCATGTCTATGTTGATAATTCTGGAATCGCCACAGCTGCTGGTGTTCTGGGATCCCTCCAGCGGGTTGCTGGCCCTGCTGCCCTGGGGCTAAAACCGGGACTCAGGCACTTGGCTGTGCTTGGCTCCCTGTGCTCTTCGCGCTGCCCTGCTGGCTCCCAGAGCGCTGCACTGGTCCTTTCTGCAGGGCTGCTGGGCTGTCCTCAGCATGAGGTTGGCTTCTCTGTGTAGTTCTGTGGGTACTGGGGCTCCAGAAGTTGTTCAGAGTCCCCTTTTACATAGTTTGGAGGTAATCTGGGGGCAGAGTGGCTTGGATGAGCTGTTTCTATTCAGCCATCTTGGCTCCGCCCCTCTGCTTTTTTTCTAGTCTACTTTCTTCTAATGAAAAGGAGATGCATTTCCTGATCCTTTTTCCCATATAAATTGGTCTTTATAATTACAAAGCATTTAGCTTTGATTGTGTTTTTTGTCTACATTATTGTAGTCATTGTTTTTTGCTATCACTTCATAAGGTCTTTCCATGTCTTTGGATTTCTAATTTTTGTTTTTTCCTGCAATGCAGTAATATCCCCATACATTAATATTGTACAACATGTTTGACCCTCCCCTAATTGGTAGGCATCTGCTTTATTTCTAGAGCTACCACACAATGTACTGTTTTAAATATTTCAGTATCTATGGGATGCTTTTTCCTCTGATCTCCTGGAATACCATTCAGCTGTAGGATCCCTGGATCAAAGGCTGCATAAACAATTGTAAAACTTTTATTGTATAATTTCAAGTTGTACTCCATAATGGTTGGGCAAATCACTGCTTCCTCTACAGCATGTTAGTGTGTTTGTACTTCTCTAGCTTCTCCAGCATCAACTATTTCCATCTTCTATCATCTTTGAAAACTTGTTCAGTGTGAGGTGAAACCTGTTTTAACTTTTATTTCCCTTATTGATTTGAAACTTTCACATAGTCTTCAGAATATTGTCTGTTCGTATTCTTTGACCAAGTATCTGTTGGAGGATGCTTCTTGGGCTTAGGTAGTTTTAAAATTTCCATATGTGTAGCATATATCATACTTTTATCAGTAATGTTTGATGTCAAGATTAGCCCCCTCCATCCCCATTTACAGTTTCCCTTCCTATATTAACTGCATTTAGTTTGTTCATGAAAAAGGTCTTAAATTTTAAGAACTCAAAACTGTTTATTTTATTTTAATTATTTCCTCCATTCTTTGGTTAAGTGAAGCTATTTACTAAAATGGGAGCCTACATGTTCTTTAAATTCTAATGAGTCTCTTCTAGCTCTTAGGATTCTGATGATTCTTCTGTGAAGAATCTGTCACTATCTGCTTCCTAAGGACATCAGATTTTGTTAGTTTAATTGATGCTAATTAAGTCATCAAGACAGCATTCTAAAATGTATTTAATTAACTTAAGAGATTTTTTTCCATCATGTTTTTAAGTACATATCAATTGGACACATAGATATAGCCTGTCTCTCTAATCCTGAAGCCTTTCCTAGGGTTTGAACTGAGCAGTATTCTAGGTCTCCTATCCTTTGGGGTAAAGAAGTGCCCAAGGAATATACCTGCAATTTATATAAAGACCTGGGAGATTTGATTCCTTTTAAAAATAATTAAACAAACTAAAACAAGTCCCAACTGTGTAACAACAATAAAAAACCTTTTTTTAAAATTAAACAAATGCTTTATTAACTTCTGGTTTACATCATTCATTTCAGCCAGATTTTGAGTTACAATTTCCCCCCCATTTTTCCCCTACCCACCACCCCAGAATAGCAGTCCCACTAGATATCCCCTCATCCAATCTGCTCTCTCCCATATCTTCTCCCATACCCACTTCGACTTTGCCATTAGGGCAAGGTGAGTCTCTGAGCCCCAATGCCTGGACATCTTATGAAACATTTAATTTTAAAACTTCAATTTTCAAATCCATTCCCTTCTTCCCTTGTCACCCACTCCCTCTGAGAAGATAAGCAGTTCAGTATGTGTTGTACATGTATAGCTATGCAAAACATTACCATAGTAGATATATTGTAAAAGACTGCTTATATTTCCCACCCATCCATCACACCTCCCATCTGGTCCATTCCCTACTTTGATCCTGTCCCCCTTCTATAATGGGTACTTCCAACCTTCCCTCCCCCTAGAATGCCTTCTTCTCCATCATCCCCCCTCTCATCCCCCTTTCCCCTACTCTCCTGCAGGGTGAGATATCCCATTTAGTATGTATGTGATTCTCTCCTTGACCCAACTTCAATGAGAATATGCTTTTGCCTTTTTGCCTTCCTGTTCTTTCCCTCCCCTGCAACCACTTCCCCTTGCCTCTTCTACATGAGATAGTTTGCCCTACCCTGTCTCTCCCCATCTCCTTTTGCCACTTTCCTCTCTCACCTCTTGACTTCACCCCTTAAGAATCATCCATTCCCATCAAATTCAACCTGTGCCCTCTATCAATGTATACCTGTAAACACATGCCCATATACCCTTCTTCAATTATTTTCATAATGAGAAAGGTTTCATCAGACACAGTTATTGTTTTTCCATGTAGGAATATAAATAGTTCAACTTTGATAAGTTTCTTTTGATTTCTTTTCCTTGATTACCTTCTCAAGCATCTCTTGCTTCTTGTGTCTGGATGTCAAATTTTCTATTCAATTCTGTTTTTTTCCTCAAGAATGCTTGAAAGTCCTCTATTCCACTGAATGACCATATTTTCCCCTGAAACAAAATACTCAGTTTTGCTGGGTAGGTGACCCTTGGGTTCATTCCCAGCTCTTTTGCCCTCTGGAATATCATATTCCATGCCCTTTGATCCCTCAGTGTAGAAGCTGCCAGGTCCTGTGCTATTCTGATTGTGTTTCCACCATATTGAAATTGTTTCTTCCTGGCTGCTTGTAGTATTTTCTCTTTGATCTGGGAGTTCCGGAACCTGGCTATAATATTCCTAGGAGTTTTCTTCTGGGGATCTTTTTCAGGAGGCAATCTGTGGATTCTTTCAACCTCTATTTCCCCCTCTGGGTCTAAAACATAGGGGCAATTTTCCTTGAGAATTTCTTGAAGGATGATTTCTAGGTTCTTTCTTTGATTGTGGCTTTCAGGTAGTCCAATAATTTTTAAATTATCTCTCCTGGATCTATTTTCCAGGTCAGTGGTTAATAAAAAACCTTTTTACAGGCTTTATTGAATCATAGATTTTTCAGAGTTGTAAGAGGTCTCTATTGCCACATAGTCCAATACTGTCTACAACATACTCAACTGGGCATTGGACCTTTGAGGTCCTTTGGTGATCCGTTATCTTTCAAACCTTCCCTTTCCATTTTAGAAAACTCCAGTGGTTATTTTGAGCCAAAATTTTCTTCCCTTTTATGTAGTTTAGATCAAATTATTTGGTTGGATTGTTGTTTTATGTGTTATATAGGAAGAATGAATGAATTTTGCTTCCTTAGAACATAGTATAAAGTTATATTCTCACCTTTTCCACCATATTACTCTAATCTACTAATGAACCTTTAGATTTGGCTAGTTGCCAAAGTCCCTCAATGTGTATGTGGTGTTTAGACTTCAGTATGGGAACATTTTTCAACTGAAATGCCTGTTAGCCCTCTAGCAGTCCTGGTTGCTTTCAGTTGAGTGTCCTGTTGCTTATTTGTTATGTTAATATGTACATTAATATGAAGGACCACTAATCTTTGAACAGAAGTCACCAGATTTTTTGAGGGTAATTAAGCCCACATTAGATATCAAGGTAAAATAAATATTGGGGAAAGAAGAAAAAAATATGCACAATATATCTAAATAAGAGTCACACTAGAAAGGGCTACATATGGGGTATCCAGAAAAAAATAAAGAGGAATGGACTTAGAGCTCCTTAAGAATCAAGATAAAAAGAAAAGGATTGGAAGAAACAATGACTAAATGAAGAAGAACAAGAAAAGGGGGAAAAATGGAACCAGAATAAAGAAATGAGGAATGAGTAAAAGCATGAAGTTAATAGCTCATATGAATCTGAGTGATTATTAATAACCATGCTATTCTTACATAAAACAGAACTTTCAAATCACGTCTAAGAGACAGTAAGCAAATGATTTGTCTGGGAGGGGGTCTCAGGAGTAGAAGAAACAAAATCTTTCTTCTTTCATTCATTTAAACTAAATTCCTGAGCAGTCTGCCCTTAGGAAAATGCCTAGACTTATATGAAATCAAGCATTTATTACTGTGCCTTCTCTTTGATTTCCACTGTAAGAATTTCGTCTTCTGCATTAGAGGAAGGGGTCATGGTGATGATAAGTGATTCTTTAGTGTTTCCCCTGGGTAGGTCTGCCTTTGGTATAGGCTGGGGCACTTGTTCTGTGACAGGTCTCGATTTACATTTGAGCCTGTCCATTGGTTTTTCTATTTCATTTCCCAATTTACTTTTGGCCTCATCCAGTTGTTTTTCCACTGCTTCATTTTCATGGATTTCTGCTCCCTCAGTTTTTTTATCTTTTTCCTGGGGAAAAAAAAGTGTTTGTACAGAATTAGTCCTGAAATTACAATAAAAAGTTTTCAATTACATTTGGCTAGTGGTTACCTTAATGTTCCAGGTTATCACTTAGAAAAGGAATCTCTGAATTATTCTCAGGGGAAAAGAATCTCTCTGCATGTCCAGTGGAATGTCGACATAGAACTTCTGAGTTAGGGTGAAGGGCAGGTTTGGGCCTATGCATTTCTATATTTGCCAAAAGATTCTCCACCTAACTCTATGCATGTGATTGTTAATATAGCAGAAGCATTAGCTTCAAAGTACTTATGAGTATCTTTTTCTATATGTGCAAGCTGCTGAGGAAGAATGAAATAGAAATGGGTATCTCTCCCTGAACAAGATTCCCTTTTTATCTGTCACAGATGTGCTTGTATGTTCTAGATCTAGTACATGGGTTTTTAACCTATGGGTGATAAACCTTTTTTTAATTGATAATTTTTGACATGATTTTTTATTTTGTAATCCTAATACAGTAGAATCTAGAAGACCACAGCCCAAATCCAAGCTCAGAAATTTACTAGATGTGTAATCCTAGATGATTCACTTAGTGTCTCACTATCTGATCCAGTTTCATTATCTGTAAAATGATGATTAGAATAGCACCTATCTCTCTTAGGGTTTTTGTGAGGATTAAATGGGATAATATTCATAAAGCAGTTTGCAAACCTTAAAGCACTATATATAAATGCCAGTCATTATTTTGTTGTGCTTGTTAAAAGGTACTCTTTTGAGGTGTCATCTGTGGGCTTCACCAAACTGCCAAAGGGGTCTATGACATAAAAAGATTGAACTTTCATTCTAGTTTCCTCACTAGTAGTGACCTTACTTTAGATGTTAGGCAGGCTTAGACAGGTTATTTTATCCCAAACCTGTCTGGGCCTTAGTGTCAGCATTTATAAAATGAGTGGGTTGGACTCACTGAACTCCTAAGGTTCTTTTTTGTTATAAATCTATGATCCTTTTTATTTCACCATATTTCTGGTGCCTCATTTAAGAATAATTTGGACTAAGTGTAAATGCTCATGAGAGGTAGAAAGTGAATAAAAGGACAGATCTATGATTTCACTGGTGCAGAGAACTAGTAAATAAAAGAAAAAACAATTAAGCACTTATTATGTTGCCATGTGCTCTGCTAATTATGGGATGTGAATACTAAAGAAAGACAGCCCTTTCCCTCTAGGAGTCTCCATTTTAATAGGAGGAGACAACCATATGTCTAGAAATTAGCATTTGCCTTCCAGTTGAGGAGATGTGAATGACTCTGACCCATCCTAGCTATGGAATCCTGGCCAAGTCTCTTCTCAGTACCCTGAGCAACTCTTAAAGACTATAGGTTGAAAAATAGATTCTGCTCTGCTTTGGTAGAACTTCTTTTTTAACTGGGAGTTTTCTGCACCAAATGAAATCATAGATTTGTCCTTTCCTTCCCCTCCAAATACACACACATTCTCATTCTCTCTCTCTCTCTCTCTCTCTCTCTCTCTCTCTCTCTCTCTCTCTCTCACTTTTTCACTCTCTCACCCACAAACACCCATAGACCCACCCCCACACACCCCCAAAACAGTTTTTGGAAGGGGGAATGTAATTTTTTTTATTTCATTAGTATAGGGAATTCCCACCACAGAATGTACCTCCATTAGTAACTCCTTATTTTAAAGAGTTGCCTGGGGCATTGAGAAATTAAGTCATTTGCTCAGGGTCACATAGCTACTAAGTGCTTATGTGTAGGAGGCTGTATTTGAACTTGGTCTTTTAGTGTCTAAAGTTTGTCCTCTATCTACTCCTTAGTATACCATACTGATGTGATATGAATACATAACCACGCACACATCCATAGGCATGTATGTATGTGCATATACACACATGTACATGTGCATATATTTATACATACGTACCCATATATCCATATCTATGTCTGTCTCTGTGTCCAACTTGACCTCCATCAATTCCACCTCCAAATCCAACTCACTGTCTCCAGCTCTCTCCATACATATGTGTAACATGTCCTGGTCCTACCTTTCCAGTCTTCTTACACCTTACTCCCTTTTGAGTACCTTTTGCCCCAGTGGCACTGGCCTGCTTGCTGCTCCTCCCACAAGATACTCCATTTCCTGACTCTGTACTCCTCTGAGATAGAATTCTGTCTCATTATTTCTACCTCTTGGCTTCCCTTACTTCCATCAGGTATCAGCTAAAATCTTACCTTCTATAAGAAACATCTTCCTATCTCCCTTAATTCTAGTACCTCCCCTTGCCCGATCATCTCCAGTTTATTTTGAATATATCTTGTTTGTCTCCCTCCTTAGACAGTGAGTTCCTTGACAACATAGACTTTTTTTGGGGTAAGGAGTGGGGGGATTGGGCTTTGCATAATACTTAGTAGTTGGTATTTAATAAATGCTTGTTGATATCACTTCTCCCAGTCTCAGTTTCCTCATCTGTAAAATGGGGATGATGATAGCTCCTTCCTGGCAAGGTTGCTGTGAGGATCAGTGAGATATAATGTATGTAACAAGCTTTCCAAACTCTAAAGTGCTACATAAATGAGCTTTCTCCCTTCTCTCCCCACCCAGGTGCCCTGGGAAATGAATTTTTGTTCACTCATTCATTACATTACCTGAGCTGCTATTTCTTTCTTTAGTCTGAATAGTCTTGCAAGACTTGTTTTTCCTGAGCCACCAAGCAAGGCTTTAAGCATTTTGGGTGCCTCTTCTTTGGATGGGAAGAGAAAGGCAAAACCTTTCACTGGAGGTGGGGCCTCTGTGGGCTTAGCCTTCTTCTTTAGAAGTAATCTGCAAACAGACAATAGGAGACCATTGTTAAGGAGCTTTGCTTAGAGTCTGGACAAAAATCATCCTGGTGAGCTGACCATTACTTTCCTATAAAATATTATCTACTTGTACAAACTAAGTTACATAGAAAACTTGGAGAAAGCCCCAAGTAAGCTGACATGCTGTGTTCTATGGTCACTCTTCCTCCTTTTGTAGTGACTATACAAATACACACACACCTACACACACATCCCACACCATTCAACTTGTCTTTTAAAAAATAAATAGTACAGCATTCTAGCTATCATACCTCAGCAGTTTGGGGTCTCATTATATACGTCTAAAGGCCATACCTTCCTGAATTTTGGGGGCTTCCAAAGAATACTAATTCTGGGAGCATAGGTCAATTAGATGAAGTTGTCTGTTGCCCTCAGAACCCAGTTCTCCCCTCAAGAAGGCTGTTAATAGGAAAAGGTATCCTAGGTAATCCTAATTGATGTTCCCTCCCTCTTTTAATGTGTTTACTTCTCAGTTTTTTCATAAATTAAAACCCTCTGGTTTTTCTTAAGGACATACTTGGCTTTCTTCATGAGGAGCTTTTCAGAGTCTGGGTAGTACACTAAAATTTCATTGAGTGTCTTTTTGTCAAGAATAAAGAGATTGGCAAATCCATGGGCCACCACATTAGCTGTTCGGCGGTTTCCTCCACCTCTTGCCAGAAGGCTGTAAGATACAAAATAATCATTTTACCTTTTGCGATCTTGCTCTATTTTCTTCCTTAGAGAGCCTCTCTTCAGAAATCCCTGTAGTGTCCAAAATTTAGTAATGGTACCACGTAAGAGATGCTTCCCCACTGTCAAGTGAGCAGGTATGCTTCCTGAGGAAGTCAGGGATGTTATGGGAACAAGACTTATTTCAGCTGAAGTATATGTAGGGCTTTCTGGCTGTAAAGCACTCTCATCTACACATGATCTCATCTACTCCTCAGATGCTACCCTGTGAGGTAATAATAATAATTGTGACTCACATTTCTGTAGCTTTAAGACTCAAGTGTTTCCATTGCAATGACAACCCTGTAAGGTAGATGGTAGTGGAGTGTCAATCTCCAATTTAGAGTTAAGCAAAAAGACTCAGGGAGATCTAAGTACTTGCCTAGGATTCTCCAACTAAGTAAGCAGTGGATATAGGATCAGATCTCAGGGACCAGAGGTAGTCACAGTTTCCTATCAGTCCTTCCTTTCTGTCTGTTGAAGATATGTGTCCCACCAACACTTCAATCTCAGAGCTTATATTTGAAGAAACTGACCTTCCTTCAAAACCGAGACCAGCTCAGATATTCAGTCTTGATCCTGAAATTCCAGGGTGCCTAACCTGGGTTCCATTCATACCATTTCCTGGCATCTATGAACAGATTTAAGGGGATCCATGAACTTGGGTGGAAAAACTTAGTGTCTTTATTTTCAACTTCTATCTGAAATGTAGCATTTTCTTCAGTTTTAAATGTAGGAGAGAAACATTATTCTGAGAAGGATTTCATAGGTTTCCCCTAGACTGCCAAAGGGGTCTATGACACAAAAAGTTAAGAAAATTTCATCTAACTGAAAGCGTTCTCTTTGTCTTCTAAATTCCCATTGTTATACTACTTGTATGACAAATCACATGGTGTTTTGCATTATATTATTTATATATATGTCACTTATCTCCTAACTAGAGTGGTATAAATTTCTTGAGGGCAAGAATCATTTCTTTTTTTTTTATTGAGGGCAGTTGGGGTTAAGTAACTTGCCCAAGGTCACACGGCTAGGTTTTTGTTTGTGTGTGTTAAGCGTCTGAGGCCGGATCCGAACTCAGGTCCTTTTGACTCCAGGGCCAGTGCTCTACTCACTGTGTCACCTAGCTGCCCCAAGAATCATTTCTTTGGTTCAATAAAACCAAATCAGACCAATATAACCAAACCAGAAGACTGGGGTTATGACCCTGAGCAACCCCTATGATCCTGTTTCTTTCTCCATAGATGAGGGGTCGGTGAAGTCTCAGTTCTAAATTTATCAATCAATTAAGATTTTACTAAATGATTACTAAATGCCAGGTACTTGGGCAATTAGGTGGCATAGGGGATAGAGTGCTGGGCTTAGAGTCAGGAATACTATCTTCTTGAATTCAAATCCAATCTCACATACTTACTATAGATGTATGAGGGCAAGTCACCTAACTCTGCTGCAGTTTGCTGGAAATGGCAAACCACTCTAGCATCTTCACCAAGAAAACCCCAAATGGGATGATGAAGAGTTGGACCATACTGGAAACAACCAAACTTTGCCAACATGCTAGAGATATAAGGTTAACATGTGAAACAATTCCTGCCCTCAAGGAGCTCATTTTCTAATAGGATAGGGGAGGTGACGTATAGCTACAGAATGAAAACAAGGTAATTTTGGCAAGCTAGTTTTGTAATAACAACTGTGGGAATTGAGAAGTTTTTTGAGTTTTGTGAGCTGATTTTTGAAGGAAACCAGGGATTCTAAAAGGGAGAGATGATCTATTCCAAGCATAGAGGACCACTTGTGTGAGAGCATACAGATGAAAGATGGACTGTTTTATTTGCAGAACAGCAAGGAGGCTGGTATGGTTGGATTGCAGAGGGCATGGAGGGCAGGGATGTCTAAAAAGAATGGAAAGGGAGGAAGGTGGCAAAGAGGTTTAAATGTTAAATGAGAGGGGTTTATATTTTATCCTAGAGGTAATAGGGAGCCACCAGAGTTCATTGAACAGACCAATATTGGGGGTAGGGGGAGAGAGTAACAGAATCAGACCTGAACTTTAGGACAATCTCTTTGTCCGATGATGGAAGATAAATTGCAGTGAGGTGAGACTTGACAAAGGGAGATCAAATAGGAAGCTGTTGCAAAAGTCCAAATGGGAGGTGATGAAGGACTTGAACTATTGGGGTGACTGTGTGAGTGCAGAGGAAAGAGGAGGAGGGGGGTCATGTTGTGGTGATAAAAATGACAAAATTTGAATGCTTATCTCTCTCTCCCCCTTCTCTCTCTCTCCTCTCTCTCTCTCTCTCTCCCCTCTTTCTCTTTCTCTCTCTCTCTTATCTGGTAAGTCAGAGTGAGGAGCTCAAGGATGATGATATCCTTTAAGTTACCTTAGGGCAGTTGGGTGGTGCCTGGAATCAGAAAGACCTGAGTTCAAATCTTACTTCAAGCACTTACTAGTTGTGTGACCCTGGGCAAGTCATTTAAGTTCTATTTGCTTAAACCTTATTCTCACTGAATTTGGCTCAGGGAGAGAATCACATACATACTAAATGGGATATCTCACCCTGCAGGAGAGTAGGGGAAAGGGGGATGAGAGGGGGGATGATGGAGGGGAAGACATTCTAGGGGGAGGGGAGGTTGGAAGTACCCACTTTCAAAGAGGGAGGGGATCAAAGTAGGGAATGGACCAGGTGGGGGGTGGGATGGGTGGGAGGGAAATATAAGCAGTCTTTTACAATAAAAAATTTAATATAATCAAAATTATCCATTTTACATCCCACAAAAAAGTTCTATTTGCTTCATTTTCCTCATCTGTAAAATGAGGATAATAATAACTCCTACCTTTCAGGGTTGTTGTGATGATCAAATGAGATAATAGTTGTAAGGAGCCTGGCACCATATAGTTGTCATTGTTGTTTGTCCTTTGTTTTTTGCAAAGGACTGATGACATATAGCATCAGTGATATCTTGACTCTTAGAATGAATTGAATTTAAGTGAGGCAGAGTTGTACAAAGTCATCAGGCTTACTTTCTTTTCTTGGGTCATCAAAGTTCAATGGCAAGACAAAAGTCATGATGGTTGATGACTGGGATGACCTTGGCATTTTCTGTCTGACAAAGTTCTAAGTGCTCCATAGCACCTACTTCAGCTGACTTCATGGCTGTTGGAAAAAATCATTCTCATCCACTCATTCTTTAGAAATGGAAATCTTCATATGCTTGGGATAGACACCCCCCTAGCTTCATGACAAATCTGAGGCCTGTTGGTTACCTTCAAACTGGTTTAGCCTGTCTGCAGAGATGGTTTGCTGGGGTATGGCTACTGCCCTTGTGTAGCACCAACACAATATTCATAGCACTGATAGTGACTATGAATATTCTGGCATTGTCCTGAATTACAAAATATAATAGATTCTCCATATAGAAGACAGGAACAAAAATATTTATTCAGATACCAGAAAGCCAAATCTCAAAACTAGAAAGCCAAATTCTAACACCAGAAAACTTAATCCATTACAGCAGCAAAGAAGTTAATATACTGGGGCGGCTAGGTGGTGCAGTGAGTAAGAGCGCCGGCCTTGGAGTTGGGATGACCCAGGATCGAATCCGGCCTCAGAAAATGAGCACCCACACATAAATAATGACTGGCCGTGTAACCTTGAGCAAGTCAACCCCAATTGCTTAAAAAAAAAACAAAGAAGTTAATATACCATAACATAGCAGGGAGCCACACCATCCTTTAGCCTTCCCACAAACACTCACAACTAGCTGTCTCCTTGTCTGCATCCTCTCTCTCCCACTGTGCTAACTGTTCTGTCTCATAGCTTCCTCTGGGCTCTGCTCCACCTGTTCAGCAAGCTTCTCCCACCACAGATTCCATGTGATTACATTTGGCCTATTAAGGGGTCAGGGAAGATCTTCAAATTCTCATTACCATTACACCATGCTACAGTTTTTTGGTGCCATAGATCAGAGTTGAATAAAGGATGGACACCAATGATGGATGAGCAGCCCTGAAAAGAATTTGGCAAACCAGAGGTTACCACCTACCCAAACACTCCATGCACTCTCACTATATGGTAAGATCTATATAAATGTTAGCTATTATTATTATTACCTTAAATTATAAAGACCTTTCTTTACCTTTCTCTTCATAGAGTGAAGTACTTTGTACATAGTAGGTGTTCTATAAATATTTGATCAATTCTGAGTGAATGAAACTAAAAGATCCAATATACCAATGGATGAAATAAAAAGGTAAATTTTAAGAATATAACAACCAAAAATAATAGATTGTATGTTCCCTTGAAACATTTAGGATTCCACTGTGTCAGGATAGCAGGAAGATTATGTCCTTTAGAGTCAATTAGTAGGAAATGGGGAGAGAAGAGAAATACTAATAAAAATACAATAGCTAAGGGATGGAAAAGATAAAGAAAAATCCTTGGAAATAGTGATGTCTATAACTCTTATGACAATATCCTGGAATGACAGTTTGCATAAAATCAGAAGCAGATGGTTTCTGCCTTCTATTGCAGTGATATGCTGAGGAATATTGATCAGGGACATGCCTAGTTATTGCTGTCATTCCAGGATGTGAGAGAGGGTGTTACGTAGAGAACAGAATGTTGATCTTAAGGTCAGGAAGACCTGAGTTCAAATCCTATCTCAGACAGTTTTTTGCCTTATTCTCTTATTCTCTATATGCTTCAGTTTCCTTATCTGTAAAATGAGAGAATTGGACCCATTGATCTGTAAGGTCCTTTCTCCATACTGGGGTTCCTATAAACTATGACAAAGAGAGTAATCCATAATACCATTGGTTAATACTGAACTTTATTGGTTTAAAGATCTCCCACAAATCTCACCCTTTTTCCTTTCTACCTAAGAACAACATCCAACTCCTCCCTCCTGAATCCATCTAGGAAGATAGTTTGGTGAAATCTAGGCTAGTTTAAGACTTGTTTCCAAAATGAAATATCTCCACTAACATTTGGGAAAAGCCTCTTGAATCCTTAGTGGTTGAATCCATTAATGCCTATTGCTTTTGTTTTTATATCCTCAGTATCTGTAGGCATAGTGCCTGGCACATAAGCATTTAATAAAGGCCTGTTGATTGATTTTCCCCTGTTGGTCTTTGCTATTCTTTCTGTTAAATGTCTCTTGACCCAGAGAGCAGAGTAAAATTTCTAAGCCCCACTTTTTTACATTCTGTAGGGAAAAGAAAAAAATATATAAATGTTGGAAATGTTGTCCAAAGCAAAGTTTTTGTAGAAGTGGAATGAGTGATAGAATGTGAACATTAATGGCTAACTGGACCCCACCACAGGATTATCCAATTGAAAAGCTAGTCAGTTACTAAGCATTTGATTGTTGAAGATGGATAAAGGCAGGCCTGAAAGCTGCCCAGTTTTGATCTGTGAGTGAGACTTGAGTGTTTATGCATGGCTGCCAGACTGTGAGAGTAGAACAAAAATAGAATATTTAAATGTCAGGTTATTTTGAGATTTCTCAAGCTTTAATTAAACTTGCCTATAGGTCACAGGTTGAGAGATCTTGATGAGCTTTTGAAGGGGAGTAATTGTCTGCCAGATGGATTTTACCCAAACTTTCTCAGCAATGTTTAAAATAGCTTCTTCTCTCTCGTCCACAGAGTATTTTTCCAGCTCTTTGGAAAAGGGAGGCTTTGCTCATCTAATCACACAGTTGAGCTTCAGTATGGCATGGCAGATAGAAAACTAGTTTAGGAGTCAGGAAGATACAGGGCACATTTTGGCAGCATGATGCTGGGCAAGTTTCTTAACATTTTAGGGACTAAGACAAAGTTTCAGAGAAGATGCTTATCTTTATTGATAGAAGAAGTTCATTACTGGGAGCACCCTACAGTGATCAAATCAGAAATCTGTTAAAAAAATTCACCCAGTAAGAAATTCCCCAAATGTTCACAGTCCTGTAGTGAGATTCTTTAATGTTAGTCAAAGAGAAAAGACATGTAACCGTTCAGGATTATGGCCAGCTGTTCCTAGGGAACATAAAATAGTGGGCAGAATAATGAATTGGTAATCTAGGGACAAAGCCAAGATTCACCACTAATTTTCTGGGCAACCTTGGATACTTGTCTGAGACACCTTTATGGGTCTTTATATAAAATCAGTCAGCAAGTATTTGTGGGATTTATTAACTGATGTTCTCACCAGAAAGTTGTTTACCATCTGGTGGGTGTTTTTTGGTACAGCACCATCTAAACCCTTTTACTATGACATCAAAGCACTGGGATATGATTGAGGGGAAGAATGAATGTCCACACAGAGAACTTGGTGTTTTGAATGCCCACTATGTATTCGATGAATCAGCAAGCAATTGCTAACTGCCCACTGTGAGCCATGCATTATGTGAGCTGATGGTAGTAACAAGGACAAAAATGGAAATGGTCCTTAGTCTTGGGGAACAATACAAATATACACTAGAAATACAGAACAAACCAAGCAATTAGGGAGGCCACTAAAAGTTTGGTGAATCAGAGAAGGCTTCATAGACAATATGATGTTTGAGCTGAGCCTTGGAGGAATTGAGAGATTCTGTGAGACTGAGGTGAACAAGAAATAGACCTCAGGCGTGGGAGAAAATCTGTGCTGAGTATCAGGGATAAGAGATGGAGTGCTAGATAAGAGGAACACAGGGAAGGACAGTCTGGCTAGACTGTAGAGGTCAGGAAGGGGAGCATGAGTGCTGGCCATTTTAGGAGAAATATGGAAATTTGGTTCTTCTCTTAAGGAGCTGACTCTAGTTGGGGAGAGGAGACCAACACAGAGATGACAAATAGATAGCAACAGAAGGCAAAAAAGATCATGGTGCCAGATTGTACAGTGCAGACTAGAAGTTCTGGAGGAAATCAGAAAGAAGAGAAATGAAGGAAGGACAAAGTACTTATTAAAAGAAAAAGGACTTTAGTTAAGCCTTACTGACTAAATAGACCATGAAGAAGGAGAGGGGAGGCCATTCCAAGTGAGAGGACCAATACAAATAAAGGCATAGATGTGGAAAGGAGAATGGCATGTTCACAAACATTGAGGAAACTGTCTGGTCCAGAACAGAGCAACATATTAGAGATGAGAGGGAAATAAACTTGGATAGGTAGTATGGAGTTATATTAGTAGGGGAATAGTAGTAGGGATAGTTAGGTTGTGCGGTGATTAAGAGTGCTGGGCCTAAAGTCAGGAAGAACCAAGTTCAATTCTGGCTTCAGACACTCACTAGTTGTGGGAGCCTGGACAAGTCACTTAACCTCTGTTTGTCTCAGTTTCCTCATCTGTAAAATGGGGAAATGGGGATAATAATGGTACTTATCTTGATCCTTATTGTGAGGATTAAATAAGATAATTAGTAAAGCATTTGACATAGTACCTGGTACATAGTAAGTGCTATATAAAAGTTATTATTAGTTATTATTATGGACAGGCTTAAAAATTAAGTGTAGTTCAAATCTGATGCAGTAGGAAATAGGGAGCTATTGAAAGTGTTTGATCAGAAGTGCTAAGATAAAATTAATATTTTCATCTTTTTTTCAACCTGTGACACCTATAGAATTGAGGTCACATTTCCATATGCTATTTCATGAATCTGTCTGTCTTTACCTCTGACATCTATATCATTCTCATTGTTAAATACATTGTCAAACAACCATATTTTCCTTCCTCTGTCTAGCACTGGATTCTAACTGCCACCTTTCATGTCAGGTATTGGCAAAAAGAAATGAGAGACCACAAAGGCACCTTTGTACTAGTGGAGAACAAGGAAGGAAAGAAGGAAACAAGTATTTTATTGAGCCTACTATGTGCCAGGCAGTGCTATGTACTTTACAAATGTTAACTCATAAGATCTTCACAAAAACCCTATTTTAGGTGCTATTATGACCCCCCCCCCCATTTTACAGTTGAGGAAACTGAAGCAGAAATTAAGTGACTTGTCCAGGGTCACATAGTTATTAAGTGTCTGGGACTGAATCTGAACTCATGTTTTCCTGACTCCAGACCCAGTGTTCTGTATCATCTATTTGCTTCTACCAAGGGCTTTTTGTAGCACCTTTTTTTTTTTTTTAAAGCAATTGGGGTTAAGTAACTTGCTCAAGGTTACACGGCTAGTCATTACTTATGTGTGGGTGCTCATTTTCTGAGGCCGGATCTGATCTCGGGTCATCCAAACTCCGAGGCCGGCACTCCTACTCACTGCGCCACCTAGCCGCCCCTTTAGGGCAATTGGGGTTAAGTAACTTGCCCAAGGTTACAAGGCTAGGTTTTTGTTTGTGCGGATTAAGTGTCGGAGGCCGGCTCCGAACTCAGGTCCTTCTGATTCCAGGGCCGACGCTCTATTCACTGCGCCACCTAGCCGCCCCTTTAGCACCTTTTGCTGATAACTAGATTTCTGCTAGAAGTTATGAGTATTACATATATTCTGAGGCATTTTGGGTGGTATGGAGGAAGTGGGGAATAGAGAAAATTCTATTTCAATTCTTAGGATATAATCAGATAAATCACTCTAGGGTGGGGGGCTATGACTATTTACTGGCAAGTGAAAATTGGTCATAAAGGATCCTGGTTCTAGAGTTGGAAGAGGCTTCAGGGGCTATCTACTCCAAACCCTTAATTTTGCAGATGAGGAAACTGAGGCCAAGGGAGATTGATTTGTTCTTGGCCACATAGGTAGTCAGCATCAAGTGGGATTTTACTCCATACTTTTTATCATCAGGGCCAGGACTGTTTCCACTAGACCACATTGCTTCCTTCTAGAACTTGTTGCCTGGTATTTGCACCAATATAACTTAGGACTTGTATATAGAGCGTAGGTGTCTGGGAGGCAGAGGTTGTATAGCAAAGAGAGATTTTGTATATGTTGTGTGAGTGTGAAAGAAGTTATATTTATGAGAGTGTGACAATCAAGCAAAAATTTTAAGTGCCTACTATGTGCTAGGTATTTGAGCTATAAAAACAAATGTGAAACAATCTTTGCTTTCAGGGAGGTTCTATTGCAATGATAATTTTATATAGGACTTTAAGGTTGGCAAAGCATTGTGTTATCTAATTTGGTGCTAGATGATTTTGGGAGGAGAGAACATTTGCTGCTTGGGGGGATTAGGAAAAGCTGAATAAATGAGCTAAATCTTGGAGGACACTTAGAGAATCTAAGAGGCAGAGGTGGGGAGGGTGTGTATGTGAGGGATAGCCAGTGAAAAAGACAGGGACAGTGACACATACAAGGAACGGTGAGAAAGTGAGTTTGATTGGATTGTAGATTATGAAGAGGAATGTATAGCCAAGCTGGAAAAGTCAGGGACAGGTTGTGAAGGGCAGTAAGTGAAATTAAAATTAAATTAAATCAGAGGAATTTATATATGATCCTAGAAGTAGTAAGGAGATACCAGAGATTACTGAGAAAGGGATGACATGGTCATATCTGCCCATCCTCTGTGGAGGATGGCTTGGAGAGGAAAGAGGTTAAAGGTAGGAGGGCCAATTGGAAGGCAACTGCAATAGTCCAGGTGAAAGGTAGCAAAGACCTATGTTAGGGGTGGGGAGGGGACTATGCAGCAGGAGAGAAAGGAACTGATGTGAGAGATGCTGTGGAGCTTGAAATGAGAAGTTTTGGCAACTGATTGGCTCTGTAGGTAAGGAGTAGAGCACAGCACAGGATAACTGAGATGAACAGCCTGAGTGACCATTGTATTAGATGGAGAAATGTATGATGAGAGAGCCTTGGTCCTCCTGGAGATGCTGTCTCTTTCCTCAGATGTATCAGAGCATTCTGGAATTTTCCCTAGTCCTGGAAGAACATTGAGTCTGGAGCCAAATGATCCAGGTTTGAATTGATGAAGTGGATAGAATGGAAGAGGCTTAGAGTTGGGAAGCCTCATCTTCCTGAGTTTAAATCTGGCCTTAGACACTAGCTGTGTGACCCTGGACAAGTCACTCAACCTTTTTTGCCTCAGTTTCCTCACCTGTAAATTGAGCTGGAGAACGAAATTGCAAACCACTCCAGTATCTTTGCCAAGAAGATCCCAAATGGAGTCACGAAGAGTCAGACATGACTGAAAAATGATTCAACAACAACAATTCTTCTAGACCCTTCTGGGCCTCAGTTTCCTCATCTATAAAATGAGAGGCTTGGATTAGTGACCATTAAGATCTCTTCTAACTCTAAATACATGATTCTTTTTTTAGAATGACTTTGCATTTTATCTCCCCTCCTTGGCTCTAACTCTGTGAAGAAAGGAAAGGTAGAAAATGTTTATGTACCACCATATGCCGGGCATTTTACTAATATTATATCATTTAATCCTCACAACAACCTCTACTGTTATTCCCACTTTATGGTTTGGGAAACTGAGGAAGACAAAAATTAAGTGACGTGCCCAGGGGTCACACAAATGGTAAGTATGTGAGGTCAAATTTGAACTCAGATCTTCTTGACTCCAGGCCTAACATTATGTGCACTGGGTTAGCTTAACTGTCATGTTCACAAAATATTTTCCTTGTAACAGTCTTGTAAAAGAAATGGTACCAATATTACTGTCTTCGTTTTATAAATGAGGGTACTGAAGTTTGGAGAAGTTACCTGATTTATCCATAGCCACATAACTGGTATGAAGGCAGGGTATGATGTCAGGTTGCCTCCCTGCTTAGTTTTCTTTCTACTACATATACTTCCAGGGATATATGGCGAACAAAACTGGGAGAAAAAGTTGATATTTGTGGTCAAGGGAAACCTGTGAGACTTTTTATTAAATTAGAGAATTCTATGCTGACAGCATTCACTGTCACTTGAGATTATTTTTTAGAGGAGAAACAAAGCAAGGTCTAGTGCTCTCTCTTTAGAGGTCACTACATCAAACATTGAATGAGATGAAAACTTTAAGCATTTTTAGCATTAAACACACATTTCCAACTGGGGTCATGATTTGCGGGGAGGAAGGTCACATCTTTGCTTTCTAGGCCTCTTTAGGGAAAAAATTTGCATCTAGGTCAAAGTTATTGAAAAAAATCTGCTGCTAGGGATTTTCAACAACTTCTTAATAATAAATCTGAATAAAACTCTGGGTCTCTGTTTCTCTCCCTCTTTGTCTCCTCCCTTTCTCTGCCCCATACTTCCTAATAATAAATTAATAAATTTGAATAAAACTCTTTCTGTCTCTATGCATGTGTGTGCACTAAACAAATTTCAGAAGACATTTTAGGGTCTTCTTGCTCTGGTCCCTTTCTCCCTTTGATATTCACAGACTTGAGGGTGGCAAATATATATGGAAGTTCAGAAATCTTTTTTTTTTTTTTAAGAAAAACATCTTGAGGAGAATCCGCATTCATAGATTCTTTGTAGTGCTTCTAGAGAATTCAGAGTCTACAGGGAACAAAACTCAGACCCTCTTTTCAGAAAGTTTTGATTCTGAAATTGACTGAAGTTAAATGAAAGGGAAGGAACCAAATAAAAATTGGGGGAGGAGTAAAGAGAGTAAAAGAAACAGACAAAGAAAGAACTAGATTTAGAGAGAAAGGTCAACTTCATTTCATCTCATATTTGTTTATTAGCTGCTTTTTATCTGTCCAGAGACAGCTTTGTAGAGAGAAAAGAACACTAGATTTAAGGTTAAAAGACAAGGCTGCAGGTCTGGTTCCATGGCTTTAAGTCACTTGACTTCTTAGAATTTTAAGTTCTTGGGGGCAAATGGGGGTGATAATGTGAAAGGGAGGTGACAATACTGGTACCACCATACTCAGAGGGTTGTTGTGAGGAATAAGTGAGATAATAATGTATATAAAGCATTTTGCAAAATGTCAGCCTTCGTTATTATGATGTATGTAAAGTGCTTAGCAAAACTTAAACTGCTATGCAGCTTGGGCTATTTTTTTTTTTTTTGCTTTTTGGAGGGGCAATTGGGATTAAGTGACTTGCCCAAGGTCACATGGCTAGTAAGTGTTAAGTGTCTGATGCCAGATTTAAACTCAAGTCCTCCTGACTCCAGGGCTGGTGTTCTATCACTGCACCACTTAGCTGCCCTGGGCTATTATTTTTAATTAAAAACATTTCAAATCCAAATTTATTTTATTTCCAGTTCCTAATTCTCTCCTTTCTACCTCAATGCCCTTGCCCCTCTCCCCACATTGGGAAAACAAGAAAAAAACCCTCAACCCTGTTACAAACATGTATAGTTAAGCAAAACTGTGTGTTACCTCTGTCCAAATCTGCACTCTGAGTCCATCACCTCTGTGTGGAGGTGGGTAGCTTATCCTCTGGAATTCTCACGGGTTCATTCATTGTGTTGGTCAGAGTTCCCAAGTCTTTCAAAGTTGCTTGTCTTAACAGTATTGCTGTTATTGTATAAACCATTTCCTTCCTTGTGCTCACTTCACTCTGCATCAGTTCACATAAGTCTTCCGAGGTTTCTCTGAAACCATCCTCTTCCTTGTTCTTTCAGCACAATAGTATTATATCATATTCTTCTACTTTAAATTACTTAGTTGTTCCCCAGTGGGTGGGCCTCTTCTCAGTTTCTGGTTCTTTTCTGTGAACTATTCTTTCATGTTTCTATATTCACAAGCTCATGAATGCATTTGCCTTTGGTTGAGTAATAGACTGACTCTACTCTAGCTAGACTGAAGAGATCTTAGCTAGAGTATACTGATGACAAGACTAGCTCAAGTTCTTTCTGTGTCACTGGAGTCAAAACAACCAGAAAATAAATGGACAGTTTGATATAGATAGCCATATTACTCACCTCTGGCACTTGGTATCAATGGTGAAAATGACTAGAATGGTCACTTCAATTGCGCCTGATTTTGGTTGTTATATCAATAATGGCCCCTGTCAGATTCATTGTACTTTCACAGAAATTTTTGAAACATTGGAAAGAGCTTTGAATTTCTTGGCATTATATATTGGGTAAATAACAGATATTATTAACAATGATATTCTCATGTTTCCCTTCAATGGAATATTGAGAGAATTAGTGATATGATGTCTGGAAAACATCTGGAATTCTCTGGAGGAAAGGTGTCATATTAGGGCAAAATATTATTACTTCTGACCATGACGTCAGCCATCCTGTTCAAGAGGATGTGCACAGTAATGAAAAGTTTTCCTGCTCTGTTTCTTTGTATTGGTGTTGGTCTCTGACTGTTCCTGTCTTTGTTTGTCTCTTCTTTGTCTCTGTTGCTCTTCTTTTTTCCTGCCCATGGAGTAGCTATGGGTTTGAGGTAGGGAAAAAGGGAGCTAGGATGGTCTGTGCCTCTGATGATGCCATCACAAAGCCTAGAATCTGACTTGGTACACTGAAAAAATACAGGATTGGGGGGCAAAGCCAAGATGGTGGAGTAGAAACAGAGCGTCCAAGCCACTCTCCCCCCAGATCACCTCCAAACTATGTAAAAGGGGACTCTGAACAACTTCTGGAGCCCCAGCACCCACAGAACGACACAGAGAAGCTAACCTCCTGCTGAAGACAGCCCAGCAGCCCTGCAGGAAGGACCAGTGCAGTGCCGGCAGCACAGCGCGCAGTGTGTGGGGAGCCGAGCATAGGTCCTCCTGAGTCGCAGTTTTAGCCCCAGGGCAGCTGGGCCAGCAGCTGGCTGGAGGGACCCCAGAAAAACAGTAGCTGTGGTGATTCTAGAATTATCAACATAGACATGCCTAGGACAAAGTGAGAGGTTAGTGCCCTATGGATTTTGGGACCAGTATTTGGGGAACATGTCGGTTTCCTCCCCTGGGGCTAGAAGCCGCTGAGGAGACATGCCATGTTGTAGTTTTCAGAGGCAGCTCCAGCTCCTGGCCTGCGAACTGTAGGGAGATCCAGCGATCAGTCTTGGGGGGTAATCGCTCTTGCTTTAACCTCCCTGGATCTGGATTGTGATCTGGGGTAGAGGTCATGGGTGGGTTTCCAGCTTGCCAGAAACGGAAGTTGTCCCCCCACACGTTCAGGACGAAAGTTCCCCAGTCTGGCGGCAAAGCCATACTGTGGCAACACGCCCAAGAGTCAAGTAATTAAGTGGCAACATGCCAAGGCAAAGGAAACAAATTAAACAGAAAAATGCAACCTTAGACTCCTACTTTGGGGGCAAAGAAGATTGAAGCATAGAACAGGAGGAGGGCTGTGAGGTCAGAAATCCTGCTCCAAAAGCCCCAGAGGAAAACATGAGCGGGTTACAGGCCATAGAGGACCTTAAGAAGGACTTTAAAAATCAAATAAGAGAAGTGGAGGAAAAATTAGGAAGAGAAATGAGAAGGATGCAGGAAAAGTATGAAATGAGGGTCAACAGCTTGACTGAGGAAAACAACACCTTAAAAAATAGACTAACTCAAATGGCAAAGGAGGCCCAAAAGGGCAATGAGGAAAAGAATGCCTTAAAAAGCCTAATTTGCCAGATGGAAAAAGAATCTCAAAAGTTCACTGAGGAGATTCATTCCTTCAGAGTTAGACTGGAGCAAATGGAAGCTAATGACTTTATGAGGAATCAAGATGCTGTTAAGCAGATCCAAAAAATTAAAGAATAGAATGCAATGTGAAATATCTCATAGGAAAAACCACTGACCTGGAAAATAGATCCAGGAGAGACAATTTAAAAATTATTGGACTACCTGAAAGCCATGATCAAAGAAAGAACCTAGAAATCACCCTTCAAGAAATTCTCAAGGAAAATTGCCCTGATGTTTTAGATCCAGAGGGCAAAATAGAGGTTGAAAGAATCCACAGATCACCTCCTGAAAAAGATCCCAAAAAGAAAACTCCCAGGAATATTATAGCCAGGTTCCAGAATCCCCAGATCAAGGAGAAAATACTACAGGCAGCCAGGAAGAAACAATTTCAATATTGTGGAAACACAATCAGAATAGCACAGGACCTGGCAGCTTCTACACTGAGGGATCGAAGGGCATGGAATATGATATTCCAGAGGGCAAAAGAGCTGGGAATGAACCCAAAGGTCACCTACCCAGCAAAACTGAGTATTTTGTTTCAGGGGAAAATATGGTCATTCAGTGGAATAGAGGACTTTCAAGCATTCTTGAGGAAAAAAACAGAGTTGAGTAGAAAATTTGACATCCAGACACAAGTAGCAAGAGATGCCTGAGAAGGTAATCAGGGAAAAGAAATCAAAAGGAACTTAACAAAGTTGAACTATTTACATTCCTATATGGAAAAACAATAACTCTGACTAACGAAATCTTTCTCAGTATGAAAATAATGGAAGAAGGGTGTATGGTCATTTGAATACATATGTGAATGTGTGTATATATGTTTACAGTTATACATGGAGAGAGCGCATAGGTTGAATTTGTTGGGAAGGGAGGATACTCAAGGGGTGAAATTATGAGGTGAGAGAGGAAAGTGGCAAGAGGAGATGGGAAGAGACAGGGTAGGGTAAACTATCTCATGTAGAAGAAGCAAGGGGAAGTAGCTGCAAGGGAGGGGAATAATAGGAAGGCAAAAAGGCAAAACCACATTCTCATTGGATTTGGTTCAGGGAGAGAATGACATACATACCAAATGGGATATCTCAACCTACAGCAGAATAGGGGGAAGGGGGATGAGAGGAGGGATGATGGATGGGAGGGCATTCTTGGGGGCAGGGGAGGTTGGAAGTACCCACTATAGAAGAGGGACAGGATCAAGTAGGGAATGGACCAGGTGCGGGGTGGGATGAATAGGAGGGAATTATAAGCAGCCTTGTATAACATATCTACTATGGTAATGTTTTGCATAGCTAGACATGTACAACATATACTGAATTATTTATCTTCCCAGAGGGAATGGGTGACAAGGGAGGAAGGGAATGGATCTGAAATTCGAGTTCTTAAAATTAAATGTTTCAAATATATATAAATACTACTATTAATACTCCTTTGCTTGTAATTGGGAGATAAGATGTGCAGGCATTGGGACACAGAGATTCACCTTTCTCTAATGGAAAAGTCGAAGGGGGTATGGGAGAAGATATGGGAGAGAGCAGATTGGAGGAAGCGATATCTTGTGGGACTGCTATTCTGGGGTGGTGGGTAGGGGAAAAATGGGGGGGGAATAATTGTAACTCAAAATCTGGTGGAAATGAATAATGTAAAACAGAAGTTAATAAAGCATTTGTTTAAATAAAATAAAATATAAATCCACCAAAAAAACCCCCATAGGATTATTTTGTTAACCATATTCCCCCAAAGACATGGTCCTATTATGGTGGAGCTGATCTATATGTGTTAGTTGAGAGTCGGGAAGAACCAAGATGACAGAGTGAAAGCAGAGACTCACCTGAATTCTTCCCCAAACCCCTCTAAGTACCTTTAAAAAGTGACTCTGAATGAGTTCTGGAGCAGCAGAACCCACAACGAGACAGAGTGAGGCAGCCTAAGTTCGACAGGAAGGGTCTGTTGCACTGGGCTGAGAGAGCAGAGCAGTCTAGCACAGGTTGCTGGCCCTAACAAAGCCAGCATTGACCTCTGGGGACTGAATCACTGGCAGCAATGGCAGTTTCCAGACTTCTCAGACCATAGACTCCAGAGACAACTTAGAAGGTCAGTGGGAGGGGTCTGCTGGAACTGGGTGAGAGAAAAGCACAGTTCAGCACAGGGTATGCCAGTTCAGCCCTGACCCCAGCAAACTAGGAGCAAGCCTTGGGAGTGACTGAATTGGCACCAGCAACAGTAGGGGCAGCAGCTGCTCCTGGAGCTATTATCCAAAGATGGAATGTGTGAAAGTCATCTATTTTGACTTCCGGGACTCAAGATGGTGGAGAAAACAGTAAGTTGCTCTCACCCTCCCTTTATTGACTTTGAAAAACCCAGAGAATATTGCCTCAGGAAAAATCCTGAGATAATGGAGCTAGCAGAAAGACAAGATGCAGCAGTCTTTTAGCTTGGGAGGTTAGGGGAATTAAGGGAAAGGACCCTCTTGCTGTGGCTGAAGTGGTCTAGTACAGGACAGGAGGCATCCAAGCAAGCCAGCATCAAGCCCTATCTCAGCAAACCAGTGGGAGATTCTGAGCCTGCGGGTGGTGGAGCCAACATCAGGTGTACACCAGTTACTACCAGCAGATCCAGCTCAGCACCAGAAAAGCTACCAGCCTCCAGCTGCCAGCACCTGAGACCCTAGCACAAGAAGCCTGGGACAATGCTTCTGTGCCCCAGAAGCAGAGATCAACTTTAAAAGCCAGAAAAAAGGCAAACAACATGAGCAAAAGCAACAACAGCAACAACAAATGACCATAGAGAAGTATCTTGGTGACAGGGAAGATCAAAACACAAATTCAGGAAAGGACAACATTGTCACTATCCCCACATCCGAAACCCCAAAGCAGAAAATGAACTGGTCTCAAGCCTCAAAAGCCTTCTTAGAAGAACTCAAGAAGGATTTTAAAAGTCAAATAAGAGAAGTAGAAGAAAATTTGAACAATTCCCTTAAAAATACAGTTGACAAAATAAAAAGTTCACTGAAGAAAACAACTTTTTAAAAAGTAGATTGGTCAAATGGAAAAGGTGATACAAAAGCTAACTAAAGAAAACAATTTGTTAAAAATTAGAATTGGGCAAGTGGAAGCTAATGACTCCATGAGAAATCAAGAAATTAGTCAAACAAAAGAATGAAAAAATAGAAGAAAACTTAAAATACCTCATTGGAAAAATAACTGGCTTGGAAAATAGAACAAGGAGAGATAATTTAAGAATTATTAGTCTACCTGAAAGCCATGATCACAAAAAGAGCCCAGACAGCATCTTTCAAGAAATCATCAAGGAAAACTGCCCTGAGGGCCTAGAACGAGAGAGGGTAAAATAGTCATCAAGAGAATCTACCAATCACTCCCTGAAAGACATACCAAGTTGAAAACACCAAGTAATATTGTAGCTAAATTTTGGAGTTATCAGGTCAAGGAGAAAATACTGCAGATAGCCAGAAATAACCAATTCGAATATCACAGAACCACAGTCAGGATTACCCAGGCCTTGCAGCTACTACATTTAAAGATTGGAGGGTGTGGACTACAATATTCTGTAAGTCAAAGGAGCTTAGGTTACAACCAAGCAAAACTGAGCATAGTCTTTCAGGAGAGGAGCTGGACATTCAATGAAATAGGGGACTTCCAGACTTTCGTGATGAAAAGACCAAAGCTCAACAGAAAATTTGATCTTCAAATACAAGACTTAACAGAGCCATGAAAAGGTAAACAGGAAAGGAAAAAAACCACACTATTCAATAAGGGCAAACTGTTTACAACCCTACATGGGAAGATAATACTTATAACTCTTAAAACCTGTATCTCTATTATGACATTTAGAAGGGATATACATAGATACAGGTGGTGGATTCAAGGTGACTTTGATGTAATGATAAAAAACCTAATTAAGTGGTGAAAGGGGATTGTAATGAGAGAAGAGGAAAAGAGAAGGTAGAAAAGGGTAAATTACATCACATGAAGAGGCACAGAGAGTTAGTGGGTCTCAGAATTGGGGATTGGTGATGTTCTTTTAGTGGATCTTTATGTGGATCTTAATGATCCTTAGTGGATCCATTGGGAAGTCCATTTAGTGATCTGTGATGAGTTTCAGATGATGGACTCCTCTCTTGTGGTTGTGATCTGAGAATTTCCCCTGGAGAACAAACAATGCTTTACAGTGACTGGCAGATAGTAAGCACTTAAATACTCAACCTACCTGCTTGTGTTTTTATCTGTGTGCCTTTCTTCTCTCCCTATGCACTTACTTACCTATCCAGGTAGGACTAGAATGGAGAATGCAACTAACAATGATGGTAGTTTCCACCTTGGTTTAATTCCTGTCACTTCTAATCATACTCCTCTGCTGTACTCATATGGACAAGTAGGTAGCATTGTGAATAGAGCACTGGTCTTGGAGTTCAAATCCGACCTCAGACACATGGAAGTTGTGTGAGCCTAGGCAAATCATTTAACTCTGCTTCGATTTCCTCATTGTAAAATGTGCTGGAGAAAGAAATAGCAAACCACTCTAATGTCTTTGCCAAGAAAACCCCAAATGGGGTCATAGAGAATTGGACAGGACTGAACAATGACAAGATTTTATGTTATGGAGAACAAATCTTGGAAGGTCTGCTATTCCAACCTTTGTTTTGGGGAGACTATTTTGGCAGCTTTGCAGAGGGTGGTTTGGAGAGGTGAGAATAAAAATAGAAGCCCATTAGGAGCCGTTTATAGTAGTCCAGGTGAGAAGAGATGAAGACTTTGTAGTGGGAGTGTAGGTAGACAGAAATGGATTTGAGAGAGATGGCAGAGATAGCACTGATAAGAATTGACAACTGATTAAGAGGTGATGATAAGAAAAACATCAAGGATGACTTTCAGTTTATTGACCTAGCTTATTAGAAGAATGATGTTTCCTTTCATAGTTCTAAACAAGAAGAAATATATGGCAAATAATCACATGGAAATGAAGTCTTGCTATTTATTAAATAAGTGTAAGTTAAAACGACATTGAACTAGAAAAAAATTACTAAATAATGTCCTTTACTAGGGGTGTGGACAAACAAATGTGGTGCTCCTGTGCATTTATTTATTGTTTTGAAAGAGAATTTTGGCAACATGTAACAAATGCTACAAAATGTGAAAATGGTTTAAACTCTTTGAGCTGGAAAGCCCCCTTATAGGAATATGCTCTGAGGAGATGACCCAAAGGAAAAGAAAATTGTGTGTGTGTGTGTGTGTGTGTGTGTGTGTGTGTGTGTGTGTGTGTAGCAGCACCACTTTTGTAAGCAAAGCATGGGAATAACCCAAATGACCCAGAAAAAGGGAAACATTTAGTCACATATTCTAGTACATTAGCATTGTGGAATCCTATAGAGCTATTAAAAATTTTAGTGATTATGAACTGTCACTACATATAAAGTGTTGATGAAATAGTGGTGCCAAAAAAGTAATATAGAACATAGGCATAGTCAATGTAACAGGCTATGCAAAAATTTGTATTTGAACATGAACAAAAATAGGGGAATTTGATAGAATATAAATAGTTGAGAGTTTAATGCACAGTTGATTGAGATTTTTTTTCCTGTTAAAGTTGCTAGAGTTACTAATTCATAAAAATGTTTTACTTCAGATATGGTAACAAATTATTTTCTGCTAACATGACCCACTGTATGTGTTCTTGGCTTGGCCCTAATTGTAAGCAGAGTAAGTAGGTATGTCTATGGTTTCTTTCTGGGGGGGCCTAAAGACAGCACCAAATATTTCTTCCTGCTATACCCACCCCAGGTTTCCATAGTGTGCTTGAGTTAAGGCATTAACTTTTAAAAAATGCCAATATTACCTGGAAGAAAAATACATTAACCCCTTATCACACTGACTCTGACAGTTCAAATACCACTTTCTACATTAGAGGTTCTTAACCCATTTTCTTTTTGTAAGCCCCCTTTGGCAGACTAGTGAAGCCTATGGAAACCTTCTCAGAATAAGGTTTTTAAATACAAAAAATAAAATTAATAAAATTGCAAAGGAAATCAATTATATTGAAATATAAAGATCAAAATATATATAAAAAAAACAAGCTCGTAACCCCATGATACAGTCTATGTTTTCCTCTAGCTGCCAATGCTTTTTTCTAGTTTCCTTCCTTCCACTTGCCCCCAACTAAAGATCCTGTATCTATTTTGGGTATATTTTTATATATGCCCTTGTGGAGAGGTAGTTGGTTGGGATACTCTGACCAATTGATTTCTCCCTTCCTCCCGAGCCCAGTTGGTGAAATCACTGACTGGACAAGTAACTAGGAAAGTCTGTGACTGTTATGAAGTGTGAAGTCTTCCCTGATGGGATTGAAGGAAAGCTACCATCAGCTAGATGAAAATTGACCACAGCCTTGGTGGGCTTTAAAAAAAGACAAAACTAGCTTTACAACTTTAGAAAGACAGAGAGAGAGAGGGAGACAGACACATCCACACAGAGGGTCACTCAGTCAGGTGATCCCAATGAATGGGACACCTAGCAACAAAGAAGAGACAATGGAAGGGTAAGAGAGTTAGCACTGACAGTCAAGGTAAGAAAGCTCTGTGACCCCTATATCTCTACTAGAGAGTATGGCAGCGGGAATATCTTTTTTTTCTTCTTTCTACAGTTTCTCCTACCATCTACCCCCAGACCATGGTATGTTGCAGTGTAGCTACTTACATTTAGGAGAGAGACAGTCAAACAGTTGGGCAGGAAGCAGTTAGTCAATAAGTATTTTTTTAAAAAAGATTTTTCTTTTTTTGCTTTTTGGAGGGGGGGAGGTAAGGCAATTGGGGTTAAATGACTTGCCCAAGTTCACACAACTAGTTTTGTGTTAAATGGCTGAGGCCGGATTTGAACTCGGGTCCTCCTGACTCGGGGCCTGTGCTCTATTCACTGCCACCTAGATGCCCCTCAATAAGTATTTATTAAGTACTTACTAGATACCAGACTCTGTACTGAGCTCTGAGGATACTAAGAAAAACAACAATAGATCCTGTCTTCAGGGAGTTTTTATTTTAATGAAGTAGACACTGTACAAATTATTATGTACATGTAAATACATTCAGAGTAAATGGAGAAAGGCATTAGTCACTGGGGAGGGAACTAGAAAAGGCCTGTAGAAGGTAGGGTTTGAATTGAGTTTGGAAGGAAGTCTGGGAAACTGAGAGGCAAAAGTGAAGGGGCTGAACACCATGTGGAAGTTACAGGGACAGATTTTGACTGGACAGAAGTAAAAACTTCCTTACAATCAGAGCTGTCCTAAAGTGGAATTGGCTGCATTGGGAGGTAATGAGTAAGGGGGGAAGTTAGAACCATCATTTTAGGTCTTCAGGAAGAGCCTGGGTGACTATTTGTTGGGGGGTATTTTGGCAAAGATTCATGCTTTGGATAGCCAGGGAAGACAGGGGAACATGGAGTGTAAGTTTTGTGTTCAGACCTGTAAATAGGCCAGCAGAAGAACTGAGTAAAGTATATGAAGAATGGAAAAGTAGGGAGGGGACAAGTTAGGAGATTTGAATGGCAAACAGACAAACAAGATCCTGGGAGCCTATGGAGGTCACTAAGCAGAGGGTGGGGTGACATGGTCAGAACTACATTTTAGAAAAATTACCTTGGTAGTTCATAGGATGGATTGGAATGGGAAAAGACTTGAAGAAATTGTAATAGATTAGATGAGAGGAGAGTTTGAACTAGAGTTTTAGCTGTATGAGTAAAGAGGAAAAGACATATATGAGAGATGTTGCTGAAGTAGAAATTACAAGATATGGGACTGATTTGATGTATGAAGTGAGTACGAGGAATTGAGGATAATACCAAAATTATGAGACTGGGTGATTGGGAGGGTGGTGGGGTCTTCTGCAGCAATAGGGAGATTCAGATTAGGGGAGAGTTGTTTGTGTTTTTTGGAGAAAATAATGAGTTCTGTTTTGTTTTGAATTTAAAATGCTTATGGGACATTTAGTTTGAGATGTCCAAAAGTCAGTTTCAAGGAGTATGACCCCTGGCAGCAGAGAAGAGAGCCAGCTCTTAAAGGGAGAATTAGCTCTGACCATTGGGAGCTGAGCTGAAGAGAGGAGTAGGCCCAAGGAGCTCTGTTGAGTGATTCACTTAGTCTAGATACTGTAACCAGGGGAATAGTATGAGTGTAGCTCTGGAAAAGAAAGGGAAACTCCTGGAAGTGTTAAGTGGTTTTGACCACATGTATTTCTTACATGTGTGGATCACTACCAGTGTACTCTATGTTTGTGGTCATGGTTTGTGTGTGTGATGGAGAGAGAGAGGGGGGCGGGGGAAGGAGAGAGAGAAAGCACACACTTTAGGTTTATGGGGGAATTTTTTGTAGTTACTGTTCTTGCTTTTGCCAACTTAATAAATGCCTTTGCTTTGAGCTAACTGTATTTACAAACTGACTATTAAAAGTATATATACAGGAGGGGACTTGTGCATTATTGGTAGTAAAGATTTATAGAGTACCTTTGAACCTTGAAACTTAGAATAGTAGATGTCCACTGGGCACCTAAGCCATGAATTCAAGCACAGCTTGAGGAAGTGCTATACCTATATATGCCTTTCTCCCAGTTGGATAGTAAGCTTCTCAAGGACAGGGACTATTTCAGTTTTGGTTTTGAATCTGTACTGCCTCGGACAGTGCTTAGCATATGATAGTTGCTTGTTGATTTATTGATTGACATCAGCACAGTTCATTTCTCAGATTAGTAGAAGGTAGGTTAGGATTCTATGGGAATGGAACACAAGATGGTAAGTGTTGATAGAGGGAAAGGTAGGTATCTTAGAATGAGAAGAGATTCATTACATGTAATATTGCTGGGAATGGGGGACAGAGAGGAGGAAAGAATATTTGGTGCTTCGTTGGTAGAATAAGATTGAGAAAGGAAGAGAATTGTGAGAAATGGGGGGTGGAGATGTTGAACAAGGATGAGGGAGGAACAGAAGAAAAAGTATCTATTTTGTGTTTTCAACAGCAGAGACTATGTTCATCATTCATAGCCCATAATAACACACACAAAGCTGCAGAAATAGAAAGGGGTAGAGTTTCTTTTTGAAATCTGCTGTTCTGATACCAAGTCCAATATCTTTTTCTCTACTATGGGTTGGCAAACTAGGTATGTGGGCCAAATACAAAATTTAAAATGTACAAACTGTTCTTAGCTTGTGGGCCATACAAAAGTGGCCAAACAGGTGACAGACTGGATGTGGCCTGTGGGCATATTTTGCCAACCCCTACCCCTATGCCATGTTTCCTTTTCCCCTGAATTTTAAAGACAGAGACTGATTTATTATGAATTATAGCAATACATAATGGAGAAACAGGCATTCAGATACTTACCAGCTTGATATTGCTAAAGAGGAGAAAAGAATTAATTCCAACAGATGAATAAGAAATGTGTGTGGAAAATTACTAAATAAGATACTTTAAACCAAAAGTCTTACTATTTAACCCAACATTCAAGGAGAATGGGAAAGCTGATCAATATTCCTAAAATATTTGTAGACTTTGGACTTCTTGTCTAAGATTAGGCAGCTAAGTTTTTCAAAGTGCAATTGTGATTAAAATGTGGATTGTGGTATGCAGTTTTTTTGTGGGTCATTATGAATTCTTATTTTAGTTTTGTCTTTCCCCCCTTAGATTAATATGTGTTATCTCTGATAACCTCCCCTCTACTTTTTTTTTTTTTTTTGAAAAAAGAGAAGAGCCCTCTTTCCAAACCCATATGAGTCTGCTTAATTTAGCTCTTTAACAAAGGTCATGGAATTTTTGAATAGTCAATGCCAGAGCTCATTTTTCCAGGATCCACATGTTTGGTGCACATTCGAATGGCACCTCTGGTATAAAAAGCCCTGGGCTCTATGTGCAAGTGAAAGCTGTGGGGGAAGCATGTGACTTGAGACCATCAGGTAGTTGAGAAAAAGTCAATGACACCCCTCTTTCTCTACAGTCAAAGCATTGAGTAGGAGGCAATTACCTCCATTGAGGTAAAAAACTACCATTCACTTGAATCATCCAGATAATTGAGTGTATCTGTGGCCTGACAGATTGCTCTTTGGCTAAGGTAACCTAGTTGGTAACAGGAGATTTTACATAAGCAGCTGCTATCAGAAATGAAGGATTTCATTCATTTATGACTGAGCAACACCTGGACTCTATTCCTGGGGCTGTTTCCTCCTGTGATAATAGCAACAGGAAATGATTATATATATATTTTTTAATTTACAAAGTACCATTCTTTTGGGAGCCCTCAATCCTTTATAGATGTCAGCTAATTCATTTTCACAAAGTATCAGAGGGAGAAGAGGGTAGTGTGTTTTAAGATCCCAATTATTATAGCTGTTATTAACTAAGTCACAGAAAGGCTAAATTACTTTCACAAGGTCTCACTTCAAGCAGAGTTTAGAATTAGGAAGAATCCAGTTCTCTGATTCTCTAGACACAGTTCGTGTCCAGTGATACTATCCCCTAACTTTAAGGATCCTCTAAAGAAGGATTGAATGGATGTAGTTCCAGATGTTCATTGAGTCAAAAGGAAAAAAAAAACCTATTATTTCATGAATAGCTAGAAAACAAACAAACAAATACTAGGAAGTATTGGTGGAGGCCCAAAATACTTCAGAATGCAAACACAGAATCACAGAATTGGGAGAGACCTTAGAGGCCATCTAGTATATCTTATATTTGCCTAAGAATTTCCTTTATAGCATCCTCAACAAGTAGTCTTCCATTCTTTGCTGGAAATCTCAAGAGAGGTGGAGGTTTCTGCTTCCCAAGGCAGCCTATCCCACTTTTTGGACAGCTAGCAAGTTTTTTCTTACATCAAGACTAGGTCTACCTCTCTATAACTTTCATCTACCCATTGCTCCTAATTTTGACCCCTGAGGATGTGCAGAAGAAAACTAGTAGGCAATTTAATATAAATATCTAATATAAAAGCCATTTATTTTAAAATTCATGGGACCTGAGAGTTTCTGAAGTATCAAAATTTGGGGTGACCCAGAAGACAGTGCAGAGACACATAGTGGGTCTATGAATTCTTGACCACAGCATGTTACTGATAATGATTCTTGGTCAGAACAAAAAGCATAAAACACATGTTTTATGTTTATGTTTTATATGCATTTTATTATTATATTTTATTTTCTCACACATGTGGGAAATGTATGAGTAGAAAAGGATGTAGATAGGTCTGTTAATGAGAGCAAGGTATTATTAATGATCATTAATCAAGCACCTACTGTGTCCCAAGTACCACGATAAGCACTTTACAAATATAATCTCATTTGATCCTCACAACAATCCCGGGAGGTAGGTACTATTACTATTCTCATTTTACAGTTGAGAAAACTGAGGCAAATAATAATTTAAGTAACTTACCCAAGGTCATATAGCTAGTGTCTGAAACAGGATTTGAATTTAGGTTTTCCTGACTCCAGGCTTGATGCTGTATCTGCTTGTGGCACCTAACTGCTGGTAATGTAACAAATACATAGCTAGAATAAAGCAGATGTACCTAGAGAATGTTCAAAGACCAGAAAACCTCCAGTATATTGAGTAGTCTGTTCTAGAAGATGAAAGAGAGGAGAGTGATGAGGATCATGCAGGATAGGAAGCATGGATAGATTGTGATCTGCACCTCAGGAGACAGAAGCCACACCTGTGTGACTGTGACTACAATGAAAGACTGAAGATGGAAAGTTTCATGTTTGGTTTTCACTTTGGTACAAACACATTCAGGCTTATAATCATCCCTCCTTCATTATAAGTTCCTTCTCAGTTAGCTTCACTAGGCTTGCTAGAGAGGAAATGATAATAGCAAATGAACTCTAAGGTCTTTTCTAACTATGATTCTATTATTCTCTGATTTTTCAGTCAACAAACATTCTTAAGTGTTTGCTTTATGCCTTTGCACAATTATAATTCTTACCTTGACCCTCTCATACTTCAACCCTATAGACCAATATAAGATTTTTTTTTTGGAGGGGGGAAAGTAGGGCAATTGGGGTTAAGCCACTTGCCCAAAGTCACACTGCTAGTTTTTTTGTGTTAAGTGTCTGAGGCTGGATTTGAACTCAGGTCCTCCTGACTCCAGGGCTGGTGGAATAACTGTGCCACCTAGCTGCCCACCAATATAAGTTTTATGATCTATTTCGGCAGAGAGAAGTAGATAAGATGAAAGAACAAACCAGAAAGTAGATAATCTATTTGAATGTTAATAATAGTCCAAAAAAGACACATGGACTCATGTGACTTGGTCTCAGACAGGATGAAGAAGGAAATGTGCCTACTAGCTTGGGCAGGATCATGGAATGGAGAAAATATTTGAATAATGCCTTCCTCCTCAATCCCCTTTCCTTTCACTTGGTGAGATAGGAAGAAGCAAAAAAAGGACAATGGTCCGGATGTAAGGGAAATCCTACTGCACTTAGTCACTCATGAAATATTCATTTATTTTGCATGAATAAAAGATAGAAGATTTTGGCTTCTAAAAATAAGATAAATGGGCAAAGGAATATTATTTTACATAAATAGTGATAATTGTATTAACTAGTAGAATAAAGTATGTATGGGCACACACATATACATACACAGACACACACAAATATATATTTTATATGTACTACACATATACGTATGTGTATACATATATATTTTGTAGATTTAAAGCAGGAAGTAATATCAGAGGCCATATAGGACTACCCTGTCAATTTACAGGTAAGAAAACTAAGGCCTAGGAAGTAAAATGACTTGCCCATGGTCACACTGGTAGGAAATTGTAGAGGTGGGATTTGAACACAGGTTTTCAGACTTTTAATCCAGCATCTTTTCCATTATGCATTACACTACTTCCATGTATTAATGTCCCAGGTATCAGCAGTCACAGTTATTTTCTGTACTCATAGGCTCTTACAAGAACTCTCAGGAAACTTGGCAGCTAGTCTGTTCCCAAAACCTTCTTCCCACTGATAAAATGTCTGCAAATAGTCCACACCACTCTCATGCATCACATAAGAAGAAAAGGGAACAGAAACTTGGCATCCAGATATAAAAGGTTCTTGACTTTTAATATGGCCTTGAAGGGGTAGTCTGTACCTAAGATTTCATGAGTGTAGGGAGTTTCTAGTAAAATAAATTCCATCTACCAATGCAGGTTAATAATAATTCTTAGAATCTTAAAAGGGCTTCCTGGGGTGGGGGTGGGGTAAATTAAGAGGTTAAGTGACACATTGGTATCTGTCAAAAGCAGGATTTGAACTTCAGTCTTTCTCCCTCTAAGGTCAGCTCTATAATGAAGCTAGATCTTCCCAACCCTGAGGCCAGCTTTACATCTCTTTCTATCCACTGTGCTAGGATTCTTCTTTTTTCAGTGTCCAGTAACGGGTATACCCAGGCAATCTTCCACTCACATACTAACCAGCCCTCACCATGCTTGTCTTTCTAGATTAGACAAGATTGAGCACACTCAGAAGCCAATATGCTAGTAATGGTTTGGGATTATGCAGTGTCAAAGACAGTTGTCTGGATCATGAAGGGTTAAGTACTCCATACGAGGCAAAGTGTGATTGGGGTCTGGTCATCATATAGTCAAGTCATGTAGCCCAGGAATGATGAATAGATATCCTGTAGTCTTTGGTCCTGGAATCTGAGGCAGTGTCATGAATTTTAGTAAACCTGTTGCCCGATTTCTATTGTTAGTACACCCATACACAACAGGAAAGTTTTCTGGAGTTTATGGTTAAATCCAGTCTATTAGAGGCCAGAGGGTTTCAGCTGCTGTTTTAAACTAAAGCAATTTAGGCCAATTTTCAGCCCTCTCTGACTTGTTATCACCTCTTTTTTTATAGGGTCATTATTTGTCTCTGACCAGATTTCCTCATTATCAGTATTATTTGTCTGAGGGATCTTTTCAAGAAAGACTGGGGGAATGGCTGTCTTCTTCAGAAGCTGAATTAGGGGCCTTAGGACACTTAAAAAAAAATAACATTTGCATGGAGCTATATAAAGTGTGTAAGTGAATACTGGAGATTTCTACCTGGGAAATACTGGCCTTAAACCCTTGGAAAAATGGAAATTAAGTGACTATTAACTTTTTAAGAAAATACATTTTGATTGATTTGTTTTTTACATCACCTACAGCCTATACTAACTTTAGGGGTTTAATTGCCTTCAGTTTAACAATAAGAAATTTTAGTCAATTTTAAGATAAATTAGTGTGTCTAATGAAAATCAACCATCTAGATTTAGAGATACTACAAATTTATTTTATATGATCTCAACTGGGTTTCCATTTTTGCATATCATTCCTTTTATTCTTTCCTAATTGGCTCTCTACCTTTCCTTATTTCCTCAAATCTTATAAACCTATTCCTCTCTCTTCCCTTGTAGGTGAGGATCTTGACTCCTACTTTGCTGAGAAAATGGAGGCAATCCTTATAGAGCTTCCTCTTCTCTGCTTCATACCTTAAAACTCCTCTTCACATTCCTCATTATCTTCTTTGCTCTAGTCTCTGTTCAAGGGCAATCCTCCATTTGTGTTCTTAATCCTCTCCCTCACTGTCTCCTTTATGTGCTGGCCTCCTTGCCCATTCCTTCACTTTCTCTCATCTTCAGTCTACATACAGTCTAAGGTCTCCTCATTCTTTTTGCTTTTTTTGGAGGGGGGAAAGTAGGGCAATGGGGGTTAAGTGACATGCCCAAGGTCACATGGCTAGTTTTTTGTGTTAAGTGTCTGAGGCCGAATTTGAACTCAGGTCCTCCTGACTCCAGGGCTGGTGCTCTATTTATTCATTGAGCCACCTAGCTGACCCAGGTCTCCTCATTCTTAAAGACCTTCTCATGACCCTATACTCTTCCTTTTACTGCCATGTATCTTTTCTCTTTTTCACAGTCAAATCCTTAGAAATTATCACCTACTCTCAGTTGCCTCCATTTCCTCAATCACCTACTTGCTTCTCAGCCCTTTGCAATCTGACTTCCAACATGACTACTCAGAACTATTCCCTCCCAGCCTTATCAACAGTCTTTTATTTTAGATCCAATGACCTTTTCTCAGTCCTCATTCTATGTGATCTCTCTTTGGTCTTTGACACTGATGACTCATCCTTCCCCCTGGATACTCTCTTCACTCTAGGCTTTGGTAATATTGCTAACTATTGATTTTCGTCTTGTGTGCTCCCCACTGTGTTTTACTGTATTTTTATCCTTCTCTTACCCACTAAGTATTGTCCTCAGTACCTTGTTCTGGGTCTTCTAGGCTTTCCTAATATTTTCTTCCCCAGTGATCTCATCAGATCTCATAGGTTTAATTAAATTTCTATGCAAATGACTCCCAAGTAGATATAGCTTTGATAGCTCTTCTGATCTCCAGTCCTATATCCCTAACTGCCTACCAGAAATTTATGTTAAGCATAGCACCCAAATTCAAATTTCTCTCCAAATATATTTTTCCTCCAAATTGACCTATTTTGATTGAGAGAATCACTATCATTTTAGTCATCCAGGGTCACAACCTTGGGGTCATCCTTGATTCTCCATCCTCAACTCTTCCCTTTCTTTCAACCCTTATATCCAGTGAACTGCCAAGTCATATTGTTTCTGCCTGTGCAGCATTTTATTTACTTATATGTGTATGTGTTGTTTCCTCCTAGTAGAAAATAAGTTCCCTGAGGACAAGGACTATTTTTGATTTTGTTATTGTACCTATCCCCAGAGCCTGGCAAGTCATTTTGTACATAGTGATGCTAAGTATGTAGTCACTGAATTATAAGTAAATATAATTTTCCTATATTTCTTTTTTCATTAGTTTTTTAAAATCAGGATTTTTTTTTTGGATAAAATTTTTAGTGTATCTGTTATAGGCAAAATTTTTATTAATTAATTTTATTAATATGGCCCAGTAGAAAAATATCAAACAATAAATAATCATTTAAGTGCCTGCTAAGTGCTGGGGAAACAACTCTAAACATGTGTTGCTCTCAAGAATCATATATAATATTGGATACAGAGATATTTTTGAAGGCATGGTACTGGTAAATATGGGCAATGCCAATGAACATTTTATGGAAGGAGAAACAATTTTTTCTGACTGAATAATATTTTTGAAACCACCACACAGTGTCTTTAAGATACCTGATCTCTCCAAAGACAGCTCCAGCTTTCAGGGTAACCAGTACTTTATTGTCATCGGGGCCTCCAAGAACTTGAACTTCTCCTTGTTTAATGATGTACATCTCTCTGCCAATCTCTCCCTAGAAGCAAAAGTAAAGAAGAAACAATAGCTTATTTATTTTATTTTATTTTTAAAAAATTTACTTATTTATTTTTTAATTTTTGGAGGAGGAAAGGCAGGGCAATTGGGGTTAAGTGACTTGCCCAAGGTCACACGGCTAGGTTTTTGTTTGTGTATGTTAATGTCTGAGGCTGGATCTGAACCCAGGTCCTTCTGACTCCGGGGCCAGTGCTCTACTCACTGCTCCACCTAGCCAGCCCCAATAGCTCATTTTAAAGATTATTTTGTGAATCCACAGAATAAAAGAATTTGACAGTTAGAAGGAGGGACCATGTAGCCCAACTTTTATCCCCAAGTGGGGTTTCTTGGTGCTTTTTTTTTTTGTTCATCATGGACTCTTTTGGTAGTCTTGGGAAGCAAATATTCCCCTCCAAATATGTGTTGTCTACATTGACAATTGAAGGAAATTCTAAATTTTAGTTAGAAGTTAAGGAGAATAAAGATATAATTTTTCTTCCTATGCAAGTTCACAAACTCGCTGAGATCTATCTCTGGACCCCTTTGGGGCCTGTGGACACCAGGTTAAGAACCCTTGCCCTAAAGGAATCCCTACTCTAACTAACATAGTTGAGAAGGGGTTATCCAGCTTCAACCTGAAAGGGAACCCACCACTTCTCAAGACTTTTTCTAAGAGTAGCATTATAATGAATAATAATAAAAAACTTCTGCAATATGGAAATATGTACCTCTAAAAGAGTAAAGGCCAATGAGACTCAAGAACCATCAAAGAAAAGCTCTTTGTCATAGAATTTCAGTTTTATTATAGACACTAATTAGATGTGCTTTAAAACTTTAGATCAACTAGGATCATGATATTTTTAACCTCAGAGCCAGTCTATGGAATGAAAGCCAAAATGTGAAATGAGGCCATTTCAGAGGGGGCAATGGCTTCAAAAGGTGGTCATTGCTTTGTCTCGCCAATTTGTGGGAAGGCTAGCTGTGTTAGGGTCCAACAGCCCTTTTCAACTTACCACTAATGTTAAGTTTTAAAGGAGTTAAATGGGTCATCACTTCTCCAACAGCCTGAAGCAGACAGTACTTAGCTCTAAAGCTGCTCTCACACCTATGGAATTTTACTCTGGGGCCAAGAATTGGGGAAACCATATATTATTGAATATATTTATCAGCACGTTACCATCCATTGCTATTTGACAGAAGAATAAGGGACTCATAAGTTGACTTAAATGGCACGTGTAGCAAAAAAGTTGTTAGACCATTCTGGCTACAGACTATATATCACCAGGAGGTTTTCACCCCTAAAATAGGTTAAGATTGATGCAATGAGATGAGGTGAGAACCATCTGAGTAAAAAAAAAAAGAATATTAATATATGTTATCTGATAAGATTAAGGAATGGATGTGACCTTGGGTTCCCAAAGACTTTGTCAGTGGAGTGCAAGTTCTGGGAGGTCTTAGTGCAAGAAGCACTGGTCAGACAGTGAGAGGACTAGAATTCAGGACTTGAATGATACATATTTTTTTAGTTTGATAACCTTCAGAAAGTTATTGAACTTTTCTGAATTTCATTACTTTCATCTGTGAAATGATAATAGTCATAATAATTGTTGTACTATGTACCTCACAGGATTTTTGTGAAGAAAGTGCTTTGCAAACTTTAAAGCTCTTTAGAAATGTGAATTATAGAACAGCTAGGTGGTGCAGTGAATAGAGCACCATCCCTGGAGTCCAGAGGACCTGAGTTCAAATCCATCTGTGAATTTGCATATAAAGAAAAATTATATCTTTATTTTCTTTAACTTCTAATCTGGCCTCAGACACTTAACACTATGACCTTGGACAAGTCACTTAACCCCAATTGCCCTGCCTTCTCCCCTCCAAAAAAAAAGCAAAAGGCAGAAATGTGAGTTATTACTTTCATTAAGCTGCAAAGGCTTTGCATATAGACCTGGGAATAGACTGTCATCTAAAGATGACATAATAAACATACAGCGGGGGAAGATATAATTATGATAAAAAGATAAAAATCCTATCAGCTAGAGATATCCTAATGTTGAATGGACTGGTCTTTAAGAGAAGGTAGAATGACTTCTTGTTGGCCATCTTATTGGTAGGTTATAATGGGGATTCTTAGTCCATGGGTTGAACTAGGCTATCAAGCATTAAGAGGAATAAGAAGAGGCTAGCTAGTAAAATATGTACCTAAAGAAGGTACAATATATAAAAGAAGGCAGTTAAGTGGCACAGTGGATAAAGGTTATTTATCATAGAATCCAGGTTTTATTAGACACTAATGAGATATCCTTTGAAATTGCACACCTGAATCAGGGTCTGATGGACCTGGAGTCAGGAAGACTTGTGTTCAAATCTAGACTTGGACACTTATTAGCTGTGTGAACCTGGGCAAGTCACTTAACTTTTGTTGGCCTCAGTTTCCTCTTCTATAAAATGGGAATAGTAATAGTACATACCTCCCAGGGTTGTTGTGTGGATCAATATAATAATATTGATATAATGAGATAATATTTGTAAAGTGCTTTGTAAATCCTAAAGCACTATATAAATGCTAATTATTATTATTTAGACTTTTTTTGAAGTCCTTCAGTGAGACAGAATTCACTGCCTACTGAGATAACACTTTCCACTTTTTGATGACTTTTATTATTGGAAAGTCTTTCTGACAAGAAGCCTAAATTTTTCCCTTTAAAACTTTGACTCATTGCTCTGCCATCTTGAACCAATGAGATCAAGTCTAGTCCTCCTCCATCTTCAAGATAACCCTTTCAATACAAAAAGATAGCTATTATATCTGTCCTTCACTCTTCTCTTTTTCTCGTGAAATATTTTAAATTGCCCCAGTCTATTATCATATGATATAACCCCTTATTGTACCTTGGTTGCTCTCTTCTAGAGTTTATCAATGTCCTTTCTCCAGTGTGAAATCCAATGTGAATATAGTACTTCAGATGTAATTTCACTAGGGGAGGGAACAGTGGGGACTCAAAACCTTCCTAGTCTTGAATATGTTTCTCAATGTAGTTGCCATTTCACTCTGTTGTCTTATATTGAGATTTCAGTCCATTTTATAGCCTCTGAGTTCCTTTCAACAAGAATATTCTGGGATTTCACATCCACTTTAGCTAAGTTCAGAAAAAATTCATCATCAGAGGGTTGGAACTCAGGTTCTGAATTTCTTTTTGGCCACAGCCATACATGAAACAGGAATAGGGGATTTGTAATTTTCATTGATGGAAGAATACTAATCCTGAAGAAGTCATAGAGCTTTTGAAATATTGAGGTAACAGAGAGTTGTCATATAGTACATTCTATACTTGTGGTACTAAGCTTCACATAATTAGAATGTGATAATGCACTTGACACTGAAACTGTAGGAAACCTATTTTAAATTTTTTTTTTTGCTTTTTGGAGGGCAGTTGGGGTTAAGTAAGTTGCCCAAGGTCATATGGCTAGGTTTTTGTTTGTGTGTGCATTAAGTGTCTGAGGCCGGATCCAAACTCAGGTCCTTCTGACTCCGGGGCCGGCACTCTACTCACCGCGCTACCTAGCTGCCCCAACCTATTTTAATTTTTCTTTGATGGTTCTGCCAGCTAATAAGAATTTCTTAATCACCTACTACATGTCAGGCATTGTGCTAAGCACTGGGGATGTAAAGAGAGGCAAAAGACAATTCCTGCTCTTGAGGAAGTCACAATCTAATGGGTCAAATATCTATACAATTTAATGGGTCCAACAACACAAGTGAATGGGAAGGACAACAAGCAAACAAATATGTACAAGTTAAATACAGGATAAATAGGATATAATTAACAGAGGGAAGACATTAGAATTCAGGAAGTTTGGGAAAGACTTCAGTATGAGAAGTTGGAACTTGAAGGAAACCAGGAGTCAGAAATGAAGATGGAATGCATTCCAGGAATAGGGGACAGCCAGAGAAAAGGCTCAGAAGTAAGAGATGTAGTGTCTTGTTCATGGGATAGCAAAGAGGACAGTGTCACTGGATTGAAGAAGATGGGCAAGGAATAAGGCATGAGAATACTGGGAGAAAGCTGGAAGTGGGGGTATGAAGGAGACTAGGATATGAAGGAAAGGCTTTGAACACTAGCGGATTTTGTATTTGATAGGGGCAAAAGCACTTTAGGACCTTGTCATTCCTTAGGGTGATCATCTTGAATTTAAATTGTCATTATAAACATGGGGTAATGCCAATTATTGGATTTTCCTATTGCAAGAATACCAAAGAAACAAATTTTTACATAACTTTCATAAAGTAACTGTAATTTTAGGCAAAATTTCTATTTTATTTCATATTATACTAATACGGTCCTTATTTTTACCTTTATTTGAAAGATGAGGAAAAGAAGAACATAGTCATTTAAATGATCTGCTCAAAATCACACATTAGTAGTAAAACTAGGGCTAGAACCCGGGTCTCCTTATTTTGTAGCATTATTAGCATCAGGATAAAAACATTACTAATAGTAAACTAAACATACAAGACAAATGTGATTTTAAGTGCATTGGCAGGCGAAAATAACTCTTTTTCTCTACATAAAATTATGTACGTTTGATAAGGAATAATGGAAACGGTCTGCAAGCTATAGTTGTTCAAGGAACACTGCAGGAGGTCATGATTAGAAGAGTCATTTCTTTTCCCTGACATGAATCAACTTAAAAGGACCCAGAATGATTTTTTAAAATTTCCCTTGACTAGGGAAAGAAGTACATAATGGGCTCTTAAATGTAATTCAGCATTTTAAATTATTTTTTAATGATGTTTCCATAATTTTCTAAGGACATTAACCAGGCTAAGCATTCACTGTTCCTTGCATATTTCTAAGCTAATTTAAACTTTTGTTGGATGTTTACTTAACATTCAAAGGAAGTAGACATTCCCTGGAGAAAAAATTACATGATAAAGTCAAATCAAGTCAGATTCTTTTAGGTTGACATATATGTTAGTTTGATATGGTTAGAGAGAGAGCTGAAGCAAGAAATAAAATCTAAACCCAGTCCTGGCAATGCCTACCAAAAAGGGCTCAGTAAATTTCCAGCATGCTTTTGTGAAGACTGACTTCCAGGGATGGTAGACCTCTTCTCTCTTGCCTATTCCTCAAAATGCAAGCTACCCCATAGCACTTGGGTGAAAGCTCCACTTATTCCCTGAGCTCCTCTATGCTGTTTAAGTAAAGTTTCAGGCAGGCAGTTGTCCATTGGGGATTACCAGTCTAGATAAATCAGACTGCAAGTATAACTAGTTAACATACAACAGATTAAAAGCCTTAAAAAAAAGTTTCGTGTTCCATTCTGTAGAGCAATCTGGAACTATGCCTAAAGGGCTATAAAAAAGTACATACCCTTTGACCCAGCAATAGCACTTCTAGGGCTGTATCCCCAAGAGATCATAGAAGTGGGAAGAAGACTAGTATGTACAAAAATATTTATAGCAGCTGTTTTTGTGGCGGCAAAAAATTTGGAAATCAAGAGGATGCCCATCAATTGGGGAATGGCTAACCAAGTTGTGGTATATGAATGTAATGGAATACTATTGTGCTATAAGAAACGAGGAGCAGATGGACTTCATAATAACCTGGAGAGACTTATATAAACTGATGCTGAGTGAAGAGAGCAGAACCAGGAAAACTTTGTACACTATTACAGACACATCATATGGTTAGAAGATAACTACAAAAGACTCATGATAGAGAGGGATATCCACATGCAGAGAAAGAACTACAGAGTCTGAATGCAGATTGAAGCAAACTACTTGCTCTCTCGTGTTTTGTCTTGTCCCTTCTTTCTCATTGTTCACTCCTTTGATTATAATGCTTCTTTACAACTTAACTAATGTTTAATGTGAAGGTATTAGTAGGAACTATATTTGATTGCGTGCTGCCATGGGGGGAGGGGAGAGAAGAGGAAGCGGAAGAAAATTTGAAACTTAAGGGATTGTGGAACTGAATGTTGTAAACTAAAAGTAAATGAATAAATTTAATAAAAAGAAAAGTTTTCTGGATCTAACTATGCCTAACTGACTAAAATCTTGGCAATTCAGTCTTTAAATCTCACCAGTATAAATGATACCTAAAAAAATCAACCACAAATTTGACCTCACATTTAGATAAACAGGTTTATAATTTTAGCATGGGAAGGTGACATCATCTTTGGAATTAAGTTTGAAAGGAGGGATAGGAATTCCTCAAAGAAAGAGGTTGAAGTGCTCATGAGCACAAGTCTTATGCTGGGTGCTATTTGGATAAGCAAAATGGACTCAGTCCCTTAGGGAGATGCATTTATGCTACATTTCAAAGTTTGTCAAGCAATTAGAGTTACTTAGGGATAAGGCTATTTATAAGCTCAAAACAGGAATAGTCATCAGTTCCAGTTTCTGATGCTTGGACAGTTTGGAATGCTTTCTTGGTGATGTAAGGCTGTGCCCACATGAGAGCCTCCAAATATAGGCTTGTAGCCTCAGTGTCCTGAAGGTAGAATGTGGGTTTGTTCCAATGTATATTTTCCATTTTTGTCACTAGGATTCCTTAACACCAGCCTTGTTCTTAACTGGTATGGACTTCTTTAGGACTTTGGAGTTAGTGGGGAATTCATTAATTGACCTGGTGGTTGAGAATTAATTATATACAATTCTCTGTAGCTAATATGAGAACCTTGGTCAAATGGATTAATATGCATTCAGGGGCTAGGTGACCTTGGACTAGAGCTGAAACTAATGATTTTTGCTCTTGGTCTAGGGGCATAAAATATGCCTGGGGAAGCTTGTGAATTGTACCTGAATTCCCTTGAGGAGTGGGAAGGGAGGGAGTGGAAATCCTGATTCTGGAATGTGACCGGGGAGAGTGGGTGAAAGTGGGCCAGGTCAGGCCAGAAAAGAGTTGACCAGCTGCTGGGGGTGGGAGGAGATGTATGTTCTGCTTAATAACCTCCCCATTTTACTAATTATTCTTGTTTACAGGTGCTAAGCTTATTTGTTTCTGCTCTGCTGAAGGACTACAAGTGCTTTCAATACCTTTAAATTTTCAGGCTTCCTGGGACAAGCTCAGACTTGTAGAAATCATTTCATCTTTTAGGGTCTTAAAGAACCCCTGACATAGATTTAGAGATGGAAGAGACCTTGGAAACCATAGTTTCCAACTCCTTCCTTTTACTATTGAGGAGATTGAATCACAGAGAGATGGAGTGACTTGCCCACAGGGTCTGAGGCAGTATTTGAATTAAATCTACCCTAATTTGCACTTTAGTGTCCTATCCATGAAATGTTGCTTTTTCTTCTAAAATATCAGATTGAACTAGATCAGGGGTGTGGAACCTATGGCCTCGAGGCCACATGTCCTTGGGTTCGGCCTTGGGACTGAGTTCTTGTTTTATAGAATAAATCCTTTTATTAAGAGGATCTGTTCTGTGGAGTTTGGGTTCAATCAAAGAGCCACACTTGAGGACCTATAGGGCCACATGTGGCGTCAAGACTGCAGGTTCCCCACCCCTGGACTAGATGGTCTCTAAAGTTCTTTCTGATTCAAAAATGTTTAGGTTTTGATTCTAACTTCTCATTCTCGATCATCCATACTTTTTTGATTTTAGGGGTAACCTTTCCCCAGGTAGCAAAGCAGTTGGTGGCACAGTGGATAGAGTGCTGGGCCTGGAGTCAGGAAAGCCTGAATTCAAATGTGACCTCAGACACTTCCTATATGACCCTGGCCAAGTCACTTAACCCTCATCTGTAAAATGAGCAGTATCTCTGCCAAGAAAACCTCATATGGGTTCATGAAGAGTCAGACACAACTGAAAAGATTGAACAATAAATTCCTCAAACAGTTCAATTCAGTTTGGTTCAGTAAACATGTATTAACTGTCTCCTTTTGTGTAAAACAGAGTACTACTGGTGCAACAAAGATAAAAATAAGCTAGACTGTCCTCAAATAGGATACTTATTGGAGGTGAGGTGAGATAGCACCATAGATATGCATAGACAGTGGGCAGGATACGATATACAAACATAAGCAAATACAATATAATATATTTTATAATATGATATATAATTTTACATTAATAAATTTATATTTATAAATAAATTTTATACAAAATGTATAATTTTATAATATGAAATATAATTTGAGGAGGGAGAGAGCACATATATCTTAGAGGCTCAGGGAAAACTTCATAGAAGAGACAGCACCTTTGTTGAGCCTTAAAGGAAGACAAGGATTATGAGAAGGAGATATAGAAAGGAATGCATTCCAGACACATGGGATAGTGTATATGAATGTGGGAGGAGGCAGCAGATGCAGTGAGCTGAGATCTGTAAACAGCTAGTTGTCTAGTTCAAGGAGATCTGGTTAATAAAAGGAAATAATATAAAATATTGTTGGAAAAGTCTGATGGAGCCCAATAGTGGGAGGGCCTTAAATGTTGAATTAAGGAGCTTATATTTCATCCTAGAGGAAATAAAGAATAGATAATACAAAATAATTTGCATTTGCCTTTGAACTAACCTTTGTTTTGAAGGGTGTGTGTGTGTGTGTGTGTGTGTGTGTGTGTGTGTGTGTGTGTGTATGTTTTGGGGGTGTGAGGGAATAAAGATGGAGAATTTATTGTTGTTGAGTCATTTTTCAGCCATGTCTGACTCTTTGTGACCCCATCTGGGATTTTCTTGGCAGAGATAACTGGAATGGTTTGTCATTTCTTTCTCTAGTTCATTACACAGATAATGAAATTAAGGCAAACAGAGTTAAGTGACTTGCCCAAGGTTACACAGCTAGTAAGTGTCTGAGGCCAGATTTGAATTCAGAAAGATGAGTCTTCCTGATCCTAGGCCCAGCACTCTATCCAGTTTGCTATAAAGAATTTATAAGCACTTACTATATGCCAAGCACTGCACTAAGTATTGGGGATATAAATATAAGCAAGCAAACCAGCCCCTGCCCTCAAGAAACTTGCATTCTAAAGGAAGAAGGGGTTTGAGAAGGAAGTAAGCATTTATTAAACATGGTCCAAGATAATATTTACAAATATTATTTCATTTAATCTTTTACAATAATACTGTTGTTATCCTCATTTCCCAGTTGAGGAAACTGAGGCAGGTAGGAGCTAAGTGACTTGTCCAGGGTCACATAGTTTGTAAGTATCTGAGGTCAAATTTGAACTCGGATCTTCCTGACTGCAATCATTTCAGGCCCAGTGTTCTAGCTACTGTATCATGTAGCTGTCTCTAGGCAGGAAAGAGGGGTAGGATAGCCTGAAGATAGCAGCGAAGTGAGACGAAGGCTTAGAATTGGAGGAGACAAAGCAAAAGCAGGCCTATCTAAGCTTACAGTGGTTCCAGGGGTGGAACTCAAGTTTTCAGAGGTAAGGCTTTGGGGAATGGAGGCTGGAGTTGAGGCAGCATAGTCTGGGGATGAGAGAAAGAAATTCAGAAAATTCTTCATCCTAATTCCATTTTCCTTAGGAAGATCCCTCATTAATAGTGGGAAGATGGATCCTATCACCTTTCTGGGGTTGCAGGAAGAGGACACTTTGTTTTAAAAATGGCCTCTAAATAATCCCCCAAATGGAGAATCACATGAGAGTGACTGCTGGTAATTTTAGAAAGCAGAGCACCTCCAGCTTCTATAACTTTTTCTCTTAATATTTTAAATTAATGACCTGTGACTCTAATTTGCATTGATATGAAGCAGTTTTTCAGACCGCCCAAATTCTCTATACTGTCATGTAAGTAATGGAATCCATATTGTCCTGTACATTTTGATGTCTGGGAGCCCATTATTTTTATTACCCAGCTCTGTATATCATAATTATCATGGATTTCACTCAGGACAAATTTTGTTTAAAGCACATTCTTGGCCTATATCTGAACTCCTACTTTGAATCTACTGATTATTCTTGCATTTGAAAAATAGAGTTCACTCACCTTTTTGCAGACAAAGTCACCAGGTAAATACACACTGGATTTCAATTTCAGCAGCATGTCATAAATCATCTGTGTATCACACCCCTATTGTAAAGGAAAAAACAACAACACATTTTTCCCCCTGTACTTGAGTAATACCTTTGTTATCTGTTTAAGAAATAACCCAGCTGGTTTTTACAGTAGAGTGGAAATAATAGGTATTGTAAAGTATTTAGCAAAGCATCTGGCAAATGGTGAATCCAAGCCCTGGATTCTGATCCTTACTTTCTTACTTGCTAATTGTACAACTGTGAGCAGGTGACCACCATTTTGTGCATTTGTAAAATGAGGGGGTTGGACAAGAGGACCTATGAGATCCCTTTTAGCTCTTCAGTATTGATCCTATGTCACTGCTAATTTAAATGTGAATCTGCCAACATGTCACCTTTCTCAAGAATATTAATTATTTTTCTTTTCTTTCTCTCTCTCTCTCTTTCTTTCTTTCTTTCTCTCTCTCTCTCTTTCTTTCTTTCTTTCCCTCTTTCTTTCTTTCTTTAAGAGCAATTGGGGTTAAGTAACTTGCTCAAGGTTACACGGCCAGTCATTATTTATATGTGGGAGCTCATTTTCTGAGGCTGGTTTCGATCCCGGTTCATCCCAACTCCGAGGCTGGTGCTCTTACTCAATGCGCTACCTAGCTGCCCCTATATTAATTATTTTTCATCAAGGATATGTATTATTCTATTGACAAAGGGTGTGGGGAGGCAGAGCGGTGCAAATTTGTCACCACTGAGGGAGAAGCTTTTTTGTAAAATGAGTCCTGTTCCCGGTGGACTGAAGTCAAATTTGTGCCAAATCATAGGAATATCACTTTCTGGCTTTAATCATCCATCCAGTCCAAAGCAACAAGTACTTATTAAAGTCACACAACACACACACACAGAGTGAAATAGTGCCTATCCTAAAGGGGGAAGTGGATGAAACATGAAAATACATAAATATATACATGATTATTATGGGAGAGACATGGTGGTAAGACATAATGGATGGAAGGCAGGTCTTGGAGTCAGGGAAACCGGGATTCAACTTCTGCTTTTGACACGTATTAGCTCTGTGGCTGTAGAAAAAGTTCTTAATCTCTCAGTGCTCCAAGCATCTCCCTGAGACAATAAGGTACAGAGAAATAGCTGATTTGTATTGGTAGAAGGCATTTTCATACAGGGAGTTCCCCACACTAATAAAACCACAGGTTTGTACAAAAAGAAATTGAGGAAGGAGAAGATACTAAAAACTTTGCAGATCAGGAAAGGTTTTCTGTTGGAGGAGTCACCTGAGCTGCATCAGGGATGCTCAAGGGAGGAACTGAAGAGGAACTACATTCCCAATAAGGGCACAGCTTATACAAAGGCATGGAGGTAAGAGATGGGAGTTTGGGAAGCAAGAAGTATAGTAATTAAGTAGTATGTAGAGCATATGAAGAAAAATTATGTGAAATAAACTTGGAATGGTAGGTTGGATTGAGATTATGAATGCCTTTAAATGCCAAGGTGAGGCAATTGTACAGTTTGTCCTTCTGCATTGATGACTTCAATTGAATTGACAATGCTAAATTAATGACCATGTTTCCACTTGAATTAGTATAGTCACAGGTTTTACTTTTCCTGAGCCACTGAAACTTTGACTCCATATTTTTTATTAGGGTACCTTACAGAGGAATTTTACCATCTTTATTTGGTGTTTATTTTCTTTATGCCACTTTCTACTGACAAATCTTTTTCCAAAACAAGTTCCAGGCAGCTAACATTATGATTTCTTTAGAAAAGTCACTTTCTAGGACCTAGTTTTCAGTGGTGACTCTCAAAATAAATTATCCTTTGGGCAGACCCTTCTTATTTGTTTCTCAGTTGAGAGGGGGGTTATTTTTAGAGGGAAGGCATTCCAGTCACTCAGGATTTTTTTTGCCTTCAGAGCACTTTCAAATTGGACACAAGCTCTCTCCTTTAAGGCCACTAGAGCCTTTGATGTTGCTGAAGAGAATACATTAGACATTTACTTGGTGGTACCTAAGTGCACACATATGAAGTATTTCTTATTGTGGTAGAGCTAACTTTCATTTATCCATACTAATGCAGGGGGCTTAGGAAAATGTTTAAAAAACAGCAGACAGCAATGAAGGATAAGACCATCTTTAGTTGATTTAAAATATATGATTTTTTTAGGTCTTAGTTTTGCAATGCTAATTATATTTTGATTAGGCCAAATTAAATGGTTAATTTGTTAACTGAGAGGATGTTGATGAAAGGAAAACCACTGTTGCCAAATTGCATTGACAGGAATAATTAATTCTGTAACTATTTACCTTGGATAACAAGAGGTAAGACCAACCCCGATCTAATTTGGATTCATCACAGCGAAATGCAGTTTCTATTTAATTCTTTCTATTCTGTTGTGTATACCTGTGCTTGACCTTGGCTCAGGAAGATTTGAGTTCAAATCCAATCTTAGAGATTTACTATGGCTGTGTGATACTGAGCAACTCACTTAATCTGTCTGCCTCAGTTTTTTCATTTGTAAAATGGGAAAATAATAGCACCCATTTCCCAGGGTTCTTGTAAAGACCAAACAAAATATTTGTAAACTACTTTATGAATCTGAGTGTTCTATTAATGCTCATTATTATTAAAATTATCATTTTCTTTCAATTTAATCAATTTAATTAAGAGCCCATAAGTGACAATGCCTGGTGTTGGGGATACAAAGATGAAAATGAAAGCAATCTTAATCCTAAAGTTTACATTCTATAAGGGGAAATGACAAATCCACAGTAACATAAATTCAAAATATATGCCAATTTTGGGGCAAGGGATCTAATATTAGCTTTGCTGTTGTTCAGTTCAGTAGTTGTGTCTGACTCTATGTGACCTCGTGGACTTTGGTTCATTTTTTTTTTTTTTAGGAAAGATGCTCATTTTACAGATGAGGAAACCAAGGCAAACAGGGTTAAGTGACTTGCCTAGGGTCACACAGCAAGTAAATGTCTGAGGCTGTATTTGAACTCAGATCTTTCTGACTCAAGGGCTGGTCTTCTATCTAATGCACCACCCAGCTGTCCCCTAATATTAACTATTAATATTAATAATTGAATTATCATAGGATCTTAGATTTAGAGCTAGAATGGACTTTAGAGATCATCTAATCTAACCCCCTCATCTTACAGATAAATAAACTGAGGGCCAGAAAGGTTTTTTTTTGCCTTTTTTTTTTTTGAGGGCAATTGGGTTTAAGTGACTTGCCCAAAGTCACATGGCTAGTAAGTGTGTCAAGTGTCTAAGGTTGGATTTGAACTCAGGTCCTCCTGACTCCAGGGCTGGTGCTCTATTCACTGTGCCACCTAGCTGTCCTGGGCCAGAAAGTTTAACCAACTTATCTGAAGTCATGCAGGTAATAAACATATGAAGCAGGATTTTTTAAATTATAATTTAAATTATAATTCAAAAAATTGATAGACAAATATATGGATTGGAATGGATTTGAGGCAAAGTTGCTGTCTCAAACAAACGTTTTTAATTTTTAAAATTAAGTGGCTTGGGGCATCTAGGTTGTGCAGTGAATAGAGCACTGGCCCTGGAGCCAGGAGGACCTGAGTTCAAATCTGACCTCAGACATTTAACACTCACTAGCCATGTGATCTTGGGCAAGTCATTTAACCCCAATTGCCCTGCCTTCCCCCTCCAAACAAAATCGAAAAAAAATTTAAGTGGCTAACAAAGTTTTAAAAGTAAGAATAGAAAAAACATTTTCTGATGCAAGACCAGTACAAAAAACCCAAACCTATCATATGAGTATTTGGATATAGTATACCCACCTGTTAATTTAAGTGTATGTCTTTGACTGTCCACAGATGACACAGTGTTTTATTGTTCCCTATTTAACAACATGCTGACCCTTCCTAGAAAAACCTACTTCTTTATAAAAAAAGAAAAGCATAACCCAGATGTTCCCTTACTGGACCAACTCTAGCTAAGTGTAGTTGTGCAAAAGGGCTTAGATATATCCAGAAGAATCCACACAGAACACATTACCTGATCAATTTTCCAAAATAAAGTTTCAGGATGATGAAAGTGAGACAAAGGGAAGAAATACTTGGAAAAATGAAGGAGCAGGGGAAAGCCTTTACACATAAGTACCAAAGGAAAGGAAAATACATTTTTTTCTGACAGAAATTCAATATATTCTGAACAATGCTTCACTTTGCTGTCATCTTTTATGCAAACTCCTCATAGTTGACTTGACTATCATCATCAGTATCTGCTTCTCCAATCATTTCATCAAACTCTTCCTCTGCTAACTTCTCTCCAGAGGTGGTTATCATATGGCAAAGTTCTGCTGTGCTCATTGAACCATTGCTATGCTCAGCAAACACATGAAGTGCTTCTATAATTTCTCCTTCGCTGTTTGTGTCTTTCGTTTTCTTGCCACCATCAGCAGAAATTCTGCAAAGTCAACTGTGCATTCCTATTAGCATCTAATTCATTAATCATATCCTGTAATTCCTCTACTTGGGGGGGGGGATCTGCCTAAGTGACCTCATTACACTAATTCCTTTTTCTCTGTACTAATCAAATGGTGAAAAGGCTTCTTTAAATTCTACAGTCTGCTCTCCTGTCAATCAACTGTGTTGCAAGTATTGCTCATGCCCCAAATCCTATCTGATAGCACCCATACTTGGTGGTTGTGCTCAGACTCTACAGGCAAGATTTGAAGCTAAGGCCGTCTTCTCTGACTCTAGAACTGGTACACTTTCCAAAGGTATTTTGAAACTGATGGCACATGAGCTTGTTCTTAAATCATGGAGATGAGGAGGGAGGCATTGTAGGCAAAGAGGGACAGACTGTATAAAGGCACCACAGGGTGGGAAATACAACATCATTTATGGGGAAATAAAGAGTCTGGTTTGTCTGGAATATAAAACAAAAAGATTTGGAAAACAAAGGTTGGATTGAATTTGAAAGATTTTAATGACTAAACAGAGAATTTTAGGTGAGAGACAACAGGAAGCCTCTGAAACTCCTGGAGTAGGTAAGTGACATGGTCAGAAGTGGACTTTGGCAATGTTAGTTTGGCATTACTTGTGTGGAGGATGAGTTGGAGAGGGAAGAGACTGGAGGCAGGAAGGCCAAATGGGAGACTATTACTGGAATTCAGGAGAGATAATGATTCATTTCAATGTATGATTTAAAAAAAGATTTTGTTACCTTCTTAAGTATGATTTTTTTTTATTGCTGTGAAGACCGATTGCTCTGCGTTCATTGTCACAATAGAAGTCATAAGAAAAATTATTTTGCTTACATAAATTCCCTACACACCTAACATTTGAAAATTGTGCCTGTTTTGTAAAGCGAATAGTATCAATAAATGGAAAGATGGCTCACCATCTGTACCTCCCCAACTTACAGAGGTGAGTCTCCCAGACTATTCAAATTCAAGGTACTCTGTGCTTCTGCATTCACTGAAAACCACAGCTCATGAGCCATACTGATGTATTTTTTTTTTATTTTAGCCTCTGAGAGGATGTAATTAGTTAAAAACAAAGGCATTTAATGAAATAGCATAGGAAAAAATGGCACAGAGATGATTCCTCACTGTCCTCAGAGCCTTACTGCTTTTATAGGTTGTAAAAGTCTTTGCTTAAATGTCTTTCATAGAGCAACAGGAACACAATGGTTGATCAAGTCCACTGTTTGTCAAAAAAAGACACTATAACTTCAGTGTTTGTTATCATTTCTTCATGATATCTTATGAGTCCAGGTGGAATAGACCCATAAACAACTGGTGATAAGGACAGGCTCTATCTTTTGGGCCTGGGGTGATGCCTGTCCTCGACCTATCTTTATTTTTTGATGCTCCTTCTATGGGAGAGTGCTTTTACTGAACAAAGCCTCCATTTGCCTTTTCCAGAACCTTCCCCAGACCAACCATATTTCATTCTACCCATGCTATACGCAAAAGACTTCTTATTTTTGTGTCGAATAGTGCCGAGAAATTCAGCATACGTTTGGTGTATGGCCTGCTTCTGCAAAATTTGTTTCTCCAGCATTTGCAAGCATTCCTGTCTTGGGACTTGGGAGCCTCACCTTTCAGATTTCATCTACACATAAAGCAAGGGTTTTAAATATTTTTTTTGTATGTGTGTCATGAATCACTTTGACAGTCTGATGAAACTTATGGACTTTCCCCCTAAAATAATATTTTAAGATAATCAAATAAAATTACATAGTAAACCAATTATATTAAAATATAATTATCAAAATATGCATTACAAATTCGTGGACCCCAGGTTAAGAATCCCTGATGTCAAAGCTGGTCTTCCAATACTTCTCTGAGCTTAACCTTCTTTTTTTTCTCTCTCTATATCACTTGCTTGTCAATGCTTCAAGACTTTGCTTGTATAGGCATGTTAAATTAAGAATGATTCTTCCCTAGACAGGCATGGGTATTCCCCTGAAATGTTCCTCATCTTAGGGTAATGAAGTCCACGTATGGGCAAATGCAGAGGCCCCAGAGCATTGTTAGCCCCTTCTCTCCCATTTCAGTTCTCCTGGTCTATTTTCTGGTATTCTGTCTTTGAGAAAAGAAATTAGTCTTATCCCCAGGAATAGACCTAGTGACCGGCTTTCAGCTCTACTCCATAGCTTCCTTTCTACCAGGGAATTCAGAATGTTATTCATTGAGGTAAATTACTGAACAGAGGATTTTTTTGTCTTCTGATATTGTTTCCTGTGGGAGTTCTTAACCTGGGGTACGTGAATTTGCTTTTAAAAATATTTTGGTAGCTGTATTTCAGCATAATTGGTTTCTTTTGTAGTCTATGTATTTTATGTTGTGCATTTTAAGATGTTATTCTGAGAAGGGGTCCATAGGCTTCATCGGATTATTCACCACAGAGGTCCAGGAAAAAAAAAAGGTTAATAGCTCCCATTTTTGTTACTGTTTCTCCTACTTCCAGAGTATCTTGGAGCATTTTGCAGAATACTCTTAGCATCTTTATTAAGCCATAAAGTAGTCCTATAACTAACATGCCTCTGTGTGGCTTCAGGTACAATGCTACATATTGGTATTTCAAGAATGTTGTGTTCATCCAGCACATGCCCATTCCTATACATATAAAGGACACAGTAACAAAAAGAGATCTGAACTTAAGCACACAATCGTGCAAAGGCGTATTAGAACAACTTGTGTGAACTATAAATGAAACAGATCAGAAAAGCCAGCTGTCTAATTTCAGCTTGTAAACCAAAGAAAAATTATTATTATTATTTTTCTCCAGGGCATTCCCCATAATGGTGTCTAAAATGGAGATAGCAGATAAGTCCCTGTGTACCTGGGGGCACTGCCCTCTCAACTTGATGAATGGGTCCTTTAGATAAGGCTACCCAGGGTTGAAGGTACTGTATAAATCAAGATCCTCTCACAACCACGGTTAACGAATCCCACTCTGGTACTGACTTTTATGAGTCATCCAGAGCAGCATGCAGTAGTTTGTTCAAAGCAAAGCCATTTACTGAAATAGCATAATAAGAAAAATAGCAATAACCATCTCTTCCACAAACCTGAGACGTTCTGTCCTGCTAATATACCCACCAAACATAGTGGGAAGGGTGGACATTCGTTGGAAACATGCACAGCCAGGGAAGACACATAAGGATCCTTAAGGTCATAACTGGAAGGGACCTTACAGCCCATTGAGTCCAATCCCCTCAATTTGCATATGAAAAACTAGGGTTAATAGTGATAAAATGACTTGCCCAGGGACACATAGCTAGTAATATCTGAGATGGAATTTGAAGTCAGGTCTTATACTCTATTAACTATTCCAGGAAAAGCACATGTGATTGGAGCACATATTATGAGGTTATTTTAAGAGTCTTTTTTTCTTTTTTTTTTGGTATTTTAGTAATATAAAAATCTGGGCCCTGGGATAGCTCAATTATCAAAGTCATGGAAATGCAAAATTCTAGTGAGAAAGCTAGGATACAAATTGTATCTTGGGTCAAAAAAGACCTTGAGAGATCATCTAATATATCTTCCTGGACCACATTAATAGGTCTGATTCTAAGTTACTTTCCAATGATTTATCTTAATATTTTAATTTCTCAATTATTTTCCTTATCTCATTTTGCTCACCTTGGCCAGGGCCCCCATTCTAAGCCATTCACTGTAAATGGTTGACATTCAGGAAATATAAACAATAGCATTGTCTTTTTAATTTTTTTCAGTTACTTATCTCAGTGATTAAATCAAATATAGGTTAAAGCACACACTTTATTTTTTTCAGATTCTTTCTTTAATATTGTATCCTATTTGAGTCATTGTTCTCATAATTTCATGGGGTTTGAGAATAATAAGGGATGCTGGAGATGAAACACATATTATCAATATAAGGGTATCTATTTTATACTTTTATTGCCTCAGGCTTGTTGATACTTATTGGAATGCTGTATTATTTTTCATTTTTATTAGAATTTAGCATTTAATTAGCAAGAATAGTTAGTTAAAATAGGAAGCAACTTTCAAGTAGCTCCATTCAGTCTCCATCTTTTTCTCAGCAGCCACATTCTGAGTGATCTTTTCCCCATTCCAGCTTCGTTCTGTCCCTCCACTTCCCACTTCTCAAATCAGCCACTTCCCCAGTAAAACCTCATAGTGATTCTTGTCTCTTTAACATTCTGAGTAGTATCCTGGGGACTCTGCCTCTCTCACAGTCTTGTGCTACTGAGATCTTTACCTTCCCTCTCCCAAATTTATTTTAAGAGGTTCATTTTAGGGTTCCTCTGGGTAGTTTCGTGAAGTTTGTCTTCTGCATCAAAATTATTTGTTATGGATCTGTGTGCCAAGTACATCAGTACATTGTTTAGGTACCAGAGACACCAGTTGCCATTTGATCCATCAGTGGGAGACTAGAGATGAAGGGAAGTTTCTTATTTTTTCCTTTTGTGGTTTTGAAATTTTAACTATAGAAGATGGTAAATGACATTCATAGATCATAGATCTAGAACTGGAGGCTCTTTAGCCCAACCTCCTTATTTCATACGTGAGGAAACTGGGACTCAGAGAATGTGACTTGCTCAAGGCCTAATCTTTCATTTGGTAATTTTTGAAGTTAAATTCTCTTATCAAAAAGTATAAGTAAAAACAAAATCTTAGGAAGGTTTTGAGAGTAAGGAAGAAATAGGAAGGTTGTAAGAAAGAAGACAATTTCCCAGTACATGGGCAAAATTCTTGTTTATCTGCTTATAAGGTAAGATTGGGGTTGAGACAACATGTATCCTTTATGAGGATGAAGTATATATATATATATATATATATATATATATATATATATATATATATATATATATGTATTTTTTTTTTAAAGCAATTGGGGTTAAGTAACTTGCTCAAGGTTACACGGCTAGTCATTATTTGTGTGTGGGTGCTCATTTTCTGAGGCCGGATCTGATCTTGGGTCATCCCAACTCTGAGGCCGGCACTCTTACTCACTGTGTCACCTAGCCACCCTTTTAGGGCAATTGGGGTTAAGTAACTTGCCCAAGGTTACACGGCTAGGTTTTTGTTTGTGTGAATTAAGTGTCGGAGGCCGGCTCTGAACTCAGGTCCTTCTGACTCCAGGGCCGTTGCTCTATTCACTGTGCCACCTAGCCGCCCCTGAAGTATATTTTTTAATCTTTCTCATATTAGACTCTCTGCACAAAGTAGGTGACAGATCTTGACATATCATAGAACTTGACAATTCTAGAATTATCTAAGGTTTTGAGGTTGCTAAAGGCTAAACTAAATCATGGCAGATGTAACATCCTAGAATGAACTGTTCATTTAGAGTCATACTTCTGAATGCTTTTGTACAACAATGATTCTTGTTCCAATATAGCTTAGACTACATGACCTCTTGGGCTTGTCCCATGACTTAAAGTCTAATTTTAGTCCTACCTTTGTAAGAGAAATATTGTGTTCAAGAATTTGGGTTTTTCTGCCGAAGTTACAGAAATGGACAGTAAGTTGAGATGGTGGAGAAAACCAGACCATTATGACAATGATCTCAGCCTTTTCTATTCATTCTAGCCCATATTGGTATTTCTATACTGAAATATGTTAAAAGATGACCTTTCAAGTTTTTGCTATCTTTTCTGCATATGCCAATATCCAAATTTACATACAGGCATGGCAAAATACAAACCTCAATAATGGTTCAGTTTCTTACTCTAGGGTTAACTATATTTCAGTCAACCCCTGCAGTATTTGGGAGGCCAGTAAGGACTGGAGGATCACCAAAGTGACTAGTGACATTGTTCTTGGAAATAATTAGTGGGATGGAGAGGCATGTCTGCAAAATATGCCAAAGGCCAGAATTGGCTTAGGCAACTTCAATACTTCTTGCCAAATAATGAGATACTTTCAGTCTGGAGTATATAAGCAACCTCTTCCAACATTTTGGAGAAGATATAAGCAGATGGCATCTGACAGATGGTAAGAGAACAGAAAAGAAAAGATGGATGAACACTTGTCATGTATGTTGTAGAGTAGCTTCTTTTTCAGGTATGGGTTGGATTAGAGGTTTCTTAGGTTCCTTTACACAATGAGATTCTTTGATTCTGAGTACAGACAGCTACTGTTTGCATTAGGTCACCGGCATGAATCTGCTCATTGCAGATCAACTGTAGCTGGAAAAATAAAAATCTCTTATTTAATTTTTATCTTTATTTTTTGCTTTTTGGAGGGCAATTGGGGTTAAGTCACTTGCCCAAGGTCACACAGCTAGGTTTTGTGTGTGTGTGTGTGTGTGTGGTAAGTGTCTGAGGCCAGATCTGAACTTAGGTCCTCCTGGCTCCAGGGCTGGCACTCACTGCACCACCTACCTGCCCCCAAATCTCTTATTAAAAAAACAAAACAAAACACAAAAAACAAACAAGAAACAGCAATCACAATAACAACAAGAAACAATAAAACACCTTTTCATAAGGGTGTTTTACCCTCCAGCAGCTTCCTTTCTTCCTTAAGTTTAGCCAACAAGTGGTAAAATGAGTTAGTAATAAGAACCTCAGAGAAATGAAATATCAACGTCAGCAAATATGGATAGCAAGAGAAATACTTGTCCTTCAGGACAAGCAATTTTCAGTGATTAGAAAATTGTGCCATGTTTGTGTTTTTCCCAGCACCAAATAATAACTATGCATATGCAGAATGCAGGTTGATCTTTCTGCTGAAGGAAGAGGTGAAAACAGTAAAAGACTACTTTTCTATTCCCTAATATATAAGGGAGAATGAAGAGTTTCTTGGAAGAAATGGAAGAAATGCTTGGGGAGGAAAATGAAGAAGAAAAAGGACCCAAGGAACCAGTGGGACATCTAAATGTGTGTCAGGAGGGTAAAGAAAATGGCACAGAGAAGTAAAGGAAGGATTATTGTATGTGGTGGGTGTGAAGTTATTTCCCTAGAGTTAGAACCAAATTCTTTAATGAGAAAGCAGCTTACTGTTCTCTTTAGAAGGGATTCACAAATACCATCAAGGGGAGCAAAAGGGCATCGAGTGCTCATTAAAGAAAGAGGAGATGCATTGACCTTCTTTTAAGGGTACCATATGTGTGGGAGAGAAGAGATATTAGATTGCCTATCAATATGGAAGTCTACAGAGTCATTGTGCTGCCCTCAATTGTTATATGCCTGTGAAAGCTGAACAGTACCAGCACCATGGCAGGAACCCGGATTGCTTCCATTTGAATTGTCTTAGGAAGATTCTGAGATCACTTGGCAGGATAAGGTACCAGACACTGAGGTCCTTTCTCAAACCAAACTGCTAAGCATTCAGATTCTATATCAGAAAGCACAAATCTGATGAACCGGTCACATTGTTTGAATTCCAAACATGGCTTGCCTAAAAGACTATTTTATGGACAACTTACACAAGGCAAGCACTCACATGGTTGTCAGAAGAAGCAATACAAGGACACTCTCAAGTTCTCTCTGAAGAACTTTGGAATTGATTGTGTGACATGGGAGCCACTGGCAAAAGACTGTCCAGCATGGCATGCCCACATCAAAGAAGGTGCTGTGCTCTATGAGCAAAGTAGAGTTGAAGTAAGTCAAAAGAAATGCAAAATGCGCAAATTTAAAGAATTCACCCCAAATGTTCATGTGGACTATTTGTGCCCAACCTGTGATATAACATTTCAAGCTCATGTTGGTCTGATCAGCCACAGTCAGTAACACTGTAACTTGAATCTAAAATAGCAATGTCATTTTGGTCCTCTTCGTGAATGATGAACAACCAACCAACCATATGTCAAAGACAATTGGGATGTGGTCTATTTTTGTAGGGCATGTATTTAGGATGTAATGGAAAACCTTCTGAGATTTGTCAAACCAGGCAGTCATGACTCAGTTTTGGTGATTCATGGGGCAACAAATGATAATGTTAGAAAGAATGCTTTCTAGGGAGGCAGACATTCTAGATGGGAGAATGAAGACACTAGGGGCACAAGTGAATACTATTTTGACTTCTGGGCCGGGTTTAAGATATAGAAATGATGAATTTCTGGTAGCTCTGTGACTTTGGGAAATACATTTAATCTCCTTAGGACTCAGTTTCCTCAACTATAAAAAAGGTACCAAATTAGAAGGTCTCTAAGTTTCTTTCCAGCTCTAAAATTCTATGATTCTGTGATTACTTCCTTTGGCATTCATTTAATGAATATATTTGCTGCGGGAGTTTCCTGATCTGATCAAAATAACTTTTAACTGAAGACAGAAAAGGAAGGGAATACCAGAACATCAGACTTGGGAGGGGCTTCAGTGACAATTTAAATTCAAGTCATACCTGAACAAGAATTCCCTCTGTAAACCATGGGTTATAGACATGTGGTTATAGAACATTTGTTTGAGCATCTTCAGGGAATGGGAATCTACCACCTCTTAAGACTAGCCATTCTACTTATGAATGACTTTAGTTGGGTAGTTTCTTTTTATACCAAATCCCTTTTCAATATGTAGTATTCATTCCTAGAGAATGTTTCCCCGGCTGCTAAACTATATAAGATAGTAGGTAACAAGTACAACATAGAAAGAAAGTTATCAGTGGAGGTTCCTAATAATTAAAAGAAGACATTTAAGAAGGGAGGCAGTAATAATAAATATTGAGTGACTAGGCTAAGGATCCAAAAAGTCAAGTTGGGTCAACAAATATTTATTAAGCTGCTTCTGTGTATCGGGTACTGTGCTAAGCAAAAGTAGTCCCTGCTCTCAAAGAACTCATAGTCTGGTGGAAGAAGCAGTTTACAAAGAACTATGTACAAATAAGGTATATATGGGATAAATTGGAGGCAATCTCAGAGGGAAGGCACTAAGATTAAGGAGGATTATAAAAGGCTTCATGCAGAAAGTAAGACTTTAGTGGAGAATTGAAGGAGGCCAGAGATCCTAGGAAACAGAGATGAGAAAGGAGAGAGTTCCAGGATCGGGGGAAAACTAGTGAAAATTCCTGCAGTTGAGAGATGAAGTGTCTTGGGCAAGGAATAGTAAGAAGGCCTATAACAAGATATGTAGAAAGGAATAATGTGTAAGAAGACTGGAAAGATAAGAAAGGGCTAAATAATAATGGAACTTAAAAGCCCAATAAATGATTTTATATTTCACCCTTAAGGTAGTAGGGAGTCACTGGAGTTGATTGAGTAAGGGGGTGATATGGTCAGACTTGCACTTTAGGAAGATCAGTTTGACAGTTGAATAAAGACTAAAGTGATGGGGGAGTTGAGGTAGGGAATCCAGTCAATAGGCTATTGCAGTAGTTCATACTAAGATCTTGATAGGCTAAGAGCATAGGACCAAACTTAATATGATGAAATATAAGAGTGATAAATTTAAAGTCCTACATTTATGTTTTAAAAATCCACTTCAGAAAATCAATATGGGAGAATTGCAAAGAACAGCAGTTCTTCAAAAAAGACCTTAGGGTTTTAGTGGACTTTAAGTTCAATGGTACAGCTAGGTATATTCAGAACTGGCTGAATGACTTACTCCAAAGAACAATGATTACTTTATGAACCTGGAAAGAAGTTTTTAGTAGAGTGCCCTAGTTATGTGTCTCTTTTTGGTCCTATGCTATTCAACATTTTGATAAATTGTTTGGATAAAGACATAGATGGTGCATACACAGATTTAGAGATAACACAAAACTAGAAGGCATAAATAATGTGTCATATGTTGAAGATATAATCCCAAAAGATCTTACCATGCTAGAATGATGAGCTAGACATAATAAAATGAAATTTTATAGGAATAAATGCAAATTCCTATAATTGGTTTAAAAAAACAATGGTGTTGGTTGGGGGAGGGGCAATCAGACAACAGTTAATGTTAAAAATCCACTTTAACCTCATTATGTGTCGATAGTATGACAATAGCAGCTAAAAAAGCTAGCTTCATCAGACTGTGTTAATAAAAGCATGATTCCCCAAATGATGGAGGTAAACTACCTCTTTTTAATTTGTTTCGTCAGGGCAATCTGCCATAGTAGGTTCAGATCTGGGCATCATATTTTAGGAAGGACATTGATAAATCCAAATTTAGGATAGTGAGAAGACTGGAAACCATTCCAAATACACATTGGTTAAAGCAATGGGGGGTTTTTATTATGTCAAAGATAGATTTAGAGAGGACATTATAAAATATTGTCTAGTATCTTAAATGTATCATATGGGAGACACATTTTGCTCTTCCTCAGAGAGCAGAACTAGGAACAATGGGAAGAATTTGCAAAGAAAAAAGACTTTAAGTGTCTATAAGAAAACTTTCCCCAATATTTAGAGCTGTGAAAGCATGGAATGGGCTGCTACTGAATGTCTTTTAAGTGGAAGATGGATGAACCCTTATTTGGGGATGTTACATAGAAGATGCCTGTTCAGGTACAATTATACCAAATGACTTCTAATTACTTTCCACTCAGATTCTGTGATTCTGTGAAGTAATTGAAGAATTCTCTTGAGAAAAAGGGATTATACTCCTCTCTGTGAGGCATGATGATGATGATAATGATGAGTTTATGTGTATATATTATCTATAGACACATATATAATATATATGCACACTCTGATATATAATCTCAAGACATCTATCTATCAATCTATCATCTATTTAGTTTGTGTCACCCTCATGGTATGGAGCAGGCATTTAATGGAGGCTTGCTACTTTTGAATCTAATTGACTTTATCCAAAACAATAGAACTAGGACCACCATGTGGAAGTTACAGGGACAGATTTTGACTGGACAGAAGTAAAAACTTCCTTACAATCAGAGCTGTCATAAAGTGGAATTGGCTGCATTGGGAGGTAATGAGTAAGGGGGGAAGTTAGAACCATCATTTTAGGTCTTCAGGAAGAGCCTGGGTGGCTATTTGTTGGGGGGTATTTTGGCAAAGATTCATGCTTTGGATGGCTTTTGGATAAGATGATCTTTGAGTTATTTTCCAACTTTGTTGTCCCATGATAATATGAAATTACTTTTCATTTAGCAAAAATATAAATGGAAATGGGTCTTTCTGGGAGAAATAGGATCTTTAATGGGAATTTTAGGAAATGATGACAGTTTATATAGAACCTTAACAAATGAATATTTGACTTTTTCAGTTATATCCACTGCAGAATACAGATTTTATGGATTTCAAGGAATATATGCTAAAAGAAAAATGGAAAAATTAAGTGACTAAGGTCTAGTCATCTTGAAAATGAGAGATAATCTCATATAAGTTACTGGTCTCTGATTTTAAAACCTTTCATTCAAAAAAGGGAGCTAATAACTGGTGCTAATATAATAAAAATAAGTTAATATCATAATAAATATTTATCCATTAAGTTGTCATGACATTTTCAAAGATCTAAAGACTAAAGAATTATATTTTATCACAGAGAGGTGCCTAAAGCACTAATTAAATGAGTTGTCTAGGGTTCAAGGAACAGTTTTTGGCCCAGAGTCAGGAAGACCAGAATTCAAATCAAGCCTCAAATATTTACTAGCTGTGAGAAACTGGGCAAGTCACAAACCTCTGTCTCTGTTTCCTCATCTGTAAAATGTGACAATAATAGCACCTCACAACAGGGTTGTAGTGAGATTCAAATGGAGTGATAGTAGTAAAGTACTTAGCACAGTGCCTGGCATGTAGTAAATGCTCTATGAATGGCAAGAAATGCTAGTGATGATGATGATGATGATGATGATGATGATGATGATGATGATGTGTGTGTGTGTGTGTGTGTGTGTGTGTGGTGGTGGTGGTGTGTGTGTGTGGTGTGTGTGTGTGGTGTGTGTGTGGTGTGTGTGTGTGGTGTGTGTGTGTGTGTGTGGTGTCAGAGGAGGGACTTAAACCAAGGTCTTCCTGGTTTTAAGACCAGCTAGTTCTGTTTAATAAGCTATGCTGTATTAATCATAGGATTGTAGAATCTCAGAATGAAAAGAATCTTTGGAGATCATTTAATTCCATACCAATGAAATAACCCTGTCATATGGTCATTCAGTCTGTGCTTGAATATTCCCAGTGACTCACACCTTCTTAAAATAACCCCTTCTGTTGGATTTTATTATTGTAAACTTCTTCCTTATTTTGTCAGTCAAGAAGCATTTATTAAGTGCTTGTTAGATGCCAAACACTGTGCTAAGTACTGAGCCTTCAAAGACAGGAAAACAATAGTCCTTGCCTTCAAGAATCTCACAGTCTAATAGAGAGACAACATGTAGATAAGCTATAAAAAGACAGGCCGGTACACAGTGGATAGACTACTGGACCTGGAGTCAGGAAGTCCCAAGTTCAAATCCAGCTCTGTGACACTGGGTAAGTCACTTAACCACCGTTTATCTCAGTTTCCTCTGCTGTAAAATGAGATAATGACAGTACCTACCTCTCCAGGTAGCTGTGAGGATCTAATAAGGTAATTTTTATAAAGTGCTTTGCAAATCTTAAGGTGCCATATAAATGGTAGGATGTATATTACAATAATATATTATTATATATTATATTGTTATGACAATGATAATGATGATTTTATGTACATATTATATATTTTAAGTGTATATATACATTTTATATATTTTACACACACATACACATTTATAATAAAAAGTAATTTCATAGAGGAAGGTGCTAGCAATTATAGGACCATAGAGGGCCTCTTGAAGAAGATGGGATTTGAACTGAGTCTTGAAGGAAGCCAGGAAAATTAAGAAGCAGAGCCTCCAAGGTTAGTGAGCTCTCTATTCACTATTCTTCACTTAAAGTGATATAGTAAATTGTACAAGAATTGAAAGATTTTAAACAAATCTCCACTTTAAAAATTTGTAAAAAGAAGTATATTCCTACAAAAACTAGAGAACCCCCCTTAATCCCCACCCAAAAAACTTAGAGGTTCAGATCCCAAAGCCTTCAGAATGGGAGACATGATTAAACTTGATAATCATATCTTTGAACCAATCTGGACTTAACCAGGATCTGGCTCAATAGACCTGGTTAAGGCACATTCAGAAACCAGATGACTTCACACATGCACCATAGAGTGTAATTATATTTAAGTTAATGCAAATTAAATTAATAGTCTGAAGAAATCACTTCTTCCTTAGTTCTAATTAGGAGACAGAGGGAAGGAGACAAAAGGGAGCAAATGAAAGCTTTGATGAAAAAAGACCTAGCAAGTGACTTTCTTTTGCATATATATATATATATATGCCCTTAATTTTTGAACTTACTGCAGCTTAGGGTAAGTTATTTCTTTAAAAGTGACCATGGATGGGATGGCTAGGTGGCTCAGTGAGTAAGAGCTCCGGCCTCGGAGTTGGGATGACACGAGATCGAATCTGGCCTCAGAAAATGAGCACCCACACATAAATAATAACTAGCCATGTAACCTTGAGCAAGTTACTTAACCCCAATTGCTTAAAAAAAAGTGACCATGGTTTATATTCTACAGACCCCAGGTTTGGTGTATTATCCCTTATTGTATAAGCACTTACTTTGAATAGGTCGATCTTAGCCACAATCTCGAAGTTCACATCAATGGCAATGGCCAGTTGCATCTTGATTGGCAGGTGTCCCAGGAATTCTGATTCATCTTCAGAAAGACAAAAAAAATAATAATAAGAAGGAACATATAAACCAAAATTGGAAAGTTTATTACATAATAAATAGGAGAAGATAAAATAGGGGTGGCTAGGTGGTGCAGCAAATAGGGCACCGGCCTTGGAGTCAGGAGGACCTGAGTTCAAGTCCAGCCTCAGACACTTGACACACTAGTGACCTTGGGCAAGTCACTTAACCCCAACTGCCCTCCAAAAAGCAAAAAAAAAAAAAAAAAAGAGAATAGATAAAACAGATGTGGGATGAAGGAAATAGAGCAATTAAAGTTAATTTATCAATTTTTGATGACATTATAATTAGTTTCCATCTACAGAAATAATATTGAATATTTAAATGGGAAAAGTCAAGTCAACAAACATTTATTAAGTGCAGCTATGTGCCAGCAGAGAAAATGCTGGGATGGAAGTTAAGAGACCCATACTCTGGATTATAGCCTAACTATAAAATGGTGATAATGCTAACTTTTTTTTTCTGCATTAGTAAAATGGTTAGTGAGAACCTATGTATGAAAATGCTCCCAAACTTTTAGGATGAAAGATGCAATACAAAATATTATTTAATTATAATCATTATTGTCAATATGATTATTTTCTCAAAAAGGTGACTTTTTTCCAGACTTTCTTTTTTTCTGTAGGAGAGCAAATAGGACACAATATTCAGGTGAATAGAGTGAATGATAAATGACATAGATTAATCATAGGTGCCAATATCACATGAATCTGTGCAAGTTACTGATTTTGAAATTTCAGAAGTTTTATTGAGAATTATAGAAGATGGAAAATTGTAATATCATGTTCTAATCTGGTATGAAAAAATTTTTTTTCCATGTTTTTTTTTTTTTTTACTTGCCCAAGGTCACATGGCTAGTACGTGTTAAGTATCTGAAGTCAGATTTGAACTCAGGTCCTCCTGACTTCAGGGCCAGTGCTCTATTCACTGTGCCACCTAGCCAGCCCCTGGTCTGAAAATTTTTAAATGAAATTAATGTAATAATTCATTGTTTTGCCTCAGAGGTTGTGAGACACAGAGTATTGGGAGAGTGTTATTAGGAAAGAGGGAAGAATTTTGATTCTTTTAAGTCTTTCCAAACTTACTTTCAGGATGGCTCTTAGAACTCCTTTAAGATATGTGTTTCCCTCCCTTCCCCCCATTTTCCTTGGAGATGATGGCAGGAGAGATAGCCAAAAAGGACAGGAGGGGAAACAAAGGGTGCTAGCCTCCATAAGTAGTGAGAAACACTGCCTGAGGTTAATTTCTAGTCTTTTAAACTCGATGGTTCCCAGAGGCCCTAGGAGACTGCCTCATTCTTCTCTCAGTGAACTTTTTAGAGCATAGAGTTTGGCTCTAAGGATGCCATTTATCAGCAGCAAGCACTGAAAAATGCCCTGGAGGACACAGCAACTTTGTGGCCGCTCGGTGGCATTCATTCTTTAAGGTCACCAAGATACCAGTTAACTTACTAAAGCAGCCACTTAGTTGCTTGAAAGAGTTATGATCTCTCTGAACATACTTATTGAACTCCCTGGGGGTAGGGGTAGGGGGAAACATAGCCTTGGAAAGTCTTGTTGGCTATTTAAGAAAAGAAAAACCAATTTAGTAAATTCCTTATATAAATACTGTATATATTTAAAGACATACAAATCATGTAGTTATTTGCTTTTGAGACTACCTTTTCTCAGTCCACCATTCAGTTTCTACCTCAAAGAAGAAAGAAAAGGGTATGCTTTGAATAATAATAACTTTTTATATTTGTAGAGTGCTTTCAATTTAATATAATTCAATATTATAAGCATTTATTGAATGCCTGCTATGTAAAAAGTACGGTGCTAGGTTATTGTCCTTCGTGCTTCAAGAGGACTAAAATAACATCACTATGTTGGGGGTTCCATAAAATAGTCTTTTTGGCAAATGTACATTTGGCATTTCACAAACCTAAGCCCATTAGGTTTGTGCATCTGGAGGAGGGACCTCAGTGTATGGTATCTTAACTTACCAGGTGATCTTCAGAATCTTCCTAAGATAATTCATATGCAAGTTTCCTGGCATAGTGCTGGTGGACTGTCCAGGTTTCATAGATATGCAACAATGAGGTCAGCACACTGGCTCTATGGACCTTTAGTTTGGTAGGCAGTCTAATACCTCTTCTCTCCCACACTTTCCTTCAGAGCCTCCCAAACACTGAGCTAGCTCTGGCAATGCAAGTATCAACCTTATCATCTATGTGTACATCCCTGGAAAAGTATGCTATCAACCTAAGCAAACTTTTCCACAGCATTCAAAATTTCTCCATTTGCCTTAACTAGTAGTTTCATATATGCATGGTGGAGAACTTTTGTTTTCTTGGTGTTGTCAGGCCAAAATTGGCACAACTGGCGGAGAATCAATCTGTACTGTGTTGTATCTCAGTCTCAGAGGCTGAGGTAAATGAACAATCATCTGTGAACAAAAAGTCACACACCAACCTTTGGCCTTTTCAAGCTAAATAATTTACTGTCAGTGTGGTAGTTGACCTTGATGCAGTTTTTGTTCTTGTTGAAGGTATCTGACCACATCCCTGAAAACATCATGCTAAAAAAAGCATGGGAGCAAGCATACAGCCCTGCTTCACTCCAATGGTGACTGGGAAAGTGTGAGAACATTGTCCATAATCTAGAACCTGTGCAAGCACTTTGTCAGGAAACTGATGTACAATACTGATTGAACTTTGGGCAACCACATTTTGCCATGATCTTTCACAAATCCTCATGGTTGATAATATTAAAGGTCTTGGTCATATCAATGAATGTTTTGTACAGACCTCTGTTCTGCTGCTGAAATTTCTCCTGGGGTTCTTGGGCAGCAAACACCATGTCAATCATTCTTTGGCCCTTTTCTAAGACTCTTGGTTAGATGACTATCTTCCAGGTGAAGGATCAGTCTATTCAGGAGGACTCTGGCAAGAATCTTGCCAGCAATGACTAAGAGAGAGAGCCCATTGTGATTGTCATAGCACAAACTATTTCCCTGTCTTTTATAGAGATGGACAATGGAGGCATCCTTGGACTCCTGGAGGGATAACCTCTTATCATATAACCCAGAAGATTCCAGTCAGCTTTTATATGAGCAATGGACCCCCTACCTTGTAAATCTCAGCTGGAAGAAGGTCAGCACCATGTGCTTTGATACATGAGAGAAGCCTAATAGCTTTTAAAACCTCTGCATCATATATTGCCTTTGTCACTCTCACATCCTGTGTATCTCTTCTCCTTACAATGTCTATTAAGTGCCAATGTTTGCTGCAAAGGTGCATCCATGAAGCTTTATTGTATTTACATAAATGGAAGACAGTGTAAATTATTAGATTATAAAATGCATAAGTCTTCAGTAGTAAGTGACCATTACTATTGCTGTTCTAACTCCATTCCTTCCAAGGGCTCCCTGCCATGTTTGGTAGTCTGTGCCTACCCTTGCATTAAAGTCACTGAGAATTATAAGCTTGCCCTCCTTGGCACATTGATGATGAGGATCTCCAGATCTTCACTAAAATTTTCTTTGATCTCATCAGTGTTCATGATAGTGGGAGAATACGCACTGATGATGCTGGCATGGAGCTTTCCTGAAACTGGCAATCACATTGACATGAACCTGTCATTCATTCCTTTTAGGTGGCATACAAGCTTGTTGACCAGATTAATTCTGAGTGTGAAACCTATGCCAGCTTCACAGTGCTCCCCATCACTGTGATCACTCCAGAAAAAACATGTATCCAGGTCTGACTTTGGCAAGCTGGGCTTCATTTGCCAGCCTTGTTGCACTCAGGGCTGCTATTTGAAAGTAATACCTACAGAGTTCTTTTACAACAAGAGCTGTTTGTCTTTTAGATCTACTGGATTTCATGCTGTCCATAAGTGTGTGCACATTCCATGTAGCAATGGTGAGTGGAGTTATCTTTGCAAAACTTTTGTACCTTTTTTTTGGTGTTTTGATCATAGTATAGGATCCCTGCCTACTGTGGTAAGCAGTTCCAGGTTGCGTGAAGCAGAAAATTTTTAGGGCACTTTTTAAAAGCCCCTTCCTTATGCAAGGAGGTGAGCAATGAGGTCCTTAAAAACATTGTTCAGACACTCAGGGGCTACCAAATCCCCCTGCTGCTTCAGTTTGGTGAGAAGATGACCCTATACTCTGGGATGCCTGTGTGCAGTTCCCAGTGTAGTCATACCTGCTACTTTGTCACCTGCCTGTTGCCACAGGACCTTGAAATAGGTAAAAATGGTAAGATGGTACAGGTTTTTTGATTTGCACACAAATTGGGTTCAAGTGAGGCAGAGTTGTGTGAAAGTGTCAGCCTTATTCTGTCTTCCATAGTCATCAGAGTCCAGGTGCCAAGATAAAAGTCAAGATGACTGGTGATGTTCTGGGATACAGTGGATGTGGCATCTTCGATGTCTAACCAAACTCTAAGTACTCCATTGCTTCTGCTTCATGGAGCTGCTGCCTTCATGGCCATTGGAACACCTGCCTATTCCACCAGTGGAAATCTTCACATACTTGAGGTAGACATCCCCCTGAATCACCAACAGGTTGGAGACCTGTCAGTTACCCTCAACCTAGTTTAGTCCATGAAATGATCTACCAAGGTGTGATCACTAAGCATGCTACAGCTTCTTGGAGTCACAGGTGAGAATTGGCTGATGCGTGGACCCCAAAGGTGGATAAGCAGCCCTCACACCAGAGCTACTAGTTTTCCCTGATACCTATATGCCTCAAATAGGTAATGGGGATATGAAGATAAAGATAAAATCATCCCTGAATTCAAGGAACTTTCCTTCTTTTTCATTGACAAGATACTTTAAGGTACTTTTCTCTAATTATTATGTAGAAATTCTCACTTAACTGACATGTTAGGATTTATGGAATACTCATCTTACCTTATGAGGTATATAGTGAAGCTGTTATTCTCCCCTTCCCCCCCTCCCCTGCCCCTCGCCACCATTTTACAGGTGAGGCAACTTGGGTTAAAGTGGATTTTAAGTGATTTGTTCTAAGACAAATAGATATTAGGAGGCAAAGCTCAACCTCATCCTCAAGTCTTTGTATTTCAAGTCTAATGCTTGTATCACTACTTTTTAGGGATAGAGTGAATAGTTGGGCATACCTACCCAGTATTTTTTGAGAGGCCCAAGTATATTCATACCAAGTCTGAACACGTTTCTGCACTATTTTGGGTATTGAATACATATTCATATAAGAGATGGTATTATCCATGCAGGCACGGAAATGGTTCTGATTTGCAGTAGCTCCTCCAATGATATCCCTCATCTGAAAACATAAATACCATCATTTTTGATGTTTTTCATTTGTTTCTATAAATGGTACCAACAGATAGACTAAAAAAAGTAAAATTGTATGAAATTAGTCTTTTGATTTGACGACGTTCTTATTCCTTACTGTGTATGAACCATTCATGTTTGAAAATCCTATAGAATATGAGAGAGGGATCAAACACTTATAAGCACCTACTATGTACTAGGAACTGAGCTAAATGCTTTATAAACATGATCTCATTTGGTAGCAGAATGAAGTGGAAGCTTAGTAACTTCTTGGTAGAATAGCTCTTCAATCCAGATGTCAGGAGTCAAAGTGGAATTATGTACATAGATTATGCAGGTTGACTGTCTAGATAATACTGATTCATTGGATAATTGACAACTCCCAATTTCACTTTGTGCTATTTATGCAATGTTAAATAAGTCTATGCTTAGAGCATAGTATACAATCAAATTTAAAATATGCTGAAATTATTCAACTATCCTCAGCAGCTATGGTAGTAACGAAGGAATGATTACATTTCAATTCATGGATGATGATAACTGAGATGTAAAAATTCACTTGAAATTAAGCCTGATCTTTAAGGTCTTAGTACAGAAACAGATGTATAATTTAATTCTCTGCATTCATCTCCCACTTCTTTCCTACACCAGGAAACAAATGGTTGAAATTTGCTTTGTGTGGGGCAGCTAGGTGGTGCAGTAAATAGAGCACTGGCCCTGGAGTCAGGAGGACCTGAGTTCAAATCTGGCCTCAGACACTTAACACTTACTAGCCATGTGACCTTGGGCAAATCACTTAACCCCAATTGCCCTCCAAAAAGAAAAAAAAATTGCTGGATTTTTGGGTGGCTAGGTGGCGCAGTAAGTAGAGCACCAGCCCTGGAGTCAGAAGGACCTGAGTTTGGATCCGACCTCAGACACTTAACACACACAAACAAAAATGTAGCCGTGTGACCTTGGGCAAGTTACTTAACCCCAATTGCCCTCCAAAAAGCAAAAAAAAAATTTGCTTTGTGTATTTAAAATGGGAATGGGTGGTGGGAATCAATGACCTCTTCATCCAGAAGACATGAAACTATATGGCATCTTCTTTCCTCTGTCTAGCCTAGGACATGTGCTATAAAAGGGACATGAGTGGATTAAAGTAAACTAATATGTATTATTAGTTATTCAGAAATAGTGTGCTATAGTCAGGTCCCCATTGGTGAGAATCATAAATCCTGTGAATTGGTCACATATATTCAAATTTCTAATATTCAAAGTTATGATTATGTAAAATATGGTAATAGTTCCAGTCTAATGGAAATATGCAGTGCAAATAATGTTATCACTTCACAGAATTCATGATTTGACCTAATCAAGACCTAGATGCAGAGTAGAAATTAATACTGCCTTTGGAGTCAGGAATGGCCTATGTCCAAATAGCAACTCTCACATTTATGTACCATGTGATCATGCGCAAGTCATTAAATTTCCCTAGGCCTGTCTCATCACCTATATAATGGGAACAATATTGTGCCTACATCATAGGTTTGTTGTAAGGATTAAATGAAATAGTGTATATAAAGTACTTTAATAAAAACATTAATATTCTTCAAGTAGTCTCTGAACATTGTCTATAGTGCTATTTAAAATGGGATTCACCAATATTCTACTATAAGCTCAAAATGGAATACAACCTGAATATTAAAGGTCAGACAATTAAAAAAATAGAAGAGAATGAGTTCAAGTATCCTTCATAGCTATGGCTAGGAGAAAAATTCTTAATATGGGATAGCAATAAATACAAAAGAAAACATACATGAAATGGAAAAGCTTTTGCATGAACAAAATTAGTACTACTAAGATAAGAAGGAAAGTTGTTAATTGGGTGAAACTCTGCATCAAAATCTCTGACGAGGTTCTAATATCCAAGATCTATAGGGCACTAACATCAATGTATAAGAAAGAGTTATCATGCAATGGATACGTAGTCAAAGGATAATGATCATGTGAATCTTATAAGAAGAATGGCAAGCATAAGGTTGCTCCACATGCCTACTAAGAGAAAGTAAATCAAAACAACCCACATCTAGAAAATTGACAAATATTGATAAAAAATGAGAATAGGCTAATTGAAAGGATTGTGGAAAGATTGGTATGCTAAGGTACTGTTGCTAGAACTATGAATTGGCTCAACCATTCTGGAAAACAATTTGGAACTAGGATAAGAAAGTGACTAAGACCATACCCTTTGATCCAGTGACCCCAACATTAGACATACACCTCAAGGAGATCAGAGGCAGAGAAAAGGTCCTATATACAACTGAAATATTTGTAACAATACTTTTTATATTAACAAAGAAATAGAAGCAAAGCATTGTAAACATTCATTGGGAAATGGCTGGACTAATTGTGATGCATTAATAATAGCATATTGCTGTGCTATAAAAACGATGATTATGAAGAATTTAGGAAAAAAAATGGGTAGATTTATATGAGCTCGTACAAAGTGAAAAGTGAAATAGATTGTAGACTTTATATAGTGCTTTAAGGTTTACTAAACCCTGTATATGTGTTAGCTTAGATTATCCTCACAACAACCCTGAAATGTAGATACTATTTTTATCCTCCATTTTATTTTTAAGAGATTGATGCTGAAAGAGGTTAAGTGAATTGATCAGGGTCACACAGCTAGTAGATATCTGAGAAGAGGTTTGAACTCAAATCTTCTGGCTGCCATGCCCAACATTCTTACACACTGTTCCTATCTGCCAACATAGACAATTGTTAAACTAATATCAATGCAAAGGAAAAGTTAAACTGAGCATAATTTAATTATAATCATCAAACTTTGTCTTGTAGAACAGATAAGAAAATTCACAACCCTCCCTTCATTAGAAAGGTGGAAGACTATGGGGTGTGAAACATTGTATATATTGTTAGACTCAGTTAATGTGTTGGTTTTGAAGAACTCTTATTCTTTTTCTTTTTTGTTATAAGGGATGCTTCTAGATCAGGGAGAAAGGGAGAGATATATTTAGAAACAAAGGTGATTTAAAAGCAAACATCAATAAGTATAAATTAATATTAAAAATGAATGCAACATAATGTAATTATTTTTTTCATTTTACCTGTCCAATTAGGCTGGAGAACACAAAAACCCCAGAGAAAAAATTAAAGAGTTGGAAGATAATCTCAAATGTGTTTTGTGGTTCTGGAAGACCACCAATAGTAATTAAAGTTCGAACTGCCCAATAGTAACATCTCAGATACCTGTGAATAGAAAAAACTTTCATTTAGGTTTTTAATCTGATATTGGCCACTAATGTTGTAGGACCATGATGATTATGGAGAAGCTCTTCTCCCAACTTATCTATAAACATATGTAAAGCCAAGCAAGAGCAGCTTTTCAGAGGACTGCTGCTGTGAACAGCTTTAAGGTTCTGGTTACATAGTGAACTCTATTTATTCAGCAGTAAGTTAAAGCAAAACTTTCACAGAAACCAAAGTACAGCATTCACAATGTTATAACATGAGAAGTTATCACTAAAGTGGCCACATAGTTTTAAATAAAAGATATTATTCAGTAAGTCCTTAACTCAATTGTCCTTAAGAGGTACAAGGTACTGAGTACATAGTTCTCCCACCCCTGTGTCACATTGTCTTAATTTCTCAGTCAAAAAGTCTTCTCAAAGATCAAAATTCTCCACTCCTAGGTCACATTGTCTTAATCATGTCAGCATCAAGCACCCAAGAAGAAGTCTTTTCATCTTGACTTGAGGCTGGCTCTCATATTCCATGGTTCCTCTTCCCTTGTTCCAGCTCCTGCCTGAATCTATCCAACTGTCACCTGGATTCAAAGGTAGACAGCTCTCAGATCCATGTTCAGCTCCTTGTCTAGTTCCTGTTCCATACCGAAGCTCATGGTGTTCAATTCACCTCAAGTCCTTCACAGTTTCTGTTTCTGGGAAGACAAAGCTTGACAGAGCCATAATAATATTCATGCACATTGCCAGCAGCATCATCAATTCATTATCTGCCTGTGAAATCAACTCAGACCCACCAATAAGGTCCTAGAGGTCAACACAAATCATCAGTAAAGTTGCAGGACTTCCAAAACCCTCCTCCGGGACTTCTGTAAACAGACAACCAGAAAATCCTCTTTCAGGGCTTCCAGTAAGGTCCCAGGGCTTCTGTACAAAGTATTACAACCCAAAATCAACACAGACAGGACAGACATAGAGTGCTGGGATACCACAAGTTTTCTCCTCAACTCTGCCACCACAAGAGTTCTCTTCTCAATTCTTCGCAGTTCTTCTTGGTTCTGTTCTTTCCTAGCTTGGGCTTCTCCTTATATATGGTTATTAGCTCCTCCCCTTCCTGTTGCATGAGCAACAGGGTACACAAGTTGTGGGCTTCACAAATTCTGTTTCTTAACAAAGACTTGATATAATCATGGCAAAGCTTAAAAGAAATTTGAACTGAAACAAGGTGCTAAATAATTAAATAGCTGAAACAAGGTGTTAAGTACTTCTTTGCTTGCTGTTACAACATATATTATCTTCAATATAGGAATATATACATATATTTCAAATATGTAATTTTGTCCTGGTAATGGTTCATATGTATATATATCAAAGCTACTATGTGTTATCTTGATACAGAAAACAAGGAGTAATGCCAAATATGCTAGAACATCAGATGAATGGAAGTAGAGAAAATATTATTAGAAATTTGATAATTTAGCTAATGACAAAAACTCTCTACTTCTTGTCAGAGAAAAATAGTGTAGGATCTACAGTGCCTTGACATGGTCAAAACTTTTGGTTCCAATAGAGACAACCTCCATTAACAAATTGTAGTTTGGTATAATGCTCAACATTCCTTTTCATTGGAGAAAAAAATGATTCATTTTGCAGTTTATTTGGACAGAGCCAGGGCAAAAGTCTTGAGATACCTTGCTTATTGCCTATGGTTCACTCACTCTGGTCACACCACAGGACCTGAAAGGAACCTCTGGGAAAATAGCTATTTGTTATTGCAGTCAGAGGTGGAGGCTGTGTAGAGTTTAAAATTTGGAGGTCACTAGAAACTGGACATTCAACTAATGTATCAGTCAATCAACAAATATTTAAGAAATGCTGGTTATGTTCTGGTGTGATGAGAATGGGAATTTGAAGATCTTCCCTGCCCCTTAAAAGATGGAGTGGGGAGTTTGAAGACCTCCCCTGCTTTGAAAGTAAACTCTGCCACCTAATAGGCTGAATGTGGTCACATAGAGCCTGTGGTAGGAGGAGTTTCCTGAAGGGAAGCAGAGCCCACAGGAAGCTGGTTGAGAGCTAGCCAGAGTGGGAGAGAGAGGACCCTCAGGCAAAGAGTCTTATAGGCTCATGAGTAGATATTGGTCTTGTATTGGTTTGTGGGAAGGCCGAAGAATGCTGTAGCTCTCAGTGTTATTATGGCTTCTGAATATCTTTGGTACTTTGGATTACTGGTTTTGGGGTTGGGGTTTCTGGTGTCTAAATAAATGTTTCAGTGCTATCCTCTGTCTGGAGAATTTGGTATATTATGTGATGGAAGGTCATGCAATACTTATGGTCTTTATCATCATCGTGGGTGCTGTAAATATTGCATTGGAGCTAGAGCTGGGAACTAAAAATACCATACAAAGAATTAAACAATCACTAGGAGTTTATGTTCAAGAAGACAAAAATAAGAGATGGCTATTTACCAAGCACAATTAGTTACCTAGGATTCACAGACAAAACCAAAACAGGTCCTGCCTTCAAGGAGCTTTTACTTTAATAAGGAACATATATAGGTACATACAAAGTACATAGAAGCAGGTATTGATTGTTCATATAGCATGTATTGAAAGAAGAATTGATTTTTCATATCCCTTGACCACTTATTGGGGGATGGTTCTTGGTCTTATATGGTTGTGTTGTTTTCTTATATATTTGTGCTCTAAGATCTTTGTGTGAGATATCTGATGCAAATATTTTTTCTTAGTTAATATTTTCCATTCTTGTCCTGGCTGTATCGACTTTTTTAAATACAAAAGCTTTTTAGCTGCATGTAATTGAAATTATTTATTTTATCTTTTGTGATCAATGTCTATTAAAGATAACTGATCACTTCATGTCAGTCTCCTATTCAATAACCAGTAGTGGCTCCCTTTTGCCTCTGGGATCAAATATAAAACTCTGTTTGACTTTTAAAGCTTTTCATAACTGGACTTCCTCCTACCTTCATTGGTTATCTCTGTATAGCCTTTGTCTTCAAGGACAACCACTTTGTGTTTTATAGAATTCATTTTTCTAAAACCATCTTTTGCTTCTCTTCTGCCAAATTTTTCTCCATTTCTGCATTTTTGTACTCTAAAATCTTTTATTTTTGCTTTCAGAGCCTCCATTACTTTAGAAGGAACATTAAGCTTTGCACTTTGATTCCACTACCCTCCCCCAATTCTGTATCGATAGCTCTGATTTCTGACTGAATCTCATTCCTAGGACAAAATTAACTGTGGCAACCTACGTGTAAAAATGGATCTGTAAAGATCTTTTCTCTTGTGTTTTTATGAAGAATGAATGGATGATCTTAAACCACTTAAGAGATCATTCTCATGAAATTCAATTTAAAAGGAACCAGAATTTCTTCTTTTGTGCTTTTCTCATAGTCTAGTTGAGAGTCTTAGTGAAATGACACTAAAATTATTTGATTCTTATGTCAGAAAGCCCATGACTAGATATGGACACTGTACAGATGTATAGGCAGACTGCCTTCCAATGTGAAAAGAGTAATTAAGACAGGATGGTATTGCCTGAGTCTCCCAACATTTAGACACAGCCCTCCATCATGCAGAGCATCTGTCTTCCCTATCCCCACTCTTCACCAATTTAAATTGTAAACTCCTTGAGTGTATGGTCTGTGTCCTTTCTATCTGTGTATTCCCAGTGCTGGACTTAATACATTGCATCATGCTTAATTTGAATTAAATTAACTGATTTGAATTAAAATGAATTGAATCATCTCAAAATAAAATTATGACTGAATAAACTGATCTCATTGTGTGAATTCATTGAAATATATACTCACATATGCTTTCTATTAGTGTAATTTATAAACAGCTTAATTTTCTATCCTAGTCATTTGGATTTAGGAAAAAAATAGGCAATTCTATTTACATTAGTTCATTTTCCAAAGGAAGGGACCCACAGGATTGGTTACAAGTCTTTCCAACAAACCTTTACCTGGTTTTTATTCCTGTCAATGGACCTCTGTGATTTAAAATTCATTAAAACCAGGTATGGAAAAAAAAGCCCAAATACTTTTCTACCACCTCTTATTCACTCCAGATACTGTATTATTCTGTCTAGTGTTTCCACTCTCTTTCCTTTATCCTATAATTGCCATCCTTCCCACAGCTGCTATGAGTTGCCCTTGATAGTACATACTAATACCTGCTACTTTCCAACAAGGACATTGCTTTACAACATGCCCATATGTGATTTTCACTGGAGCAGAAAACTAGTGGGGCCTCTTTTAAGCCCAAGGCCTTTGGCCCTTCAGAAAGAAAACTTCACTATTAAATAAACCAGTGACATCTTGCTGGATACCGCATCCTGATTCTACTCCACTAATCTTTTCAAATGATCTCTTATGCCTTGAAAACTTGCATGCCTAATCGGCAAGTTTAATTTACAGCCCTTGTTACTTTCTAAATGTTTAATTGAGTTAGTGGTTATAGCTGACTCATAAACCCATAAAACCCCTCAGTGGTAAACTAATTATTCACTGCACCTGCCCACCAAATAATTAGCATCATTCATTACTAACAATCAGCAGTGGGGCTGTTGAAAAGTTATCCAAACAGTTGTTTAAAAAAAAAGACATACCTTGAAATAGAAGCTGAGAAAAATCAATAAATGTTTCTTCCAAAATTAGCACTTACCTATTTCCTTTACCATCATATACCCATTTAGTGCTACCAATTCCTTCATAGTCTGAAGCCCAGTAATAAATGCATGCATTAATATGTAGGATGAACAGCAAGTATCCAGTGATACGAATGATTCTGTCAGGAATAACATATGCCAAGCAAGGATTAATGTTTTTACTGAAATATGGCCTATTATTTTCCCCTGAAAGTCCCCCCAGACCCCCTTGCTTTCACCTCTAGTGCTGTTAACTCTCATTAGGACTACTGAAAGTGATGGTGCCATTGCCTGTTTTCTGGCTCCAGCCTCTTGACTGGGTCTGACAAAGTGGGAAAAAAAGTTCTTGTTTTCTCCATTCACACATGGTATGAATCAGCTCCATGAAAGACTTGGCCTCCAGGGTCACCTCTGTGCTTGGAGCCTCATAAAACACAACATGCTGATTTAACTGGATATCTCAGAAAGGCTCATGGGATTCCACCCTACAATTCACTTTGCAAGAGGGTCAAAATAGTAAAAAAAATGTATTTCAGATTAGGTCTGAGGTGTGGTGACAGAGACATAAAGTGGACTTGGAAAAGATCATGTCTGTCTAGACTAATCCGAATTGAAGCTGGTAATGGTCTCTTTTTTCCTTTCAGAACTAAAATCATCTAGAATCATAAAGTAATCCTTATACTTACATCTCATTTAAAAATGTGTCCATCAGATCAGCCTTGGAATGAACCCC